>JASTWR010000306.1:70000-220050 GCA_030770355.1 Harpagoxenus sublaevis
TTCTTTATTTTGCATAGGATTTACCTGGGAACATAAAAAAAGTTGCCGCGTTTTATGGCAAAACTTATAGCAACAAACAAATCGCCAAGTTAACAGAGCATCTGAAGATAGAGAACTTCCGGAAAAATCCTATGGTGAATCAACCGAGTCCTAGCTCGACGATGGAATCCAAAGCATTTATTCGGCAAGGACAAGTAAATGGTTGGAAAAAAGTATTCAAGCCAGAGATAGAGGAAATATTGAACAAATGGGTCGCTGATAATTTAAAAGACACAGATCTAAGATTTCCTAATTAAATCTTAATTTTATAATTAAATAAATATATTGTAATTGTATAAGATTCGTTATATTTTTATTGAATTTTGTTATAAATAGACTAAATAATCTGAACTTTAAGGAGAAAACGACAAAATTCTTTTAAATAAATAGATAACTGAAAAGATGGGTTGTATCTAACAGACTAAAGTTAGTGAACTGAAGTTAATAAACTGGATTACTTTAGTTTTTAGTTAATAGAAATTATTTTACAGATTGCATAATTGTCTGCACTATCTGTGTTACATTTTCGCATGGCATATTTATAATTGTTGTATTGGTAATCTCAGTATTTTGTAAAGTTGATCAAGTCAGCCCACAAAACGCAAATGACGGATATCTTATATTGCAATTATAAATAAATACAATTATGTACTTACTAATAATTATCAATACTTGTTTTGTATTATTTTGTAAAACTGAAGTAAAAAATTCTATATTCTAAATCTATTATATTAATAAAAAGTACTAATTACAAAAAATATCATTTGTTTCCTTGCATAGTAATGCAAGGTTGTATACAGCATCATATGGCATATGAAAAAATTCTGATGCTTGTATATTTCCCATTTCTTTGACTTTTTCCATCTCTATCGGAACTCTTTCATATCTATCAAATCTCATCTCATCTCAACTATATTTCTCAAATTCTACAATTTAAATTAATTTAAAAAAATCTTCAATGATGAGTTGGAAATTCGTTGAATCTTTCTTCCAAACCGATTAACATCTATAAAGAAGGGATCGCTAAGTGTGTCTACTAGTTAGGCACAGATCAATATTAATAATAGTGAATTGTATGTATTGAAGTGAAGATAGTGAATATATCTATATAAAATATTTAGTATAGGTAACAATATTTTGTATAACAAATATTTAGTATCTATAACAATAAAAGCGAAGATCCAAGTTTTTATTGAAATATGTGTCCTAAAATTTACACTTATATCAATAAAAGGGAAAGGACACTATCCGACAGATAAGGATCTACACATCTACAATTATTACTTCGAATAAACATTTTGTTTTATTCTTATCTACAAAGCATTATCTGCAATGCATCACATGTTACAACAATATAATCGACTTAGAAAATATATGTCAACCCTAAGATTCATAACGGAAGGCAAGATAACAGCAGGCCACAATATTTTCGTAAATCAGCTTCAAAAGTGTTCGAGACTTATTATATTATATATTTCGATCTTTTTCTTTCTTCTTTTTTCTTCTTAGACGAAGACTATAAAGAATCTCTCAGCGAAGAGTATTGTGAGAATATATAATATTCAAAGAGAGGTGTGAATTAATTATCGAAGGAATCTCACGTCCAATATTCCGCTTTTTACCAGCGTGCACTAGAGGAACTATATCTTCTTAAGGCGCCCAAACGCGGAAAATAAATATTATTATTAAATAAAAAGATAACTCATTAATTCGAGTACCTATTATATACAGAATTACGTAAGTCGCCACAAATGTTATAAAATAGATATTAAAGCTGGAAAACGAATGTATGTTCCCTCCAAATACATTTGAACGAAAATAACAATAAATTATTATCTTTAATTGAGCATCGATATCCTTTTATTTTTTTTACATTCCAATTAAGTTAAATAAAAAACAAGGCCTGTAATGTAATTCAATTAATAAAAACATAATTTATAAATTAAATTTAAAAAGTGTCAATATTTTGATAAATTGCGCTAAAAATAAGTAAATAAATATATTATACAATCAAACTAGAAGAAAATAAGAATAATTATACATGTTGCCGAAACTTTTATAGAAAGTGGTCTAATTAAATCGCGATTTGGAGGAAACATAAATTTTTACGATTTTTACGAAATTTCTCGGATGTGCCCGGTCTACGCGGGAAGACTCATGCTCGGATTTATGATCCAATCAAAAAATCTGGCATACAAAAATATACTCTGTAAAATTTAACAGATCTCTTTACAGCTACGGGACATACTTGGCAAGCAAAAGGAACAAGGCTACGGACGTAACGTTAAAATGTCTCGGCGTCGTCGCAGTCGCGCGTGTCGTGCCCAAACATCTCGCAGTTTTCGCAGTACGGCCTTTCCACGGATTGCTTCTTTGAGGTTTTCACCGCTTTTTCGGTGCTCTCCGTGAAATCCTGAGCCTGTCGGGGACAGTCTTCCGTTTCGTGCAGATCGAACTGATCGCAAATATCACAGAACATACGGGGCGCCGCTGTTCGCTTGTCCAGCGTACTTCGAGTGTAGTCCTCGGCCTCATTCACAGGGACCCCCATCTCGAGAACCTCGATTTTACACAGTAAACTCTCGTTCTTACGTTGCATATCAACTATCACGGAGTTCAGAAAGTCTATCTGGCTTTTAGCGGTGTCGTTCTCCTCTTGTAACTTCGCAACGTCGATATCCCTAGCGACAATGTGCTGTTTCGTGTCGCCCGTTCCATCGTAAGTGTTCTTCAGGTTTTCGTGCGATAACTTCAACTGATTCGTCGCCTCCATCCATTTCGCAGTAACCTGCTTGTTCTCTTTCTCCAGCCGACTCAGCTCGTCCAAAAGTCGCGTCTCTTCCACCTTGGCGACGTTCAGCTTCTCCTGCAAGTTCTGCATATTCTTGTTCACCTCTTTCTCATTGTTCTCCAAGGTTCTCGCCAGATCGGCCGATTTCGTTTCCTGTTCTCTTAATTGCTTCTCAATCGTGTTCACTGTGTGTTGTAACTCGTGGATTCGCTTGTTCGCGCCGCTCAACTCATTCTGCTTCAACTTGATTTCCTCGTTCCGCAACTGCTGTTCTGCCTTGACTCTCTCCACTCGCGCGTCCTCCAAAACCTTCACTTCTGCCTTTAATTTACCGATAGTAGCTTCCTTATCATTTAA
Source organism: Harpagoxenus sublaevis (assembly GCA_030770355.1). NCBI lineage: Eukaryota > Metazoa > Arthropoda > Insecta > Hymenoptera > Formicidae > Harpagoxenus > Harpagoxenus sublaevis. The sequence goes on from JASTWR010000306.1 coordinate 73,188, forward strand.
ATCAATTTTATGCTTATCTACAACGTCTTGCGACAATCGCAACTTGTCCTCTAATTCTCCATTTTGTTTACTTATGTCGTCAATCTTCTTCTGCTTGGCCGCAATATCGCACTCTAAGGAATTCCGCAGTTTCAGCATTTCTTCCTCCCTGGAAGTTTCCGATTCCTTTATCTTAACTTCCGTTTCTGTCCGCAGCTTCTCTCTTTTGTCCAATTCTTCATGCAAATTCGATAACTGAGTCTCCAGTGACTTCACTGAGTTCTGCAGAACAGTCTTGGTCTCAGACAATTCATTTATTTTGCTTTGTTTCTGCGTGATCGCCTCTTGTGCGTTCGTCAGTTCGTTGCTATTACAAGTATACTCTTCTTTCATGGAAGAGATTGTAGAATTTAATTCGGCTATTTGAGTATGTAATTCTTCTACCTCCGCTCTCGTCTTTGATACTTCGTCTGTCTTATCTTTAATCGTTCTTTCGGCGTCCTTCAACTTACTTCTCAACTCTTCTACCGTGCTAGTCATGGTATTTAAAGACGTCGTTAAATTCTTATCGGCAGTCGCTTTATCGTCAACAAAGGCGTCATGCATTTTCCGTAATTCCGACAACTTATTTTCCACATCCTGAAGTTTCGAATCCTTCTCCCGAATCGAGTACTCCAATTTCAACGTTTTGTCCGACTCGAATTTCAATTTTTCCGTCAATTCTTCGATCGACCAGCGATTCGCGCTTTGATCGGCTTCCAGTTTGCTCTTGCACTTTTGCAGATTTTTTATTTCATCGTGCGAAGTCGATAATTCGGTCGACAAATCCGTAATTTTTTTCTGTAACGAGGATGTCTCTTCTTGGCAAGAATTCTGCAAGACGTCGCGCTCTCCGCGAAGATTAACGATTTCTTCGTCCTTCTGCCTCAATCGCTCCGTAAGATTGGTGATTTCGTCAGACACCTCCTTCAAATTTTTCTTTACGTGTTCACCTTCTTCCACCTTCGACGATAATTCGCCCTTTTCTTGTTCATATTCATGTATTTTCTTGATACAATCTGCATTCGATTTTTTAGCCTCGTCTATCTGCGACTCCAAGTTCGATTTCTCTGAACGCAGTTGCTCAACTAACGTCGTGTTCTTGTTTAATTCCGTCTCGGTACTCGACAGTTTTCCCTCCGTTTGCTTCAACGTAGTTTCCGTTTGAAAAATCTTCTCGCAAGCTTCTTCTAATTCCTTCTCCTTTTTTCGTAAATCCTCGTTGTACCTCGACAATTGTTCCGACGAATCAGCTGAAGTGCTAATCGCGCTCGCTATATCAGACTCCTATATAATTAAGTTTAGATTATTAATCTAATAAATTAACAACTAATTATTCTATACTAACCAGTTTTTCCTTTTGCAATGAGAGTTGTGATACTTTTTCCTCCGCCCTCGCAATTTGTTGATTCAATTTCTGCACATTCGACTCAAATACGCGAAGTTCGCTCTCCAAATTTGTTTTTGTTTGCTCGGACAATGTGAGGGCGTCTTGCAATTCTGAAAAAATTTAAAGTAAATCATATTACATTTACATTAACGCATATGTAATTAATTTTATAAACTTAAATCTTTACAACAATCTTCTCCATTTGATTTTACCTGAAGTCTTTTCGAGAAGATGTTTAATCTCTTCATCTTTGCTCGCTATAATCGCCTTCAAATCGGCGACATCTTTCTCCAATTTAATGAGTATCAAAGCTTTTTGCGCGACATCTGCGTTTATCTCGTCGATATACTTGGTTTTGTCATTAATTTGGGCCTCAAAACGTTTAGTTATTTCTTCTATTTGAACCAAAGTAGCAGTTCGCAATTCCGCGAGTTCTTTGTCCTTCACTTTCAGTTCCTCACTTAATTTGTTTAACCGCGCGGTGGATTCTTCCTCCGAAGCGATTAAACTAGCTAAATCTTGTTCCTAGATTACGTAACGTAAAAATAAAATTAAAAATGCTATCATTCGTACGAGATAAAAAGAGAAAAAGAAAGGTACTTACCAACTTTTGCTTTTCATGAATAATGTTAATGTTGTCGTCACTCTTGAACTTGTATTCTTCAATTTGTTTTGATAGCACGCTGTTGTTGTCTTCGGCCAATTTGAGCCTCGTATTTAGTTCTGCAAAATACACGCAATAAAATTAATGAGACTCCGTATGGCAATTTATAATTTATTTTTTTATATTTTATTATTTGGATGAGAACATAAAAATTATTTATTATAAAATTACATGCTAGATTATCAAAAATATTCCACCGAAAGCTATCCTCGTTGAATGTCAACTGATACTCGTGTACTTCACACAAGCGCACAATCGGCAGTAGGTACATTAAATTTCTCAATTATCCGAATTTTCTTAATCAAATTTTTCAATTTTTATTTTTATGAGACAAACCTTCCAATTTTCGTAGAGCGCTAATAAGTTCCTCGTCCTTCTTCTTGCAGAGCTCTCGTTCAGCGGCCAATTCCGCCAACAGTCTCTCGGTCTCGGACACCTTTTGCCCAAGTTGCTGCGAGAACTCCTCGATTTTCGTGTCCTTCGCTTGCAATTGCTGCTCGAAAGATTCCGAAAGTTGACGGATACGGCTAACATTCTCAGCCTTCAAGCCCTCCAGAGCCGCATTCTGCTGCTCTAACAGTTTCTTGGACTTATTCTCCAGCTCTTCGGTCTTCTCTTTAATCAGCCGATCTTTCTCCTCGATTTTCTGCCGATACTCCGACAGTAAGGAATCTTTTTCGCTTAAGCTCTCTCTCTTCATCGTTTCGATCGTTTCCTTCGATTTTCGCAGCTCCTCGTTCAACGCATTCGTATTCCTCTCGAACTCCTGTTTCACATTCTCTACCAATGTCTCTTTGTCTAGCAAGTTTTGTTTGATAGCTCCTAGTTCCTTCTCTAGACGACTCTCGGACTCTCTGTGCGTCGTGCTCTCCTGTTGCGTTTTGCTCAGCACATGCTCCAATTCCCGGATGCGTTCCACACATTCGCCCACCAGACCTGATTTCTCCTGCACTTCTTTCTCCAGACTGCTCTTAATCTCCTCCAAACTCTGATTACGGCTCTCTAGATCTAAAATCCCGCCTCAGGGTAAAGAGGGAGAGCGAAAATCGCCTGGATCTCAAATCTAAAAGATTTAAGATCTGATTGTACATAGTTCAAGTATTGCCATATTGCGGATACCTTGAAGCTGAGAGTTTTGCGAGTTTGTCGCGCAACCGATCTCGTTACGCAACCGCGCCAATTCCTCTTCGGCCTCGAAGAGTTTGATGCTGTCGCGTTCCGCCTGAGCGGCACGTTCCCGCCGCTCCTCCGCCAGCTTATCCTCAAGCTCTTTGATCCTGCTCTCATTTACAGTATTTATGACCTAGTGTGATAAGGAAAGCTGTTTAGTCTTTAAGAAGGTACGAAATCATATAATATGTTCGCATTTCGGATATTAACGTACAATTATTTCGTCAATTACGAAAAATATAAAATTATAAAGCAATAGTCGACATTTTTTTATAGAATGTGTTTTAAAGAAGATTTAATTTAAATTCTAAGAATCGCGCGCGTATTTTCTTCTAATTTAAATGATAAAATTTCGTAATAAATTAATCGAAATTGTCTATTATTGTGGAGAAAATTAAATTCGTTGTATAATAATTTTCTATAATATCAAAATATAGCACATGTCATATAAAAACAAACATGATTTAACTATTAAAACTTACATTCGAAGTATATATATGTATATGTACATATATATGTATATGACATATGAGTTCATTTAAATAAAATAATTTGCAACAAAAAAAATATATGTTTTTAAGATTTGAAATTTATTATAAACTAATCAAATCTTAAAACCTTAAAAACGCAATCAATTCAAATCTTAAAAACGCGTATATCGTGATTGCCAGTAATCGTCGATTAATATTCTCAATTTGGTTTAATCACTGGCGAAGTTAATGTGTTACTTATTCGTTTAAAAAAAATATATTTTTAAACTTCCAGTAATTATGGAAGTAATAAAGCCTATTAATATCCGAAAGCGTATATGTCAAAAAATAGAAAGCACAAAGTGATATGCGAAGCATAATGTGATTGTCGAAATGTACGAAATAAATGTTTTATCGGGTGGAGAAAAAGAAGAAAGAAGTAAATCAACAACTTTACGCGTGTATGCCCAATTAAGAAACATATTATTCAATTTTGGCATTCGTGCATACAAACATACACCACACAAACAATTATAGAAATTAATTAATATATATAATTTCGAAATGTAAAAAGCAACAGAATTAGTACAATGCATAGAATGATTAAATAAATATATATAAATAAATAAATAACCAAACATAATAACAAAACGAGTACATATCACGCCTACGATAACATTATTTTGAATATCATTGTGCATACGAAGCGTGTGTAATTTGTGAAGCTCACGTTATTCCATTAACACAACAGCAAAGCGTGACTACAAGGAAACACCCCAATCCCGAACTCTTTGATTTGGATGAACTTTTGTAAGTATGTAGAGTAAATGTACATAAATAACGGTGTGCTTTATTCGTGCACTACCGCTTTTTAAAAGTATGATTTTCAAACTCAAAAGGATGCTTCCACTTTTTTGCGTATACCTCTTAAAGTACAAGAAATAGAGAGAAATGTTTACAATGAAAGTTCAATGGTAAGTCAAGATCTACAAAGCAACATAAACAAAAATTATAAAAAAAATTTTATATTGCAAAAACAAATTTGCAAATTTTTTAAAATTTGTGCTTACACCACTTTGTAGATTTCAATTTACCATTGCACTTTTTATTCTAAACTTCTTTTTATCTCTTATTTAAGAGTTATACGCGAAAAAGTGGTAGTACCCTTTTGACTCTTTGAGGTTGAAAATCATATCTGCAAAGGGCGATAAGGTACAATTAAAACATATTGTTACTCATGTATTGAGTCACTCTAATATAACAATTCATACAAATCAAAGAATTTGGGTTCCGGGTGCTCCCTTGTAAGTTAACCACTGTTAATCCAGACTTATATACAAAATTAAAATCGCGAGGAACAATACTACTCATAAATGCAAAAACAATTTGTACAATTTCAAATTCGAGAGCACTCGAGGCGCAATTATCACGTGTTATTCCTTCCTTTAAATCACGCGATTAACAAGCGAACGTTTTAGGGCGTCGTTACAGTGCATAATTTAGTTTTGTTAGTATGACCGGCGCAAAGTTAGTCAGCGTTTCTTAGCGTTCTTTTTTTATTTGAGCGCGTTCCACGTCAGTCGAATCTCTGATAGAACTGCGACGAAATGCAAAATGACATGGCTATAGTAATGATTAGGCAAGCGGTGCCGAAATACTGCATCAATCCTTCCACGGGCTCGAAGCATCGGATACTCACACTTTGCTCAGATCTCTCTTTCTGAAAATAAATGATAAGTTTGCCGGATTAACAGAAAAACTGAATGTGTTCTCCTCTCCTCCTTAAGAAATACCAAATCTTTCTGTCTTTTCTCAAAATTTGTTCAAAATTCGATAGGATTTGTAACCAGAATACTTTCCGAATTAAAAGTTCTATCTTCACCGTTCTGTTATGTCCGCGATGTCGGTATAAATCGCATAATTAATATCAATAATATATCAATTTTAAAATAATTTATTGTAATAGGATACTTCTGCACAAGATATTCTGCTGCACTAAAAGTTGTTAGGCTAATTCTCGAGCTTCCTATTGATGTAGCTAAGCACGTGTCGTAACGTATAGGTATATTACCCGCCACCGTTATCCCGTGTGCGTACCGAATTGAGCATTTTACGACGAAAGCGTGTACAATATTTGTTTCGAGTAGTAACAGATACCATCCACGGTATCTCCTATATAGTATTACGAATAAGATATTTATGATAATTATTATATAGAACGGAAAAGCACATATTTGAATCAAACAAATTGAATCAACAAATCAGGATAATACAACAAAAATTTAAACATTATTCAAATCGTCCTTATTAAATGTCAAAAATATTGCATGAAATTTTCCTTCACATTGGTTCTACATTTATGGAAAAAAGAATTTCATTGCAATGATATCAGACACCTCGTATACGTAGGTATTATTATTAATATCAAAATATATGAAATATGAAGAAAATGATAGCGTGAATGAATATACTTACAGGAAGTTCCGAATATGTTCTTTTCTTTAATGAGGTACTCAGCATTTATCATGCCTGAGATAAATGATTATAGGTATGCTTGTATAAAACTGATACGCTAATAACAGATGCACGTACCTGTATGTCGTCTTTATTCACGGACTCCTCTTCGAAACGAAACAGAAGATCCTCGCACTTCCGTTTCTCCTCTTCCAGCTGCACCACCAACGCGCCCTTCTCGCTTTCGAGCTTGACGACGATGAGTTCCGCTTCGCTGACCGTTTGCTGCATCTGCTCGCGATACTGAATAACGTCAATAATAAAAATGCCAAGAGAAAAAAAAAAGAGATGGGAGATGGGGACAGAGGGATTTCGAAACTGGGACAAAACTTCAGAACGTTAAGACGCATCGATTCAGTTTATCAAGTTGATGAACAAGATGTTTCAATTCATTGACAACATGATCTTGCGAGGAGATAAAAGCACGAAAAATGGAGCACGATATTTCGCGCGTTCAGACGTTTGTCCCCGTTTAAAAGTGTACCCATCACCGCAATTTGACTTTTGACGGTCTTTGAGTGAGTGCCTACCTTCTCATATTCTTGCTTGATCGAAAGCGCCGATTGCTCCGCTTGGTCAGCTTGATTCGCCGCTTTGGTGACTCTTTCGCGTTCCAGGTCCCGCTCCTTTCGCAGGAACTCGATCTCCTGCTGCTTCTCTTTCAAAACCTCCTAAAAGTACGAGCCGGATTCTAATTCAACGTCGCGATAACGCGAGAAATTTTGGAAGAAAGGATTTCAGGAGAAGAAACTAAACTAACGCGAAATGCAGTAGTATAATAGCAATATAATAATATATAATTTCATATTTAATAATATGTATTATCGTGATTTGCGGTAAAAAAAGCCTCTATACATTACTCGCGGCAGAGCTATCGTAAAAAAGAAACGCATGACTAAAACAATTTATTTCTCGATTTCCTTTTTCGATATATAATTTTTAAAAGCCATCGAGCGAGCCGCAGTAAAGCGAGATGCTTATTCGTTTACGTCATACAAACTGTTACAAACTTACGATATTAAGCACTAATTAATTCTTACACATTGATATATCCTTGTAAAATTTTTGTAAAAGCCGTAGGACGGGATAAATAATTAAAACAATTCTCCTGCTGCATCGTATGTCGTATGAGTTTTTACAAAACAAGAGCGGACTAAATTAGCAGCTACTACGCGCTCACTGGCTCTCTACTCGAGTTGAATAATAAGTTCCAATCAGAACGAGGTAGTGTCGCCGATTGAAAATCCTTTGATCGTTATTGCATTCCGCATTATGCAACAGTTTAGCCAAGATCGCACAAACATCGAGTTTATGCGACGAGTTTTTTAATCTACACGAGACGTATGTACAATGTTCTGAATTGAATGTAATTAGCAATACAAATCGCCGATCGATAATTTAGATCGCGTCAGTGAGATTTGATTGATCGGCTCGGTGATGCTGATCGTCGTTTCTCTGTCCAACACAGACATCGATCTATGTACAATTATGCCGCGGGAAATCTTTAGACGAATCTGAAGACGACTTAATCTCGCAGCTGAGATAATCTCGCGCGAGGAAGAATTGAACAATCAAACGCAATTAACGGCAACTTGTTAATTATTACGTAGGATAAAGCGACGTAGGAGAAATACTCACCTAGAGGCCAGAGGACATTACGAGAAAGGAGAAACGTGGGATTTTATTAACAATATATACAGAGATCTATGTATTATAAGCTTCGACGATGCAACGAGCAATAACAATAAATTAATAAAATCTGGCAAATAATAAATAAATAAAATCGCAGTCGGCAACCGTTAACGATCGCTCGAGTCGAGTCACGCTAATCAGCTAAACATCTCGCTAATTACCCTAATTAACGTATACATTCGCGTCGCAATGCGCTTGTTAATCTAGGCTATATCTACAGGATGTACTAACTAATTGTGATCGATGGGAGAATCGCGGGATGGCTTATCGTCGATCGCTTCTAATTGGCGAGGATAATTAATTAATCAGAAGTAATATCAGAGTTACGGTCTCACCTGCAATGAACTTCGTGCAGGTGTCGACGTGCGCATGCCAGGCCTCTGGAATATCGGGACATAACGGAAACACAAGAGAAAACAAAAAAATAAAGAAAACGTGCAACCTTTCAACAGCAATCTTAAATAACAATCAATGCACCAGTCATAAAATCACGCGCGCCAAGGTACAAGTTTCGATGGAGGCTGCGTTCGGGGAGCGCGCTATTAGCGCTATTTGCTTGTTTTATCCTTGTTTTACCTCTAGTGAGCGATAAAGATAGAATGACGCTGTTAGCGCTAATAGCATCTCCCCGAACGCGCCCTAAGGCTCCTGCTGGCTCGATTGCAAAGTCCGCGTTGATAGTACACACAGCGTCACACCTGGCAAAATTATGAACTAAAAGGCGTGAAAAATGACGTTAAAAAGCTAAATTATTCTTGCGATTTACAACGTTATTTTTCGTTTTAGTGTAGTGTTTTTATATTTTAAACAATTGTTGTAGTGTTAAAATATACCGAAGATTCCCATTTGGTTATAATTTAATATGTAAAAATAAATATTTATTTCAATTCGGCAGCTGTCAAACGGCTAGTTTTCGTCCTTGATTAGCACAATTCAATTCGACATATGTGGATTAAAGAAGTGTTTTCGGTATATTTTACAACTCTATTCTATCGATTACAAATTCTATCTTATTGAAAAACAATTTTATTTGAATGTACGTCGCAAGAATTTTTATGATATTTTTCTCGCTTCAGACGTCATCAATCCAAGATGGCTGCAGTGAGTGAACAGAAGCCTTAAGGAGTCAGTGTTAAAGAGAGAAAAAAAATAGGCTGCCTAAAAAGCGGCAGGCAACGACTAAAATTTACGGCGGGATTAACCCTTAAGTAACTCACAGCGAGTGAATAATTTAGATCACGAAGGATTCGACGCGAGAAGATTAGGACCAATTAAGGTCCTTAATTAGCAAAAAAATAAACGTCGTCTAGATACGTCGGATTAAATAAAAGAGTAGATTAAAGTCTCCTAAAACCAGGTTTAGAATTAAGTTCAAAGATACATTTTTATATTATACTTTTTTCTTTATTATAAGTCTACTGCGCTTTTTCAGTTAGATTAATCTTATGACTTTCTACACCTGCAGGTATAAATAAATTAAAATATTCTTTTATTATACACAAATAAAAATCAGTTGCTTTTCTATTTTATAAGATGACGAAAATATACCTATATAATTTCCACGGATATGTCAATTTACTTATTTGATATTTTCAATCGATAAACTTATTACTCTCGAAATTGGATAGCTCCTTTACTGTCTCTTTAAAAAAAAAAAAAAATATTAAACTGCTCTATGTGTTTAAAGTAGTCCCAGCATGCAAAAACGAGCTTGAGAATTGCGAGATAGGATAGTTTTTTTTAAGGTCCACTCTAACTCCCTGTAATCATAACACGTACATAAATCACTCTCGTATTGAACGCTACTCTCACAATTCTCGCACGCATTGCGATTTTTCGCAAACGTAGTCGTTTGCGGTTACTCCAACCCGATGAAAAACTAACTTTGTCACGCCGAATCCTTCGCAAACTCGTTTGAGAATAAAGTCTCTTGTGCCATCGACTTCCCGTGAAAAATCATGATCGAAGTCAAGCTTCTCGCGGTTTCCTCAAAGAAGAAGACTTAAGGGTCAATGTCCAGCACCAACGAGAACAACAAGAGCAAGAGCAACAACAACAACAACAACAACAATACGTTCTACGGCTAGATTATAATAAGTAAGGGGCCAACAACTTTGGAGCGGCGAGTTGCAGGATAGCTGTGCATCCTCTCGTCCCCTCATTCCGGCATGGTGAACCTTACCCTCGCCGTGGTGCCGCCCGCCGCGCTCGTTCTCGTGCTGACGACGCTCGATGCGAGGCTGGAGGCGAGCGATTCGCGCGAGCCGCTCCTCTTCTGGAGGCTGGTGACATTGAGGGCGGCGCCGCTCGGCTTGTGCACCACGCATAGGGACGGCCTCTTGCTGGACGGTGACTTGCTGACCTTGTGCACGGGCGCGAACAAGCCGTGCTTGGGCGAGCACTCGAAGTATCTGGATCAACGGGTGGGTTAGTTTCGCGGAATCTCGGGAACGCGAGTCGCGAACGTAAAGGATCATCATGCGAACTATGTCTCGCGACGCATCCCGAGCGTCCCGCGTGTTAAGCTCGTCAAGCGTTAGCCGCGGAATCAGCGAATTAAAAGAGAAACTTTGAAGATTCCCCGAGATCATTGATGGGGATCATCAGCAATAGAAATTCCTCTTTCTTACGGAAAATAAAAAAAAATTAAAATCCCCTTTCTGCAGTATTTTAAGAACCTAATGTTAAACAACATAAATCAGTTATACTAGCATTTAATCGTAAATTTCAAGAATTCCTTGAATTTTATATCATTCAACTGAAAGGGTTATTCATTAATAATGCCGCTTAATGAAACGCGACATAAATCTCGGAGAAACGAGAAAAAGAAACTTTTAGCAAGTAATATACATATCTAATAATTAAACGGAGTAATATACTAATATATACACTCCTAATGTAAACGGCGCAACGGGTTTTTCGGGAGCGGTGAGAGCTTCAGGATTGTTTTAAATTTGATATTCTTTCATTTTTTTTCTTTCTTTTCTTGCGTCAAGGTGCTACCGAGGTTCAACGAGGAAGATGCACACCTTTTTTCATTGACGGAGCCGTCATTCTTGCCGATCGGCTCGTCCAGTTCCAGGCCGCACCATTCGCCCGCGGCGAACTCCGTGGTACCCTGATATCTGAGCACGCCGGTTTTGCTGCCCTGGCTCGACGACACTATCACCCGGTCGCCTATCCTCAGCTCGCCCCTCTGGGTCGTAGACAACAGGCTTGTCGTCGATGCATCTGCATTCACAGTTTTCAGCGATGCGCGATCATTATTACATACAACTCGCACACCGGTTAAGGAACCACGAGCGAGTTGGGTCTATATTCCATAAAAATTAAGCTTATTCTTCGTTTTTCTACACGACGACGAAACTAGATTTTAGGTTTCTGTCTATACAATGGTTAAATTTTATTTCTCTTTCTTTTTTGCTAAGAACTACTTAAAGTTAAATCTATGCATAATTTATGTTTCTACAAATACGTATTTACCTCTTCCCTCTTTGTATATTTTTATATTATACTTCTTTCTTTATTATAAGTCTACTGTTTTTTCAGTTAGATTAATCTTATGACTTTCTACAGGTATAAATAAATTAAAATATTCCGTTTTATTGTACACAAATGAAAATCAGTTGCTTCTCTATTCTACAAGATGACGAGAATGTATAATTTCTTACGGGTATGTCAATTTACTTATTTGATATATTTTCAATCGATAAACTTATTACTCTCGAAATAGGATAGCTCCTTTACTGTCTCTTTAAAAAAAAAAAAAAAAAATTAAATTGTTCTGTATGTTTGGGCGAGTTTTTTAATTCATCGATTGATCAATCGCATTATGCGCAAAGGCAACTTTGCTCTGTAAAAGCTGCATTTGCGCATAACGCGATCAATCGATGAATTAAAAAACTCGCCCTTTATAAATACGAACGTCTGCAAACAACTTTGCTCAATGTATATTCTGCTGATAAGCGCGTTATTCGCGAAATTAAATTATTATTACAAACATTAACTTAAAAATCTTAAATTACGTCACACTTAAATTAACGTCACGCTGCATGCTGGCGAAACTGAATTATTTCTGTGCTACGTGCTGACTAAAAAACTAAATTGCTTTTTTTTTACATTGAGTCGTATTTACTTTTCGTGGTAGAGTGTATTTTTCAAGCACTATCGCACTGCCATAATTAAAATAATGCAAAGTAACTAAAAATAATTTGTGCTTCTCAAGCCTCTAGGCCCACACAGCATGATCAACTATCATTAACTCTTTCACCTCACCTTTTCTGTTACTTCAATTTTTTAATTATAATTTCATCAAATAATATTTTAATGCCTACATGATAAGTGTATAAATAATCTGTATAACTAATCTTTAATAAAATATTTGTTTTGTCTTAGAATATATGAACAAAACATCTTTTCCAATGGAATAATATATAATATATATTGAGAAATCGCTCATTGCTATTTTATATCATTATCGTGATTATTATCCGGATAAGAATTCTCAGCAAGAGCTTTTAAATGTTAAAAAATACCGCTGAACTATATAAATCTGCAATGATATTTATATAATCTGCTTAAAAAAGGAATATACATATATCCTGCTTTGAAAAAAAATTCAATACAAAAATAAAATTATTTCGTTCAATATACTATTTTAGATCAAGATATTTTTTTCTCACAGCGAGAGAGGCAAAAGGGTTAAGGCCAAGAAACTAAATGAAATCTGTAGACGGCATTTGTGGCGTGCGTTCGAGTGTAGAGCGTTAGAAGGCGTCTACGGACGTGGCGAATATCTCTTGTAGCGATCCTTACTCAATGACGAAGACATGGATTTGCTGAGGAAGCCGCCCCTGGTGCTGTCGGGCGGCGTCGACGGCGATGTGATCACACTCGTCTGAAGATCGCCCAACGGATATTTGGTGAGTCTGGTGAGCCTCGAGAAGATCCCTCTCTTCGGCTCGCATTGAAAATACCGGCTACCCGCCACGGAACCGTCGTTCTTTCCTAAAGTTCAAGGTTTGGGAACCTGAGGTTCACCTTCACTCTTTCTCTGAGCTCCGCCGACTTATCTCTCTTGTCTTGTCTCTTGTCGAAAAGCTTTCTTTCATTCGCGATTAATGGGACTTTTTATGTTAATCAGATTTTCAGTTACAGTATGATCTGGATGATCTTGACAATAAATCAAAAAAATTCTTTACAAATACGGATGTTTTAAGTCTTTGTAATTGAAGTTCTTGATCTTTACAACTCTTACGATTGGCTGGATCGTTACGGTGGTCCTTACCGATGGGCTCGTCCAGGACGACTCCTGCCCAGTCTCCAGGGGCGAATTTGGTCTCGCCGATATAAGCGATTGTGCCTGGTTTCGTGCCGCCAACCCATACTCGGTCTCCAATTTTAAAGCTGTCTGTATCCTCGGTTAGAACGACGCTGGTATCTACGCGGAATCGAAGAGGATTCTCTTTGAAATATCGACTGTCGACAACGCTAAGCTACAAAAATCTGACTTTAATGTCCCGGAGAAAATTTAGAGATAAACACTAGGCGAGACGCAGGTTTACTAAAATTGACGGTTTAGTTGTATTTCAAATGCAAATGTTTCATTTGCGATCTCGATTTTCACTATTCTTTAAGAAATTTCTGAAGTGAATCCTTCCCTTAGGCAAAATTATATTAAAGTATCAATAGTTTTTCGAGTTATTAGCGATTAAAAGATGAGATTCCTATTTTAAGAGAATTTTAGTTTTAACTTCAATTACAGATTAAACGAGTCAATATTTTAATATTGTAAAAAAAAAGGTATCATAAATAACTTGTATACTGTTCGTTTAAAATGTTTGCTAAATTACAAGAACCGTCTACTCTTGGTTCAAAGTTCAAAGAATATTCTAACTCTGGGACATTTTATATCCTTGTTGTTTAAATTAACATTAAATTACGTATCACACTTACTATTGCTACGTATTTCATATTACTGTGCAAATTATATTATTGCGCATGCACATATAAAAAATATATAAGACTACATATATACATATACAGGGTGTCCTATTTTAACTTAGACAGCTGAATAACATGAAAAATTGCAATGTAATCAAAAAATGTTTTAGACAAAAGTCGTATGGTTTCAAGGGGGACATAAGATGGTGGCAATGATTTGACCTTGGATGGTTGTTTGAAGCTCACGTGAACGTTACCTCCAATTTCTTACATGCAACCCCCTATATTGTAGTATATCGTTTGAAAGGGCATAAAATAAGAAAATTTTTGGCGCTAACCAGAGGTTAATACGTTGACCCGTTCGCGTCGGGAGTTATTTAAGGTCAAAAATTGACTTTTTCCAACTATGACCTTAAATAACTCCCGAACGGATTAACGTATCGACCTCTGGTTTGCGCAAAAAATTTTCTTATTTTATGCCCTTTCAAACGGTATACTGCAATATGTGAGTTTTACTTAAAATTTTTTAGTGTCCCAGGGGGCTCTAACTCAAAAATTTGAAATAGAACTCCCCATATTGTAGTTTACCGTTTGAAAGGGCATAAAATAAGAAAAATTTTGGCGCAAACCAGAGGTCGATACGTTAATCCGTTCGGGAGTTATTTAAGGTCAAAGTTGGAAAAAGTCAATTTTTGACCTTAAATAACTCCCGAACGGGTCAACGTATTAACCTCTGGTTAGCGCCAAAAATTTTCTTATTTTATGCCCTTTCAAACGATATACTACAATATAGGGGGTTGCATGTAAGAAATTGGAGGTAACGTTCACGTGAGCTTCAAACGACCATCCAAGGTCAAATCATTGCCACCATCTTATGTCCCCCTTGAAACCATACAACTTTTGTCTAAAACATTTTTTGATTACATTGCAATTTTTCATGTTATTCAGCTGTCTAAGTTAAAATGGGACACCCTGTATAAATATTCTAAACGCAAAGCAAACGCGCCGTTAATATGGACACATGGATACAAATGCGTACACTATTACAGGCCAATAATATTTACAAACCTACAGCTACGCTCACATGAAAGTTCACACATATCCCTCAATATCGCGAAACAATTTAATTTAAAACAATTTCATATATCACTATGTAAAGTCTGGTTTTAGAATACATACCTATACGTTTACGTATGCTTAAAAAAAATTATGTTTTATTTATAAAAATCGGTAATTATGCAGTAATACGGACCACCCTCCGAT
Organism: Harpagoxenus sublaevis; assembly: GCA_030770355.1. Taxonomy (NCBI): domain Eukaryota; kingdom Metazoa; phylum Arthropoda; class Insecta; order Hymenoptera; family Formicidae; genus Harpagoxenus; species Harpagoxenus sublaevis. Next base: position 88,312 of record JASTWR010000306.1, read on the forward strand.
GACCTTGACTTTGACATATTTTGTCAAGGTCATGACCCTGAGTGACCTTCAAAAGTTTTTAGCCGTCGCTAGTTGTTTGTTAAAAAGTTATTAACAAAAGAAGTTTAACAAATATAGCAGTTATTTTGAGTACTGCAAGACATGAACGACTAATATGTATGTGGAAATAATACATGTATGGACAAAAGAATTTCATTTAAAGCAGCGAATCGTTGATATATTGAACAATCTTTTCGTTAAAGCAGAGAATAGAGAGTAAGTATGTGCTTCAACTTACAAAGCACATACTTATAGAGCGCGTCACTAACCTATAGGTTAGTGGCGCGCTTTACAAGTGTGTGCTTTGTATGTGCTTCAACTTACAAATAATAGTAATTGTAAGATAATTGTAAGAAAGCACATACTTGTAAAGCGCGTCACTAACCTATAGGTTTTGTCAATAACCAACTATTATTTGCTTTAACAAAGCTTTAACATGCTTTTGCCATGATTAAAGCAGAGAATATTTGTATTCACGCTTTCTAACACATAAAATTGTGTATATATACTTTTCAATATACCAACAATTCTCTGCTTTAAATAACTTTCCTTTCAATAACCAACAATTCACTGCTTTAAATAATTTTCCCCACTAAACTTTTTTTGTTTATAACTTTTTAATAAACAATTACCGCCAGCTAAAACCTTCTGAAGGTTACTCAAGAGGGTGACCTTGACAACATATGTCAAGGTCAAGGTCGTTTATGCCTTTCAATACTCAAAATAACTGCTATATTTGTCAAACTTTTTTTGTTAATAACTTTTTAACAAACAACGAGCGACGGCTAAAAACTTTTGAAGGTCACTCAGGGTCATGACCTTGACAACATATGTCAAGGTCAAGGTCATCTGAGGGTGGTCCGTATTACTGCTTAATCCCAAAAAATCTAAAACACTCAGAATTTGGCGAATTTCGAACAAATACAAATATCAACTAATAGATCATAATCGAATTTCAAGTTTTATTAGTTCTATGAAACTAGACTCTGTCGATTACGAAAAATTATCCGTTGTTTCTTGCAAACAGTTTTAAGAATTGTGATCTTTCAGTGAAAAATTTGATTGTATGCGGCTTACCTGATCCTCTTCGCAAGTTAGCCTCGTTTATTTGACGGCCATGCGATTCCCAGAGAGGCTCCATCTGATCTGCCGTTGTCATGCAAAATAATGAAAATCAAAGCAAAAACGGAAAAAAGGGAAAACTGGAGTGTACCTCGTCGAGAAAAACGTTTCTCTTTGCCGAGAGTGCATCATTAAAATTTCGGTCAATCAGTTTCAATTGGCAATTATCGCGCTAATGATAATTCGCAGATTGCTACAATCTCGGCTATACAATTCTCAATACAATTATAATAGCGAGATAACATTAATCTATGTACAAGCTAATGAATTTCAACGATAACTATTAGATATTATATAAGAATTAATATTGACTAATTACAAATTAGTATGAATAGCAAGTACCTATAATATATGTAATAATATTCAATATAGTACACCCTTTCAAAGTCGAAAGACACGAAATAAACATGTATCTCTCTCTCTCCCTCTCTATTTATATTAAACATAGTTTATTTATAATATCTTCGATATTTTTATTTTATTTATATTTTATTTATAATTTTAATCTAACAATTCTATCGTTATACTTATTTTTATTTTATTTTACCTATTTTGAATTTTTCTTTCAAGGCCAATTTGCGCGCCAATAATAATTTTGGAGACACGTAATGACGTCGCATCGGTGCGAAGTTGCAAAGTTGATTATAGCACGCTAAGTTAATTACTAATTATTATGAAGCGACGTTAAAGAGGGACAACGAGAGGTGATTCGGCGCGAATCGGACCAGGGCTTGGTCCTGTAATTGCCGTTGTGATAATCGGCATCGGAAGTTGATCACAATCGGCTCAAGACAGAGACTTATGTAAACGAATCATTAATGGCGAATCAGGGTGTGTCCAGATGACGCTGATAAGATCTGGCGATTTCTAGCGCAATATGCAGTCATGCGAGATATTTTTTGAATAGCACGATCATTTAATCGTATACTCGATCGTATATCATGTTGTTTTAATAAACTAAAAAAAAAAATTTTTGCCTCAATATTCATAATAAATTTATTTTGCTTATATATTCTAGCTGTTTCATATATTATATGTACCTATATAACGAATAATTCCTATTTTAAATCAATTAGAGAAAATTTAAAATTCGAAATATTGAAAATACGATAACAATAAGTGAAATAGAACCGATATGATATACAATCAATTAAAGAAAACGTCATTTACGGTCAGAACTGGATCTTACCTGTATAACAATAAAATCTCCTATTTTCAATCGACTCAATTGGCTACAATTACGACGATAACGACCATTGGTTCGATTATCATCGAGACATTTCCAACCATGAGTTTTGATCTGTTGATGTTACTTTGACGCTTCTATATACCAGCATCCTATTTAAATAATTTTAATTTTTATTAATAATTATAATTTTCAATTTTATTTAATACAAATTAAAATTATTTAAATAAGATGCTGGTATATAGAAGCGTCAAAGTAACATCAACAAACCAAAACCCACTCTAGGAAAAATAATAAAATTAAGGAGGCCCAGGATTGTAGTATAATCAAATTTTTGGATTGCTCGTAACCCTAATTTTACGTGCAATATTTCTAAATTAATCCCGCGTAACTAAAAATCTAACTTAAAAATCTTGAAATAGAAATATCGCACGTAAAATTAGGGTTACGAGCAATCCAAATAATTTGATTACTACAATCTTGGGCCTCCTTATTTTTCCCAGAGCATAATCGGAAATGTCTCGATGATAATCAAACCAAAACCAATGGTGGTTATCGTCGTAATTATAGCCAATTGAGTCGATTGAAAATAGGAGATTTTATTGTTAATTATTCGTTGGCGAATTAAAAATATTATTTATTCAGTTTACCCGTATAAGCCTAATGCTATATTATTTCCATGAATTTTATACAATTCTTCGCCTTAGCAAACCGCGAAAAATTGTACATAATAAAATTCACAAGAATATTATTATTAGGCTACCAAGATCCAGTTCTGACCGTATAAAATAGCGTTTTCCTTAATTGATCATATCAGTCCTATTTCTTCTTATTATTATCGTATTATTTTAAATATTCCTAATTTTCATAATTTCGCCATTCCTTCTCTTACTTCCGCGATGTCTATAGCTTCTGGTTTCCTTGTATGGGAAATCTTGCGACGACATTACAAAAAGCTCATCATTCACGTCGCCGATGTTCCCGCGGCGGTGTGCGCACGCAAAAAAACTCCGCAAAAGGAGTCGCTGGTATGTCCGGGTATCGCGGCGATTCGCGATTTAATTAATTACTTATGGAAAATCGCGTGGGCGCGTGCCTTGTCGTAGTAGGTCGGTCGCGTGGGTCGGAGCCTCTGTTCGACGAGATGAAATCGCGATTACGCGGCCGCAACCGTCGAGGTCTCCTCCGCCGCCGCCGCCGCCACCGCCGTCGCGACCGAGAGAGGCGTTATGTATCCCGGTGATTTTATCGCCGTGCAATCAGCATTTAATGCGCCTTTTTACGCGCACGTTGCGTCGCTCGCAATGACGCGCGATTACGCGCGAACGGTCGTCCACGATCGGCCGGTCGAGACGGTGCACGGTGAGCCGATCCCGAAACGTCAAAATTAAAAGGTGCAGCGAAACGGTGACGTTTTGATCCTCATTTTAATCTTAATAAAATTTACATTGTCAAAATAATCTAAAAAATATGCCGAAAGAAGGTAAAAAAAGAGAGGAGGTAAATCTAAGTTTCAATTAAATTTCAAGGAGAAACTTAATTTCTCCTGAATTTGTCGAAAAACCTGTTTCTGTGTATTAAAATTCGTCCCGGGACATCCAGATACGATTTTCGTTGCTGCGTAATAATCCATGCGGAACCTTGCACGATGACGGTACATGAATATTAGAGCCATACGCGACGCGTACGATCGCACGATGATTCCCGATGACAGAATACACTATACTTTTTAATTCAAGCGTGTTGGCCGTGATTAATACACCGACGTGATCTGACGCCGTAATATCGTGGCGCCATGATTCGTTGGCGAATGTCTGCGAATTATGCATCTTACATGATTGAATTGCTCTTACATCAATTCTTACATATGTTCAATTAATTCTTTCATGTAATAAAACATCATTGATTAATTATGCCCTGTGAATTCTGTTTTATGTAAATCCTTTTAAAAATAATAGACCTTAAAATCATCCAATCGCAATTAGACTCCTGATGTGTGTATCGAGCTAATATTTATATTTTATTATTTTCCATAAAAACTTTTGCAATACTTAACATTGAGAGAAAGCGTAAACACCCTAGTCGCGTTACATATTTTTACATCTTTTTTACATAGATATTATTATATTTTTTAATTGTGAAACAATGATCTCTATAAGAATTTTGATCGAATCTTCGAATAGTATATGAAAATAGAGAGTTTGTTCGACATTCTAATCGAATTTTTAACGGATCCACTGAGTATTACCGAATTACTTTAGCCCATCGATTATCCCACGTTCTGCAGGGTTAATAGTGTCAAGTACCCCGATCACTCGATACAACACGGCTGTAAGAATGGCTATAGAAGTATAGAGGCTGCCATTGGATATACGGGCACTTTGATCCCTCATGCGTGGATATCCACGTTAGTACGTAAACAAGTTTAATAGCTGTGGAGAGATATCGTTATAGCTGTTACGTGTAATTCACCCCGCGTTATAACGAGATTACGACGTGGCGAACTTGATTAAGCAACTGTAAACGCTGCGTCGATAATTATGGAAATTATTGCGAAATCATTGTGAAAGGGAATTCGAAATTGAAAAATTGAGAAAAGAAATATATGTGTTTATTTATTTCTTTCCTCAATTTTTCAATTTCAAGTTCTACACTAATAATCAAAAAAAAATTATTATTTGCAAGAAAATTGATTTCTATGAATTTAGTTTCCTTAATTCAAAGAAAAATATATTTATATAGGTATAGGTTTGAAAAGATATTTTAAATTCACAAAAATATATGTTTTCTCAAATCTATCTAGCACTTCTCTTTAAATTGGAAACTAAATTTATAGAAGTCAATTTTCTTGCAAATAATAGATTTTATTTTACTGTACTACATATGTCGCAGGCATAATACAAAATCAGGCATTTTACAATAAGCCGGCAAAACGTGAGTGGAAGTATTTATATCCTGTTATGACCGCTTATTTTCAGGCATTTTACAATTTGCCTAATACGAGTTAGTCAAAACACACAAATGTACTAAACTGAGAGCGGCCACGCCAGCAATTTAGTGAGTTCTGAAATTATGGATGTAAATCACGCATGTACTTTGCAAGTTGAAGTGAGGTCCACCCTACACCGACCCCTGCATGGAGTGGTGCAGGGGGCAAAGCCCCCCCCCCCCCTGTCCACGCATACGCTTTTTAAGTTGAAGCAAGGTCCACTCCACACCGACCTCTGTAGGGGGGTGCAAGGGGGGCAGAGCCCCCCTCTTCCACGCTTTCAATAAATAATATTTACAATTATAATCATATACAATTATGGGTAAAGCAAAAAATACTTTGCATTCATGCTTTCTAACATAATATATATATATAATTGTACTTTTCAATATACTTTTCTATACCAACTATTCTCCCCTTTAACAAAAAGATTGTTCAATATATTAACGATTCACTGCTTTAAATAATTTTCCTTCGTTCATACATGTACTATTTCCACATACATGTTAGTCGTTTATGTCTTTCAATACTCAAAATAACTATAGTATATTTTTCAAACTTTTTCTGTTAATAACTTTTTAATAAGCAACGACCGCCAGCTAAAACCCTCTGAAGGTCACTCAGGAGAGTGACCTTGACAACAATTTAAAAATTATGGAAATTGGGAGTAGCTCTCTAATACTAAATATTTACCGTGTGTTTTGACTAGGTCGTATTAGGCAAATTGTAAAATGCCTGAAAATAAGCGGGCATAACAGAATATAAATAGTTCTCCTCACGTTTTGCCGGCATTTTGTAAAATGCCTGGTCATTTTATAAAATGCCTGATTTTGCATTATGCCTGCAACATATATAATTGTATATTTTAAACAGGCAGAGAATAGACGAAGTGTGTGTGTGAGTCGCACCAAACGCGTCACGCTGCGTGCTATACCACTTTCGTGGCACACCGTACACGTGTGCCCACGGTTTTCATATTTACCGAAGACTAATAGCGGACTTTCGTCAGACCGCGGAATTCGAATGGATGGCCTTAAAAGCGGCTTTATAACAGCGTCCCGTACAAACAGGCAAATGGCAAAGCAGCCCGAAACGAACGTAGCCCCGCACGTAGCACGCACTCATAAACCATTTATCTCTCCATATTTAGCCGATGGTGTCACAGTTACCGCAGAACACCATGCCGACGACGATTGCGTCAGAGCGAGGCGCCGCGCCGCAGAAATCCCTTGCCTTTCCGTTGCCTTCGCGGTTAATTGAGTCCTTGTCGAAAAGAAAAATCAGCTAATCGGAATTTAAATCGAGCGATTGGAAAATCAGTTATGCTGCCGCAAACCGCGTAATCGATAGAGTACACTTTGATAATTCCGTGTCTAATGATGTCTTTGAACTGTAATCGATTATAAAAGAATACCGTTATCATTTTGTGTTTCAACCTCGGTTTTAACATTGTTAATATTGCACAGATAAATCTCGTTATAATCCTATATAAAATTTATATTATTTTTTACAAATCACTTTAAAAATACTACCACAGCTGACATACAATCCGTTTAACACTAGAACTACCGGAGATTAATCTATATTTATTTCTACTGAAAAAATCTTAGAAAAGAAAAGAGAAAGAGAGAGAGAAAGAGAGAGAGAGAGAGAACAAATTAATAAAATTAATCATCTATGTAACTTCAATAAAAGGGAAAAATTCAGGAATTAAGATGTTTTAAAAATGAGTAATAAATTATTAAAAAATGTCAAACGGGTTATTTTGACCCCCTTGGTAGTTGTAGTGTTAAATTACACAAACAATAAGTTTTCTCTGTTAACTCGCATCATTAATTTGGTGAATTTTAGAAAATTGGATACAAATATAACCTATTTTAATCTTCCGACGGAAACATTCGAGACATTTATCCTAATTTTATTCAAAATTTAGTAATTATTGGCGATTCTGCTATATTCCTCTTGGGGCGATAACGTGAAACGAAAAACGAAGGCCTTGAATCTTCCGATCGAATTGCGAAACTCGAGACCGACTGACCGATCTCCTCCGCGAGAATCGGGAGGGAAAAGGGAGCAAGAAAAAAAAAGGGAAAAAAGAAGGACTCATTGTCAGGGAGGAAAGATGAAACGCGGGATGAAATCGCGGGCGCGAGATAAACACCAGCGGCTTGCATAATCGCAATGCGTCAGCCGACGCCGTGCGATTGTCCAGCGAAGGCAATTCAATGGCGTTATACCAATAAGGCAAGATACGTGCCCTGGATGCGACCAGAGGCGATCGCGAAAACGCACCTCATCGCCCGTTATGCATCGCCGATAAGCGCGCCGAGATCTGCGTGGCAGAAAAATAAAGCGATATAAAATCTTGCTCCGCTCTGACATTCTGATGCGTATTTAATAGAATAAGACTGTCACACGAAAAGAAAATCTGAGAAAAGAAAGGGAAATATAATAACGAAAAAAATAAGAAAAGTTTGTACTTTAGAAGAGAGAATGAGGAAATAATTAAAAAAATTCAAATTTTGGGCAAAGAATTAGATTTTAGATGAAGAAAGCCTATAAACTGGAGTAAAATATAATTAAAGAGAACGAACTTGCAATACGAGGAAAAATCGGTCAATCGTGTGATCGAAGAAGAGATTATTACGTAAAAGTTGGCGTAAGAACGATAAAGCAATGCGTCGCGGTAATAAATTTTCTACAAAATTAATTATTACAATTGTTATATAAAATTACTACCAAGCGTTTGTGAAGAATATTTTATTTCATTTTTGACATATAGCAGCGATATATTAAAAATGTATATAGGTATATATTTTTTTAAATTTATATATATAATTAATTAAAATATTTAAAATTATTATGCCTATCACATTGAGATTGATGTTAGATTTGCCTTAATTTCCGAATTATCTGCCAATTATCAGCGGACAACGTACTTAATCACTTCACTTCCTTTCATTTTTCAAAGAGCGGTTTATTATTTAAAAATACGAGCGTTAAAAATACGAATCACTCTCAATTAATCGTGACAAGTCAAGTTGATCGACGTTTACGAATAAAGAACCGTGACAAATATGTATGCAATGCGTATAAATCATAATAATCGAATTGAGTGATAATTAATGTATAGGTAAAGCCATAAAACGTAATAAAGCTTAATTATGATAATTTCAGATAATTATGTGACAATTATACTGATGACATGAACAATTCTTCGAGTGTTTTCAATGTTTGACGACCAGTTTGACTCACCGCAATTTACTCTTTCGGCGAACGCTGCACAAAGTAGAGAGAAAAAAAAGATTTCGTTTTTTAGTCTTCTTTTAAGGAGGCAGAAAAAAAGGTAAGCACTATTCGCGAAGTTCACGTAACTCACCATTAACTTTCGTGAATTTCTCGTGAAAAATATTTACCAGCTTCTCTCTCTCTCCTTCTCTCGCGAGGGATGTGTCGTCGCGAATGGCCGAGGAACGACTCGCGCGAGCAACTCGCGGATTCACGCTCGCCAGAGCGCTCGCGTTCACGCACGTTCACGACCGGACCCGTGGGCGTGCACGCCGGGGTCGCCGGGACGTATTAACGAGACACTCACGGTACGCGTTCGAATCGTAATAATCGTCCATAATATGCCCTCGTCAAAACATACTCTGCATAAACACTTTTGCAGCATAAGAAAATTAGCATTACGAAAACGATTAACGTTAATGACGTAAATACATTATTACTTGTCGTTATATTTATCACCTGAATCATCTATTAATTTCCATTACAATTCGTATGCATGAGGTAAATGGCAATAGATATTTCTTTCTCGTAATAAAATAATCATGGAAAAAGATATTTTTGACAAGATTCCTCCCATTTATTGGCGTATTAAAAATTAGAACTGGAACTAAGAGAAGTATAAAACCTGAAAGAGACAATATGTTATTGTCTTATGCCTTATGCCTCTTGTCTATTGGCGTTTTAAAAATTAGAACTGGAATTTAACTAAGAGAAACATAAAACCTGAAAGAGACAATATGTTATTGTCTTATGGAGGTAAAATATGGAGTACTATAAAGGGTGGGTATATACATTTATTAAAATACATGAACTATTTTTCTACCTAACATGGGATATTGTTAGACATTCTTTCATGCCTCTATCAATATCAGATATCTATACATATCAGATATATACATCATATCTGTTTAGTATAAAAATTGATAACAGATCTCGAACAACACACGCTCAAGTAATATAAAAATATAATACGCATGCAATAAAAAAGAACGGCGCGCATAATTCTGTTCAAGACTCACTGGTCGTTGGTCTCATTGGAGAAGGCGGAATCGCTGGTCTGGGAGGCATGGTCGAACAAGGCCGGCCTATCTTCGACGCGGACGGTGGTCTTAGTCCTGAGGGTTTCGGCTCCATTATGCTCTACGTACTCACTGTTACACTGCACTGCTGCAACAAAAATATTATGCATTGTTAGTTAAAGATAATACAATGTAAAAAAAAAGGAAAAAATACTTAAAAAGAAATTAATTTTTTATAAAAAAAAAAACTTTTAAGAGATGAGTGAAAGAAGTAAAACCTAAAAAACAAGAATCTGAAATATTAAACGTAAATGCATTAAATTTCTTTTATTAGAGCGTTTTACTGGCATTTGCATATTCTACTACATTTTGAAATAAGATAAGTAGAGAATTAATGCTGCTACATTAATCTTCAAGTTGGAGTGAAATCAAACTTGGATAAACCGACGAGAAGAAAAATATAAAGAGATGATTAAGTTAAAGTTTGAACTTTACAAAGTTAAATAAGGAAAATATAAAGAAATTATTAAGTTAAAGTTTGAACTTTGCAAAGTTAACCAATCCAAAAATTTATGATTTCGCTGAACTGAAACCTTGTTATTGACAATTTCTCGTGGTCTCTCGAGGAAGATACTCGCGAGTATTCGCAAGTACTCGCTAGTACTCCATAGTACTCGCGAGTACCTACACCATTAGATCGGCGAGTGCTTCGCATCATTATCGCATTCGACAATACGCGCGGACAACAAGGCATGCCTTCTCCAGCAGGAGCGAAAGAGACTCCAGTTTGACTTGACGAGCGAGAGTTAACCTCAAAAGCGCTCGACAGTTTTGCGCCCGTGCGCGAAGCGGTTGGAGTTTGAGAATCGCGATCTCACCTGAGCAAAACGCTATCCGGAAATGATCCGTGAAGACAGCTAACGCATTTTACGCGCGACAATCGCGAGAACCGCGGATAAACGAGCGCAACCCAGAAATCACCGGAACACAACTCGCGGAAAATGACAACTGTGAAACTGTCCGTCGCAGTCGGGGCTCGGGGGCTCGCTTAACTTTTGTCAGCGCGATATGTCCCAAGATCCGATTCCGCAGTTCCGCCGAAAGTTCCCGTCGCCGTCACGTCATCGTAATATTTATCTGTATTTATCATCATATTCACTGTATATATATTACGATTATAACTGTTATCTCGTCAGTCTCGTCACTTTATCATATTATTGTTATTTAAATTGCGAAATTTCGATTTTTTTGCGTCACAAACTCCTCCGCATTCTAGTAACATCGTTCTACTCGTCCTAGTGACATCGCAGAAGCGAACTTCGACTTCGACTGCACGATTTGCATTTATTTGGAGGTTATGTTCCTGGCAGAATTGGCGCCAATTCGTGTGTTTACATCGTTTACGTGCAATCGGCTGGATCGAAGTGACACTGTCGTGATAGTTCTCCGATTTTCTGACTGAAACCTGAGGCCAAACAAGTCGCGAGCTGTCGTTCGTAGTATTAACATTAGTGAGTGCCTGTAATTCCGTGTGTTCTCGAGACAATGGTCCGACGAAAACCCGTGCCCAGGTTATTTCTTATTTCTGTTTAATTTTCCGTGTATTTCTTGCTTTTCACGTTTATCACGATTATTTTATTTATTGCTGGAATAATTATAATTATGTTAAAAAAAAACAGTCTATATTGATAATACTGCCACTCGGTTATTATGTACATATCATATTTCTGCAGTTATATTATAACTTAGTTAGTTAATATTATAACTTAATTAGTATTTTTATCTGATCATATATCTGTGATATGTATATTTATTTAAAATATATATTTTAGACCGTTGGACAAGCCTTCTGAGAAAGGAGCAAGAAAAGACAAGGTAAGCGACATGTTGCTAGACTAAATAATTGCATAAATTAAGTGCATTAAATTTTATGTGAGATAAATCGTGCTACATGTATTTATAGATATATCTACGCATACTGTAATATGTCTATTATATATTGTTGCCATATTATATGCCTTTTTACATGTCAAGACAACTGTGCTAGTCGACAGACGAAGAAGGAAAAGCCATGTACTGCAGGAAATTAAACATCTGAGAAGAACCACACACTTTCTTATACCTAAACTACCTTTCGCGCGTTTGGTCAGAGAAATTATCCTCGACATATTCCCCAGAGAGGACATCACCAGGTAAATATAACGCTACTCTATGGATTTTACAAAATCACAGATTCTCTCTCAACTATATGTGCATATTCATTTTTAAGATCATGTATTAATTAATTAAGAGAAGAGCAACTTTGTTTTACATGTACATACTGAAAGAGCTCAATGCTTTATGTAAAAAATCATGAAATAAAAATTAATGTTTTATATTACATGAGTACAGTAAAATTTTCATGACATATATTATGCTCTTTCTCTTCTAGTAGAAAAAATATACTAGATATATATATTTTTTAAATTATTTATTAGAATTTTATATAGAGTGAAAAAAATGTAAGCCTCAATGGAATCCTTACAGTATTCGATAGAGGAGTTGATTATAGAATTAACTTGTAGAATACAAGCCACGGCTCTTCGAAGCCTTGCAAGAAGCGACAGAGATGTACATCGTGCAATTCTTTGAAGATTCAGTACTGCTGGCGTTGCACGCTAAACGAGTCACTCTTATGCGAAACGATATGATTTTAATGCGCAGGTTGAGGGGCCGCGACGATATCATTAACAGATAGATAATTTCATTTCTATAAGTTTAGTTAAATCAATGTTTCAAATATCTTAAGGTAAAACAAATTTTTTTCTTCTGGCTCTAAGCCGTCTAAGGATTAAGCAGTAAAAGATATTTGTTGCTCTTTTAATATAATATATATAATGTTAACACAAATTTATGACCAATGATGAAAAGATATATTTTTGAAAAAGACTTTTAAAGCGATATATCATTATATATAAGAATCTCGTTTTGTATCATGCTTCATTTAGAATAGGCATTTTGAATACAAAATATAAACAATGTTATTTTTAATTTAAGCCTCAGAGACAAGCGACAAGAACAATCTTGTCGTGCTTTACGAGACGATAATCAGAATCCAAACGAAAAAATGTAGCTCTTAAGACTTGTAAAGTATTTATGATTTATGTCGATATTTATTATACGAGTATTTGCTACTTTGTAAATTCCACTCCGTGTGATAAATGATGTTAAGTAACTGAATCAGATGTATCCATTATTTTTATAAATTACATATTTAATACTTTTAATAAAAAAAAAATAGCGAACAAAGAAAATTGAACAGGGGGCTGAAGGTATAAGCGATTTTGTCTCGCTAAATAAAATTTATTTCTGAGAAACATTTCAAACATTTCGATAAAATTCGTAACTTTATGAAACTTTGGTAAAATATACAGTTTTGTGATAATCAGACGGATCTCTTAAACTACGAATATCGAAGCGTTGCCGTTTTGACTCTCGGCGAGAGTATATCGACAATTGGTACGATAAAAACAGTGTTAAATAGTAAAATATCGCGCGACCTGGAAAACAGTCACGGTTATACATATATCGGGTGTTCGACTTTGAACAAAGTTGCATAACGATATTCCTTATTAAAAGCCAACATAATTTTCTTTTTTCCGATAAAAAAATATATAAATAGTTCACGATCAAAAATTGTAGGGATTTTAGAGAAGACAGGAATCGTATAAAATATTCTTCAGCTAATTTTAGAAGAATTCCATTTCAGTGGAATCTTGTCTCGAAATATAATTATCAAGATATTTAACTTTGAGATTCTAGATGCTACAAAAAAGAACGTTGAGTTTGATTAAAAATATTAGAGAAAAAATTAATTTTTTTCTAACTTTGATGTATGATCTTGACGTTTAAAAAGAGACATCGCCGAACCGTGCGTATTATCGAACACCCAATACAGTTATGTATAAATGTATTTTCGGTGTTAGCTGCAATAAGAACAACCATAATTCCTGTGACCTACGCGAGCCACATGCGTCTGTAAACGCGGTCTAAGAGAAAAGAGAATTGTCTAGAAAAATAGTATTACAAATAACGACTTAGCCGCCTTAAGTTTCTCGATTCGTTCGTTTCTACATATACAATATACATATGTAATGTATACAATACAATACAACGAGAGAAAATACAATACAAAAAAGGCACCTGGAAAAGCAGGCTAATTCGCGTAAACGCGCGTATCCCGAGTCAAGTCTCGGGGCTTCTACGAAGACACTTGTCGCATCTTTAGGCACAACATTTCGCTATATACTTTCATGCTGCCTGTCATTGTACATTGAAGCGGATCACGAAGTTCGGAATATACTTTCGCACATCGCGAAATTAAATACACGAAATTCGGAAATCACCGTCTGCTGAAAATTTTCGTAAGCAACGGCCTGAAAAATTTTTTAAACAACATAAAAGACACCTAAATGTCTAATCTAATATCCTCAGCCGAATTTCTTTTAAAAAATGCCTCCTTTGATTTTTAAAACTACAATTTATTCGATAATCATAAAGACATCTTAAGCTTCACATCACTCAAGCTTTTTATAAATGTTTTTCTAATCTCACTCGCGAACGCCTAGACAAATTTTTTGAGAAATCCCAAAACCATCAAAGCGATTTTTTCTGATCCTTCTTAAAATCTTTAAACGCTTTTTAGATATAAAATTTTTTAAGTAATCATAGAAAATATTTTCTAATTATCCAGTTATCTTCCGCAACATCTTTTAGACTTGAACTTATAGGGTTTCGCGCGCTTTACTTTGACCAGTTTGCAGAATTAAATAACAAGAAGTCTCGTTGCTTCACTTTTTCATGAACGACCGCACTTTGTTCACGCACTTGTCCATGAAGTTCCGCTTGCGCTTAGGCTCCGCGCCCGTCGGCAGCGATAACAACGAGCCTGGTCCTTTCGCGCGAGCTCTGTGTCCGCCGTATTCGCTTGACGAGACGCTCCCGTCGGAATCCAATCCCGCACCACAGCTTCTTGATGCCTTCAGCAGCACCGTCGATCTGTCGTCGTCGTAATCGTCGTTCTCGTCGCTGCCCCGAGTCGTCAATCTCTCCTGTGCTGTCTTCCTAATTCTCTGCTCTTCCACCGGATGTTCTTGGTCCGCGCATTGTCTGCTGGAGCACGTCGAAGACTGTCCTTCCGAGCTGGAACGTCGACTCGGCTTCAGAGGACGCTTCGGTGGAGCCTCTTTGTCACTCTCATCCTTATCCAAGGACATTCGTATGTCCTCCGTTTCGGACTTCGACTCGATAATGTCAGGCACTTTTGGCTTCGTTCTGGGAACCAGCCTGGGTTCATCCTTGGATTCGATAGTCTCGGTGTCAGGCTTCTTTTGGCTCTCTTCTGAAGCGGGGACGACTTCATCATCTTCCGAGCTCGTCGGAGGGCATTCTCGACTCTTCTCGCGCTGCACTTCGTCCTGCTCTTCACCATTCTTCGCGTCTTCATCCAGCAGACCGTCCAGGCTGCGCGATCTTGGCCTGGGAAGTGGTGGTCGTTGAACGACCGCGGAAGAAACCAACTTTCGCTCCTGATCCTGTTGATCCAACAGCTCTAGCGAGCGGGATCGCGTCGACGGTGAGGGTGGTTGCCGCGGCGGTCTGCGAGGCACCGCCAGGTTGCTGCTGGCACTCACCGGATGTGTGTACATGAACTTGAAGCGCGGCGACGTGGGCGGCAGGCCCATCAACCAACGGGATGGACTTGACGACTTTCTAAGTCTGTAACACGAAAACACAAAACTTATTGCAACATCGTGACTCAGCGAGAGATGCGTTTCTCATTCGCCTTCTTCGGTGTTAAGTAAGACGAAGATGTCTTTCGTATATCTCTTTTTACATATCCTCAATCAAAATAAAATCTATCGTATATGTTAGAACTAAATTAAAATTTTAGAAAGTTAAAACATATATTAATTTTGAATTTTTATTGTTAATAGAGTCTACCATTCTGCGGTATGTTGCATCATCCGAGAAATTAATATTTATTTTATATTCCTACCATTATATTTCGATTTTGTCTCAATTTTCTTACACCGAACACCGAAGACAACACAAAATTACATATTCTTATTTCTATAGATATAATATAAAATGTACATAATATATGTGCATAAAGATTATACATATATATACAATTAATGTCTATGTGTAGAAAATTAAAGTTACTGCGTTTACCGGTATACATTTCCGCGAAACTCTCGCTTATGAATAAATCAACCTTGGCATCATAAATAAATTCGATATTAAAAGATTTACATTAAAAATTTTAAGAAATTTAATGATCAAATAATCAAATTTATTTAACAATTTTTATTGATTTTTATCAATGTGTTATCTATTAACTAAGAGATTTAAAGGATAATTTATTTAAATTAAAAGATAATTTATTCTACACGTAGACTATGTAATAAGCATCCGACACTCAGATAGACAAAAATTTATCTAAACTTTTACTATAAACTATTATATGTGTATCTACATCTACAGCACAAGCACATCTATAAGTAACACATTTGGAACCGAAAGTGCAACGATATCAGCAGTATATCAGGGACTGATTCAATATGAGGATTTAGCAAAGCGACGGAATGGTGACAGATTAACACTGTTTAAACATCGATAAAGAATTTGTATCGCTGACTGACCTAGTTGTGATTGTCATAGAGCGATTCGCAATCTTGGCTGCGTGAAAAAAGAAATTAGCGCTGCGTTAGTAGAGCTCGCTTCAAAGTCGCATCATAAATCGATTCGTTAACGGACAGTGTAAAGAATTCACTAATTTTTAATACTTCAGATCATTCAAGATTTTTATTACCACCTGTAATCATCCCTTGGATTTTTTTTGGGTAGGTACTTTTAAGAAATCTGAATTATCAAAAGATTTTCGATCTGTAATAATTAATCCAGTTTGTTATTTATTATCAAACTCTCTTTTTATAATCAATTAGTTATTTTAATAAAATTATTCCAAATTATCTGTTTTATTCATAATAATTAATCTGGCATCAAATCATCAGTCGAGACTTGGTGCCGGGGTGTTAATGGATTCTGCAAATTTCAGATATTTTTTGGGACATTGACGAATCGATTCTCTCCTCAACACAATTAATGTTAGGGTGTTATGTGCTAAATTATCAGGGAACTACCTGCTCGATATGGCTGTGGGCGGGCCGTCTAGTCAGTCTCGCCCGCCCGTGGAATCCTTGTCGCTGCCCCTGCTTTCGTTACTGTGCATTCGCTGATAGTTGGGCGGCTGTCGTATGTTCGTGTTACCCGGTGTGCTCGGCTGGGTCACGTCCTTGGGAGCCATGCTGCGTGGAATTCCGCCAGACAGATCAGATCTCACAGGTATTTCGCCTCGCATAAACCTGTATAGTTATGAGAAGCAAACACCGAAAAGTTAACTTAACAACTGTCGTACAGATCATCCTTAGATATATATTTGTATTCTGTTACTATTAAATAATTGATGAAATGATTATTATAACAAATATTTTGTATCGCATAAAAGACATAATTGTATTATTTAAAATAAAATTATCTGAGAAAGGGACTCCCCTATTTCAGCTATTAAACTTGTATTAGAAAATAGAGTTATCTTCTTCTTTGTGCTCTAAGCCATGCCCTTTTAACGAAAAATACAGAAATAAAATTTAAAAAGGAGACTGCGGTTGCTTTACCTTTCTAATTTGTCTACGCAAGCGTCTTGATAGTCGTGAATCCAGCGGACACCGTTGAAGTGGCAGACCGCGCGCATATCTTCAGGAAGTTCCTCAGGTTCCGGCCATTGAAAGTTGTCGATGATTGGAATTATGTTGCATTGCGATTGCAGTGCCGCAACGATCTCCTATAAAATAATCGAAAGTGCGAATTGAAACACCGCACATTGCAAAAGCTTAATTTTTTAATCAATTCTTGAGTATAATTAATATAATTCGATGAAAAGAATAAAACCAGAAAATAGTAACGCGATATGTAACATATTAATATTTTAAAGTATTGTTTAAGACATTTCTAAAACACAATACACTTATTATATTATGTTTAATAATCCGAGAAAAAATTTTCCCCTGAGAAGAAAAAGGTACTTACAATTAGTGACAAATATTTTTTCGAAGTTATCTCTTCTCTCAAAAATATATTAAATTAATCCAATAATTGTATTAAATTGAAAAAATTGTTCGTTTTCTGCTTATATAATATGGCTTCGAGATTGATAAAACAAAAGAAAAGTAAGCATAATATACTTCTTATTAACTTAAGAGCATATAACAAAAGTCTCAATATCTTTTTAATAATAATAAGAATAAACATATCGAGAGACTCACCCTGTGTACCCAGTCCTT
Source organism: Harpagoxenus sublaevis (assembly GCA_030770355.1). Classification (NCBI taxonomy): domain Eukaryota; kingdom Metazoa; phylum Arthropoda; class Insecta; order Hymenoptera; family Formicidae; genus Harpagoxenus; species Harpagoxenus sublaevis. Next base: position 106,339 of record JASTWR010000306.1, read on the forward strand.
GCACTCGCTATCTTGTACACACCTCTCCAAAGCCTGGGGCGTGAGCACGAGGAGGAAGTGTTTGGCCTGCCTGATGCTCTGCAGCAGGTTGTTGTCGAATTTGCCGGCCTCGAGCCTCTCGACGTCGATGAATACCGAGAAACCGCGCAGCTGCAGATGCACCTTCAACAGACTCGCCAATTGCGAGCCGTTCGATCTGCGGTAACTGACGAAGACGTCGAGGGACTTGTCGGGCGACTCGTACTCGCACGAGCTGAACTGATTATGCTGCATGTTCTTGATAGCGTCGAGTATCCTAAGCCGATGGATACTGTTGGCGATGCCGCACTCGGTCAGCAGCTGGTCCTCTGAGAGATTGCGTATCGAGTCCTTGTCCACGCCGGCGTTCAGCATGCTGTACGTGTAGATGGAGAACTCCTGGCCGATCGATTGCAGGAAGCTATTCAGGTTGCCGGTGTCGCGGCTGCTGTAATCGGCCATCTTCTTCAGATTCTGCAGCTCACGGGCGAATCTGCGGCGCATGATACCGTTGGTCAGGCCGATATCCTCGCGTAGATTCTCCTCCGTCAGCTGCAGCAGCAGGTCGCCGTCCACTCGACTCTCCACGAAGTTCGGGACTACCTCGGCGAAGCCAATCTGCTTCACCCATTCTCGCACGTCCTCGGTGGACCATAAAGGCACTTGTTGGCTGAGTTTATGCGGAATCTCCTCGCCGATCAATCTTAAAGCTTGTACCGCGTACTTGGACGCGATCGCGTTCGGACAACTGGCTACTTTCTTCAACGGCTCGATCGCGCCAATCGTACGGAAGATATCGGTGTTGCCCTGTCGCTTCTTGATACCTGCCTCCATGCAGAAGTGGAAAGCCGCGAGATTGCGAGCTTCCTCTCGCTTCGAGCTCAGGACCGGCACGAGTCTCTCCAGCCAGTTCTTACTCTGACCGTGTGCGTGCGCCAAGTTCGACTTGGCGAACTCGTAGGGGTTGTGCGACGTAACGAAGGGCTCGACGAGGTCGAGGGTGCCGGACTTGAGGACGGCCGCCTCGATCTCCTTGTTGGCGACCAGCACGGCGATCGCCAGGCAGGCGTAATACTTGATATTGTCGTCGTTGTGAAAGGCAAGCGGGAACAACCACATCGGTACCTTGCGCTTGATCATCGCCTCTTGGTTCTCGGCACCGCCGTACAACGACAAGTTCGCCAGCGCGCCCGCACAATGGCGCAGAGTTTCCACGTCGTTCTTCCGGCATTCGAAGAGCACCGCGTCCAGACCACCCAGCCTGATCACGTCGCTGCAGGTGCCCTCGCTGTGCTTGAACAGGTGCTCGAGTATCCCGGTGCCGACGCGCGCGTGATCCACCGAGTTGGCGTTCTTCGTGCACACGCACGCCACGTTCACCACCTTCTCCAGGCCGTTCTCCACCACGTGGGCACGGTTCTCCGTGGTCAGGCATTGCTCCAGTAATCTGGCCGACGAGAACTGCAGCTCGTGATCGTTCACCACGCAGTTCGACATGAGCAGATCGAGACCGCCGCGCGTTCTCAGGGTGTTGCACAGGGTGTAACCCAACTCGTGGCCGTGCGTAGGCACCGCCCAAGCCTTTCGGATGATCTCGTTCACCCTGTTCAACATCTGCGGCGCTTTACCGCCGCTCTTGCAACTGTCGGCGCTTGCCTTCAGCCGCTCCACGAAGCTGTTGAGCAGGCTGCAGTACTTGGCGATCGCGCAGTCCACGTCCTGCGGATTCGACTTGGAGCACAGCAAGTCCAGGTCGTCCAACGGTAATGACAACAGCTCGTCCTCGGCCGTCGGTGGTCGCATGCCGTTCATCAGCTGATTAACCGCGCTCGCCGCGGTAACCATTGATTTGGACGCGCTCACACCCGACTTGGACGCGATTGTGATGCTCGACTGCGAGCTCGAGGCCATGTGCTTCTCGTGGTTGAAGATGCCGGTCGAGGTGACTGTCTGCCTTTGTTGTTGCGCTGCCATCGCTTTCTGCAAAGCACGAAAACATTGTCCGTTGATTATTTTCGAAATCTTGAGGAAAGAAGTCGAGGACATTGACAAGCATTTGGAACATTGTTCGTCAATGAACGGAATAGGTGTACTTCAGGTGCTTCGAAAGGTGTTTTTCTAAATGATCATCATATATTTTAGCGTGGTATTTAATGTAAAGTAGTAATGAAAAGTAGAGAATATTATTGGGAACATTGATAAGAGTTTTCATTCATCGATATCGCCAGGATTGAAAAGCATCAAGAATTAGAGTTATTAAACCTCATCCATTGCCCTCGCTCACAAAGCGAACGTTAGTGCTCTCGTATGAGCGCTCAAATATGTCGCGCGTTAACACTTTCAAAGTCTAAACAAATATTGTACTAACGACATTTTGGAGAGAACAACCATACCAATATAATCTAGAAGGTTTTAACTAAAAAGTCAGAAAGTTTTAGAGTCAACTTTTGTGTGTCACATCTAGGCAATTAAAAAAATAAAATATGAACTGAGCGTCCGCCTTACTTATATGAGGACAATGGAGGATTAATATTTCTCACTAAATAATGTTATGTAATGCAAATATGTGATAAAATTTGTAAGTAAATATTCATTCTTAAAAAATAAAAAGCACATTTGTAAAATGGAAAAATGGATAAAATACTGCAATCCCTGCAAAAATAATTTGCGAATAGTAAAGTAAACTTGAGAGACGAATAAATCTATCCATTAATTTAGGCGACCTTAGAAACTTTTAAAACGCGATTAAGTTGCTCAGCAAGCAAGAATTTTTTTCTGTTTTTGATTTCAATTAAGTTATATTTTATAGTTATAACAATGATCTTTTATCTCTTTCAACATACTGAATAAAAGCAATGCGTTTTGTTTGTTTTTAGTTTTAAGTAATTTCTCGTTGATTGTTATAATTCTTGTATTTTTTTATAATTACATTATAATTTTTATCTCATCATTTTGTAATTATATTATAACTATCGTAATATTTCTCCTTTTACGACTTAATGCTTTAAAAGTCTTCTATCGTCATATATATGATGAAATTTATCACTAATCCTTTATTAATTAATATAATACAATATGATCGACACACACATTCTATGTGGACACATCTACTGCGCAGTTATGACATCGATGTGAAATTTAAAGATTTGCAATTGTATCTAACATTCAAATTAATTTAATTAAATAATATTTCTATTTCAATGTATCATTAATTTAAATAAACGTAAATCAGGGATTGCAATATTTCAAATTAGTACCTATCTATTGCAAATTTTGCGTAAGTATTCTTCTAACGTAAAAGAGAGAAATTCGTAGTCTTCTAACTTTACGAGAGAGAGAGAATAGATGTTTACAAATATAAAATATTTAACTTTTCCATCTACAATAACTTGGAACTACGTATAACGACTACTAATATGCGGAATTAACATATAATATAAAGTTTACGCGCACTACACACACAAGTATGAAATATTGATAAAAATCTAATGTTACTGTCTTCTTAAATTCTGCAAATTATACACTTGATTTACCATTCGCGAGTCAAGGCTGCACTTTCTTAGCATCATCCCGAACAAAGTTGCGAGTATGACTATTGACTCTGACGCTTTATGCCTCTCACGGGCTTCTCGAATCACGCGAGTCCACTTTTCGACTGGGGTCCAATCGCAAGCTCGTCAGCGTTTAAATCACCGCTCATTTTGCATCGCGGATGCAGAAACAGCGTTAAACAGCGACGCGACCTCGCGTGCCAAAACGCGGCGTAGTCACCGGTCGCGGTTCTCCAACGTCGTTAAGGACGGCGATTTACGATTTAGGCTGTCGGTACGCGGACGTTTTAACGCGCGTTCCTTGGTAGACCGCCAGAAGCGCGAGCATAAGCCGAGAAAACTGTACCTCACGGCCTCACGCTTTTCCGCGAAGCAGTGAACCACGATCGTTGCGTCGAGACATTCGATCGGCCGAGTACTTTTCCATGTTCCCCGTGTCTTTATGAGAAAGTAAACGGTGTTCACTTACCTTCTCGGAGGTAAAAGAATCGCTCTGAAGCTTCATAGTGGATGCTGCCATGTTATTGCTCTCCTGATGCGAAAGATCGCCAGCCTTCAAGCTTCTCTGTTCCTGAAGAAGAAAAGCGTACATTCGATATTTAATCGCAAATTTATTCTTCAATGTCGATTATAAGATTAATAAAATTGTAAAATTGCTTTCCCAGAAAATCACGCAATTATAGACAAAGAGGATTTTCTATATTCCTTTATTTGTTTCTGCACGAGAAATCATTATTTACACCGATTATACCATAATTTTTATCGAACACTTACACACATCACTCTATATCATATTACCACGTGAGAAAAATCGATGTTTATCACGGAATAATTATACCATCTATACTGTTAGAAGTTCAGAAGAAATATCGCTTTATAATTGAGACCCGTGAAACTTTTCGTTTTAATTTAAATTGCTTTAATTTCACCTAATTTTATTTCTTCCGAGAGACATAAAGAAAATCATCACGACGATGCATAACTGTATAAGCTGCGATAAAAATTTGATAGTTCCATGACACCCTATATAACGTCCCGTCGCGCGTTGCAGGGAATTAGCGCATATTATCGAAGGTCCACTTATGACGCATTCGCTAATTTGCAGTAGCAGATAGGCGATAGCATCTTGTACCGAGAGAGTACAACTGTTGCACTGTGCTCGGGATGATGCGATTTTTTTCGGCGTTCCGACACGCAGCCACAACACGCACTTCGCGAGCAGTAACGCATAATGAGATACGCACTACTGTCATTCTAATCTTTCAGCCAACAGAGTTATTCATCCTGTTCGAATAGCGCGAAGAATCGAGAAATCGCGAGAATATTGCGCACGCAAAAATTTATTTATAGTACATGTATATTAATACATCGTGAAAAGAAGAAAGTGTATAACAATTCTGCAGTCCTATCGTGAATAGTTTTAAATATTTAGTATTTCACTATTACAAAAAAACAGTATTGCTAATAAATTAAATTAAATTAGTATCACAGAAAAATGATAAATTTAGTATTTTATTATTTAAACAGTTTTGCTGTTAAATTAAATTAAATTAGTATCATAGAAAAAAAGATAAATATGTATATGAAAGGTCATTCAAAAATTATTTTGTTATAAAATTCCGATGATAATGATCTAATGATATCAAAATATTTAATCAGTAAAAAGATTGTCGTCATGTTAAATTCATTCTTTAATCTATCATACTTAAAAAAAAAGAATACCTTATCGTTGCAGAGAGAGAAGAGAAGAGAGGGAAGAGAACGGGGGAAGTACTTTGATCTGAATAGTTATAATATTTAATCGCGATCAAACCGATTTCTGATATAGATATAGACGTCAAGCATCCAATTACACTAAATAGTATTAAATACTCGATATAATATCGATGTCTCGTTTTTATCACTATCTCCTCTTCAAGCATCGGAAATAACACAACGGTACTTTCCCCCTCGAGTCTTCGCGATACAATGATCAGCATTGTGAAAGGCTCGTCGATCCCGCTCGTTTTGTCTCCTCTCGCCGTCCTCTTCTCTCCGCGTCCGATTCTCTTCCGACGTATTTCTCTAAATATAATTCGAGCGTGTCGTCACAGGCGTCACAGCCTCCTGTTACGCGGCGCGTTAAACTCGATTTTGCTGCTACACACCGATCCTACTATCTGCCACCTTGCTTTGCAATTCATGACGTCGATGCTAATACTGCGAATGGATGTATTAACGAATGAGGAAGAGCATTGTCTCGAATTGTCGCGAAAATCGATCTGTGGAGCGTGCAGTCGACGCACTCCACAGCTGATTATGAACTGACAGCTAATATGGAACTGACAGAACAATTATAGCTGCAATCTTTATATCATATATATAATAATATATATAATTTGAATATATTTGATACGGAAATTGTGTTTTCAAAATAAGCTTTAATAGCTTCTAAAAGCGCGATTTGTTTTCCGCGTTTGAGTAATAAGATCGGTTTTCTTAAAAGTTTAATTTTTTCGGTAATACTGCTCTTTTTCCTCTCCCTGTCACAATTCTTAATTCCGTATCTGATGTGTCTTCTTTTATTTTTTTCCGCGGGATATTTTGCACGAATATTCGAACGAATTTCTTTGATCGACTTCCCGCTTACGAATGACAAAAACACTCGATCGCGCAAGGCCAGCTTTGCTTTATTCTTAGACCGGTCGCGTGCGGTATTTTAAAAAAATTGCGAATGACGTGAACAAACGCTCAATTTTAAATACGTGGCATTCCGCATGCGATTCGCCAGCGGATGTTTTCAGAGGTATTTACATACGTCAACGATGAGCGTGGTTCCATACATTCTCCTTAAAATGTCGAGCTTTATGGAAACGTTTAACGAAGTAACCGGCTTATTATGAGTAATTTATCGAAAATATTATTGAACACGAAGAAAAGAGAGACGAGTCATAACTTTCTCAAGACTTACCAACCGCGATTGTTCGAACTGTTTTCGGTGCAATATTCCACGATGTATCGGCCACGGTGCGCTCATATTTCAACTGAGAATCACATCACTCTTTTAATAGAAAAATCGATGATGATAATTATTTTTCTCAATTATAAAATAAATTACGAGGCTCGAAATAAATATTCTCGCAAAGAGTAATTCATAATTTATCGAAAAAAATTGCGGAAGAAATTAAAGTGTAATTGTCTACAATTTAAACAAAGTTATTTTCAAGTATTCTTAATCAATATATCGATTAATAACATTCAATAGGTATGTATAATCAATTAATTCCTAATAAAAATATCTTTTATTATGATCCTCGTTAAATCATTTCAAATTATTTTTAATTAATCTTGACAAAATTATATTCAATTGTCTCTTGAATCAAATTAATCATTTTCAAGCATTTTCAACAGAATCACTTTACTTGTAACTGATCCCACATTTATCACGTGCATTCGACGACTAAACTGCACTACGAGACTAAAATTCGATATTTTTCTAACAGCTGTCGAATTATAATAAAAGTAAATAAAACGTTTCCGATCGAGTCGTAGAAAGCACGAGAGCTTTGGATCACCGAGTGTGATGGCAGCGCGACGTAAACTAATCTGGACTGTGCTTAAGTGTGATTCACCACTCGGCGAGAAAGTTTAATTTCGTTACGCATGAAGCAGAGAGGGACAGAGGAAGAGAGGGAGGGAGAGAGAGAGAGAGAGAAATGCATTTCCGCACGTCAATCGCGTAATCGGTGCAGCGGCTTTTTAACAGCGGTCTCACCATTGCATACTATTTTTCGACTAGTCTAGAAATAGTTCACGAGCGAATCACTCTCACAAATGACTCGGTCGCTTTCGGATTCGTGCTCGCGCACGGACGGCACTAAACACGAATTTTGATACCTCGATCGTGATTTTAACGCTCACGTCTGCATTCCCAGCGAAAAATCATCGTGAACGCGACTTGTGGTTAAATACATCGAAGATATTACAGTAGAATAAATTGTAATTACATTTGTTTCACTGCATGGAATGTTTCCATAATTAGATTGATAATCATTCAATTAATGTAATTATGAATCTGTAATAATTTTGCGATTATTATAGTTAAAGTATCTACTTCTAGGTAATACTATAATCATGCTCATTATCGTACTCATTACATAAGTACATCGATAAAGTGCATGTGTTTGTGTAACATTTGACGTACGAGTTAAAAATGCTGGCATACATTTTCTTATTTTCATGTTAAATAAATCATTAAATAGCTGGAATTCGATACGTTATCGCATTGATATATCAAAGTTCGATGATCGACTCCGTACTGATCTCGAGAGTAACGCGAGATCAAAGTCTTTCGCGATTATACAGTTACGATAAATCTATATATAGGTACACAACACTCTGTTGCAGCAAACAATCACAAAAATTATCTTCATCATCGTAAACTCGATAGCAAACCAAATTTCCGCGAATGAAGAGAATGACGAGAACCTGCCACTCGTATTGTAATCTTACAGCTGATTTTGCCGAGTCTGCGCAGAGTGCTTATCAATCTCTTATCATACGCGACTCTTATCGTTCGATTCGACGACGACGATCTCTATTTTTTTTCGGGAAAACCCTCGCGTGTCTCTGGCTACGCGTCCTTGAAATCGCGGCGTCGCGCGGTCGACTGCAGATTATTATTTAACTACCGCGAACGCTTGCTCTATTTCGGTTGCAGTCTCCCGACGTATCGGTGACACTTAACAGTTAGAGGAAAGGCCCCTATTATGAGATAGGTTCCTAATATGAGATAAGCAGGGTTTCTTTCAAACTATTAGGTCCTATCTGGGCCTATTAGTTTAAAAGAAACCCTGTTATCTCATATTAGGAACCTATCTCACAATAGGGGACTTTCCTCTACTCGTAATCGCCGTCTCTTGGCACATCTTCCGACTGTCTCACCGAAATCTGAACGATGATCTCACGTCGCGTTACGTCCCGAAATCGCGTCGCTGAATGAACAGCAAACCAAACAACAACTCTGTCATCGCGGGCAAGATGCACGGCTCTATTTTTAACGTTCCGCTGTTCCGCACACCCCCACGTCACGGAAACCCGGAACAATCCCCGAACGTCTTAACAGCACCCGCGTTTCGAGACAGCTTGAAGCCTAGAGCTGCAACGGATCTCATTACTTCTCCTCGCGTATTAATTGCGAAACTATTAACTATAATTAAGAAAAGATCAGTTCGCGCGATCAAGACTAACGAGAAAGACTAACGCGAAACTGTTATTTTTGCGACCTGAAGGTCGGAAAGTAGAACGTTCGATTTTGAGGATCAAGATCGTCGTACCGTTTGCGAGGCGACATGGTCTCCCAAGACCCGAGGACGTGGATGGTCACGCGGCATCGCGTCGCTATGGGGCCTCGGACAAGGGGAAAGGCCCCGCGTCAGCAGCCTTCGACAATTGCTGTCCCATACAACATTCAATCAAGTAACCGACCGACCGACCGACCGACCGACCGACCGACCGACCGACTGACGACGAGCAACGTCGCGAACGAACTGCTCCTTCGCGGGGGTGGTGGATTATCGACCCGGGGGTTGTGCATGACGAGGGGCCACTTTCGCACTCGGTCATACCCGTGTCTACCATTATCCCCCTTCTCCACCGTTTTGCCGTGGAAACTAGGGCGATATCTTCGCGAAAGTAGATAAAGAAGTAGAAAAAGTAAACGAGCTTCGAAACAAACTTTGATAAGGATAATTCGAATTCTTCGCGACTTTGGAAAAATTAGTTATTATCTTGAAGAATTCTATCTCTTTTCCTTCTATTTTTCGATGAAGTTTTTGCCTGATTACATGGTTAGAACAACGCGGAATTTTTGAGAAACGGTTGAGAAATGTGTATGGTTTCTTCAAAACGTAACGCGAAGTTTCTAACAATTGCGATATTGCGATATTAATGTTTTCAAACTGATCTCTAAATTTTAGAATAGACCACATGTTAAACGAACCACTTAAATATCTTAATTTTACAAATTTAGATTTTACCTACGTGTTACATTGTAGTTCTAGGAATTACTCGTGTTGCTGTAACATAATTGGAAAATCCTTCTTAGTTGTCGTTCTCTTCAGGTCGCATGTTGACGTGTAACATCCAACTTCTTACATAACAAGGTAGGTACTAACATATAGTGCAATGAGATATAGATATACAAGTATACAAGTAGATATTTATGTAAATTTAAGTTTCTAGACTTCTTCATATTCTTCGCGGCAAATAAATTTATCTTTTGAAATGCCACAGAAGCATAAAAATACTCAAAGATTTAAATAACCGTAGAAAAAATTATAGTTATTAATCGACAAATCGTTTTATCAACAAGCAGACTTATAGAATTCCATGCCTGTTTGCTCCAACAATGAGATACATCGATTGAAGATACAATATATTTTTTTTTTATTAGAGAAAATATAGAGTACAGCCAGTATATAGGAACAAGTCCATCTGGCATATTGAAGACATTGTTCTTTACCAAGTCTGGCGGCATCTGTCGGGAAAGCTTTCAAGCCGAGAATCATGTAGAGTATTGTAGAGATAAGTAACGGGACGTATTGTGTGCTTTTATCAGACATATATATATATATATATACAGGGTGTTCCACATTTTAATTTATTGCGCGCGCGCGCGTGATCGTACAATTCGCGGTAAATTGCCTCCGAAACATAAAATTGGCCCTCGCGGGACATGTCAAGCTGTTATTTGAAATTTCGTGTAATTTTGCAAATTAGACTCGTGACGAGATTGCAAAGCGCCGAGAACTGATTCGTGTACTGACACAGGCGTCGCAAGGCCGACACGTGGGGTCAAGGACAACGAGGCGCGTAAAAAAAAAAAAAGGAGAAATAATGGCCGTACACACCCACGAACGAAGTAGCACGCAACCGACCGCGATTTTCGAGTCGAGAACTCGCATCTTTTTGTCCCGCACGATGATTCATTTTCTTTCCGAGCTAGCAGGGATTTTTTGCTGCCGGTTGAATCTACCTACGCGATTCACGCGAAGATGCCATCAAGGAACGCTCGTGCATTTGGAAGATTAATTATTTTTTTTGTAATTAAAATAATGCAAAACGTGGTATTTGGAAGATTAAATATTCTTTGCGACTATACACAATAATGTGGATTAAAAATTCTTTAATATTAAATAATACACGATATGTGCATGGGATTTGTGCGACGTGAGGATACTTAAATGTTTTATACGATAAAATAAAGGTAACATAGCTAGAATAGGTACGTAATTTAGGAGAAAGTTTCAAAACTTCTTTATAATAAAAATTAAAATAGTTCAGAATGTGTACATAATATGTATAAAGTATTAACCATTTTTATGCAATAAATTTAAAACTACAAAATATAGTAGGTACCTACTTGTGATATTTTAAATTCAATATAAAGACATTCCATTTTTATTATAAAAGAATTTTATTTAAATATTAGTCAACTTTCAATAGTTTAGAATTTAAAATTTAAGTCGCGTATCTCTAATCTCGTATCTATAAGACATACATATATACATATAATTAATAAAATAGTTTTTTATTAGAATATAGGTATTATATATATACCCAGATTAATAATTTTCTGTAATAATTTTCTTCTGAATTTATAAATACAATTCTTTCCCGTTACAATTCTTTCACTTCTTATTTTTCATTCATAGAGAAAGATCACGAATAACAGATCTATGGGATGAATTCTCGAACCTCAATCGTGGAAGCTCGATTCTACCGGGTGACCCGTATTGCGCGTGAGAAGGAGCTTTCGTTTCGTGATTATATTTACGCCTGGCGGCGTGTCGTCATCTAAATTTAGACGAATTCAGTTAGGTCGGCTACTACGTGGCTCTTGAGTCAGCAGCATGCGAATTTCTGAACGCAAGCCAAACCCGTCGAACGACACGTCGTCTCACGATTACACGAGACCGACCGCGAGCTATCCGCCTGTCGCGATGTCCGTTCGTACCTTCGCGCGGCAGCGCGCGTCTCATTTGCGAAATCACTGCCTTGGCCGATAGTCAAGGCCGTGATTGCGGCCGTTATTGAATGAGAAATCGCAACTTCGACTCGCGTTACTCAGCGAAAATGTTATGCGATCTCTGCAAGGTGAAGATGCGCCACGAGTCGCATTCGAGCGCATACTTGACTTACTTGACTTATTCTTGCGTCGATGCTTATCGTTGTATTTAAGTCTGCAGCTCAGATAAAATTGCCCGTTGGACGATATGACATTTTTTTATTCGCAAAAATGTGTACGTGTCACTTCTCTCCTTTATATTTCTTTCATAAAAAATCTACACACTTAAATACCGGGCACAACTAACAAATCGCGTCGTATCTAACAAGTTAGACCTTCCCTTACAAAAATATCGAATTAAATATTATCGAATCAAATAGATATTAATTATTTATATATCAACTCAGAAATCGTTACAATAGGATGCAACAATTCGGATCGATTCAGTCGCAAAAAGCCGTTGTTAATTTCGTTGATTTTAATTTTGTCATACGCGCGCGAGAGAAAAATGCCCGACACAATTTAAATCTTGACGAACTTCAGACAAACGCGCTCCCATAAGTCTCGCCTTCATTAATCGAAGATTCCTATTAGTCCTTTTGGAAACCACGCGGGGATAAATCGAGAGACTTTATTCGCGTTGCACAGCGCGCAGTTTCCATTTTAGCGCGCGGCGCGACAAGGCCCCTCTCGACACCGCTGTGGAAAACGCAATGTACGCACGTGTCAACGACCTCCCGCGATCGCGCCTTTACTCGCGCGGCTTTCCGCACGCTGCCGCGAGCCTCGTGCCAAATTATTCGTCCGCGCCCACAGAGAGTCTTCCTCACGATCCTTTTGTTTTATCCAAACGAGAAAGGTCAGGCTTTCGGAGAGCGAGAGCGCCTCGACGGGCACCGAGGAGAGTCTTCGTCCACCCACGTTCCGACTTTTAATTCGGGCCGCCGCATTGTTTACGAACGCGCGGGTCTTTGACCACGAGAGGAATCGTAACGCGCACAGCTCTACCGCGTGACACCGATCGCGCCTGTACTCACGCCGAGCCGGAAGTAATATAAGCATAAAGAGCCATATAGTTTTACGCGATTGTGGCTTTATCAGCGGCGAGCGCGTTTTTTTACGTTTATTTGCAACAGGATAAAATATAATTTTTCTTATGCTCCTTTTATATCTGTTATTTTCTATCTACATATATGTTATTTTAATATTTGCCTATATTTTTATATTTGTTTCCATACCTCTCCCCATTTATTTCTAACGTGCACGATTCTTTTCGTACACTGAGAAAAAGAAATTGTTTCATCCAACTAAATATTTAGTCCGATACGTTCAACTAAACATTTACCTACTACGTGAAACAAAATATTGTTTCCAACAACATAATTTGTTACTATTGTAAACAAATTAGGGGTTTGGACTACAATATTTTGTTTCATCGTAGTAAATGTTTAGTTGAACGTATCGGACTAAAGATTTAGTTGGATGAAACAATTTTTTTTCTCAGTGTATACAAACGGTGTATTTCTTTTATTAAGTATTATGCAACGATGATATTCTAACGTGATGCTCCAGGATTATTTAATAGAGCACTTTTCCATTTATCTAAATATAAATATCACTCACCCTCGCAGCAGCGACGCTCTTCTCCGCCGAGACGCCGTCCAGCTCGACGCGCGCCCTCGCAGCCGTCGCGGCGCTCTGCTCCTTGTACGAGACATCACCAGCTTGCAGGGCTCTCATCTCTGCACTGTTCGCCGTCGCTTTCTCGGCGCTAAATCCATCCGTGACAACCTAACAAAATTGTTTCGATTAGGTATTAGACGCCAGGGCAGAATGAAAGCCGGCAAACCGATCTGAGATATCGTGATGCACGACGCCAAGTCTCGACACTTTCCCGCGCACGATACCCAAGGATAGGACTCGCAGTCCTTGACCTAGACTACCTGGAGGAAGCCGCACCTCGGTCGCCAGCCATTCGCTACGCGTTTAAACATTATCACCGATGTTCGCAATGTGTAACGTTTATCATCGAACGCCGCGATTCGCTCGGCAAATCCGAGCTGAAACAATCGCGCAATTCTTATCAAATACTCATTTTTAGGTGCGCGTTATTTTGCGGACAGACTCGACCAGGCCATGTGCTGATAACGTGCGCAAGATCGACTCCGTGTGTTTTCAACATTATGAAATTCAGTGTCACAATAAACTGATAAACACTTTATATCTGATTGTTATTATTATTCTCATGTGTATCGTATTTTATCTTTATTTTATTAGCATATTTTTCTACACGATTCTTGCATGATATCATTTTTTAAACCAAACTTTCAAAATCGTTCCTTATCGATGTGACTATCGTAATTATTAGTTTCTATTTACAATAAAAATAAAAATCATAATCCGGATTTTATGTACACTGATTACTATTATATTATTCATTAATTATTCCTAATAATAAATATAAAATCTTGACAATTATTAATGTAAAAGTGATAATCGAAGACTACCAAAGATATGTGAGGACAAAGGAAAGCATTGCTCACCTTCGTTTTCGAGGCGCTGGTCATTTTCTTCTGTTCAAACTTCATAGTTTCCTGACCGGCAGGTAAGTTTGCCATGTTCGGTATGTTTATCGGCGGGCTTATGCTGTGATGAAGATTGTTCAGCGAGTTCAAGGAACTCAACTGGGACGGAGAACCTCCTGCCAACGTGACAGCATCGCTGACAGGTGGCGGCGTGTCCGGATCCGGAAAAGTCACCAACGGCTCCGTGAGATCGGTCTCTTCCGGTCCACTGCCATCTCTACAGAAGCCACAAAAAGAATTTATGAACTATAATGCCTTTGGTTACTGATATATTTTTATTTCTAGAGAATTCAGTTAGATGTGTGCAAAACTGAACGCGAGTGAATAACTGGCAATATTTTATTATACATTCCAAGATAAAATCCTTTCTGATTGAGAATGCAAAAAAATACAGGTAATAATCATACAGAATAATTATATGCATAATTATACAAAATAAAAATTAAATTAAATTAAATAGATTGAAAAATTAACTCATATATGCCCCCTCCTCCCCGAATGTATAGAGAGACAAAAATTTGCAGAATAAAAAGTTAGGCGATATATTACGTAAATATTAAATATTTTGAAAATTATAATATCTATATTTCTGATTTCTTGATAAATAAGAAAGACGCACATTATATTTTTTCTGATTTGCAAAACTGATTTTCTAAAAAAAGAGGCTTCAAACAAAGAAATGTCGTTCATTTTATTTTAATTCTTTCATGTAAAATAATTATCTCTCTATTTGTATCAATTTGAATCATTAATAATAAATCACTTTATAAAAACGATTTGCCAATTAAATGCTTATCATACAATACGTATTATAGAGTTCATAGCGAGCAGGTCAAAACATTTCAATGCTAGTTTTATGCAGATTAACAAATTAATATATTTGCGTACATTATTGTTCTTTATGCATTTTCCGTTATGATAAAACATAATGGGATAATACTAGTATTGATTCTGCTTAGTTATGCTAGTTTTATGCAGATTAACAAATTAATATGTTTGCGTACATTGTCCTTTATGCTTTTTCCGCTATAATAAAACACATAATGGGATAATACTAATATTGATTCTTAGTTAATTACTTGATTGCACTCCAAGGTCTCATATTGCAAGCTTTCCATGTTCCAATGTAAGGATCTTTGTGCGACTTGGAAATTCTCGGCATCTCGAAGCACGTATCGACAATTTCTTATTGTTAGTTCTTTAACTATTTCATGGAGACTCTTGAATTACAGAATCAATTTCTTGAGTACTTATGGTGTACTTTTGAAGTTTCATACCCTTGCGTAGTCTCTCCCATCTTATAATTATATAATTTGAAATTTCTTACGCTTTTTATCAAAATAAACTGTAACGTGATTTTTCAGTGTTTTTTCTTTTACTCTTTCTCTCATCTGTTCTAGATCGCAGCTTTTGTTATTCGTATCAATTGGTTCTAAATACTCAACTACAACAAAATATTATCTTATATGTATCAAAGTACATGAAACGACACGTAAAGTACATGAGCCATGCGTTAAAAATAATCTGACCGCCGCGAGAAAATAGCATGCAAATCGAAATTATGCGTACACAAATATTCGCTGTTGACGCGTTTCAGAGCTTTCAGTTGTGAAAGCTTTAGTTTTAAAGCCTAAACGTGTGTCTAAATTTTTAGAAACCGAACGAAATGATGAATCACTGAGGTTTTAGTAACTGGAAGTTGAAGAAGTAACTGAAGATCTCGAAAAACCTTCAAATTTTTACGAGAAGATGAAGTCAATGATTCTTTAAATTATTACTGACAATTAAAGTGATCAAATCTTTCAAGTTTTTGATTAATTAGGTTGAGATAAATTCTTGGTCATCAATTGATTCATTTTAGTGCTTTATTTTTATAACGAAAATTTTAGTTATTTGTTACTTTACATTCTAACAAAACAAAAATTAAGAAACATCGAAATAATTTATCATTTAACATAATCCAAAAGTAAAGGTATGTTTTTGTAAAATATTATGTGTAGATAGTAGAGAATTTTAAAATATAACTGCGTCAAAACAGCCAAGGAACATACATTGCAATGGTGACATTAGATTCACGCTGGCAAACTCGAAGATACTCTAAAAATACAAATCATTATAAGAAAAGCACGCGAAATGGCACGTCGTTTTTACGACACTTATGTTACATGTACTTGTTAAAAACTCCTTCAAGAACACCGGATTTCTCCACAATAAACACTGTTTCATCAACAATCCAAAGAGCCGTTGTGATCTACAGCTCGAGGATTAGATCTATCTCTCGAGGTTTCTTTCAAAGATTAGATCTACCCACGTAGTTCAATTTATTTCAGAATAAACCCACCTGTCCACGAGGTTCTCCATGCTGCTGCGCAGCCGTTGTGAAAAGTTGGTCGAGATGTTCTTCATCTCCGAGATGCCGCGCTTGAGCTCCGTCAGGTCGCTCTTCATGGAGCTCGCCTTCATCTCACTCGACGAGGACGAGGTGAGAATCCTCTGCGAGGACTTTGCCACCCTGCTGCTCGTGCTGCTGCTGCTGGTACTAGTACTGGTGCTGCTACTACTCTGGTGCTGGCTCTGATTAGTCGTCAGCATCTGCCGAGTCAAAAGCCGTTTTCGTTCTATTTAAGATCCGCGTAAGATGATTCACTCGCTTCTCTCGGACCTCCCACCCGAATTCTATCTCTATCTCTTTTCATCTTTTCTGTCTTTCTATTAGATATACCGAGTTCGTCATATAGTCAGTTTATTTATTAAATTTCTAGATTTTGTTCTTAATCTCTTTTAAGGATAATCTCACAATCAGTGTTCTCTCTCTTTCTCTCTCGACATTTTTGTGTATTACATTTATATCGTGTACCTTATTCTTCTTTTATACAAAATAAATCAAAAGAATTTGTTCAATTTTTTAATTATTGTGAAAGTTATATATCAGCTAGAAAAAATAATTTTTTTAACAAGCAATTTTTTTACGAGGTCTAACATTCGGATATAATAAATACATGTAAGTAATATACATATATATTTTTTGTGCAGATGATTCAGTTTATCCCATAACTATTCCCCTTTTTTTAATTGATTGTTATTAATTTATTAAATACTTTTCGTCGTCAACTTTATTCGACAAGCGCGATAAGATTTTTACACTAACCCTTTTATTTTACGAACCACAAAGTCAGATGGTTCGCCTTGTACAAAGAAATACAGTTCAAATGAACAATTCTTCGAGAGATCAAACTAGAAAGGTTTAAAGGAAAAAAAATGTAAACAGCATCCGCAGTAGCACCACAGCAATGACTGCTGGCGATGGGCCAGCAGTCATTACGTGGTACGAGATGACTCGGCCAGGCCTGGAGACGAAAAGGGCCCGGTAAATTTAGAAAGAGGCAACGTTCTCTCCAAACGACGAGAGAAGGGACCTTGAAACGCAGTACCAAGGTTCACCGAGATTGCGCGGAATTAATCTTCATATGGAAAAATATGCACGTGGGCGGCCACATTGCGTAGTAAATGCCATGCCTACAGTCGCTCGAGCGATTGCTTCTGATTGCTCGATGATCGGAGATGGTCTGACAAGTGGTTTTTTTTTCCTCGCGAGACGCGCAGCCACTTTGATCGCGACATGTGTCACACGTCGTCGGCGCATGTAATAAAAATATGCACACAACGCATTTTAAAGCTAAATGAATAATCCACCTTTTAAATCTGATTAGAATCCGATTTGCCTTTTTGATGCAATATAAAAGATCCGTTAAATGAGTATATGTATAATCTACTTTATTATTACTTTTATTCAATGCTTAATTATCATTAAGCTTTCCAAAAAATTTCGACACATATCAATATTTATATCAATTATTCTATTTCCATCTATATTATCGGTAATATTGCGCAGCATCGTAACAAACTTCTGTTTTACCTTGAAAATTTAATAAAAGAACTAAAAGTGTAATATGTGTTAATTATAATTTTCCATCTAATATATTTTAAATTGATAATCCAACGTTAATAATCAAGCTTTCTGAAATCCTGTGGTCGGCAAAACGAAGAAATAAATTAGACAAGAATGTGAATGGAAAGCGTCGCCAGTCAGGCGAATCGGTTGACTTGTACGAACATTACGAACAGTGACGGCGATTATTATTTTAGGCGCTTTTAGCGGCACGCCAGTGATAGAAACGTGACGTGTGAATAATTCTAAATTTCCGTGTCTACTTTCAGGAAATTCGTCTCAGGTGTGGGCGTCGGAGGCGCCGCGACACTTCATCCTGTCTGACGCAGAGACAAGACGGGATAAGAAGATAGATTAAAGGCCGCGTAATCTTCGCGCGTAAATCTCGGATTAGAAGAAACTTCACGAAAAAGGTGACAATTCTGTTTTCCCCGAAGCACCGGGGCCAAATAGATATTGCAACACGTCGCGACTCGTTTCTGCCGAATGTCTATAAAGATGCAAAGTGTGCGAAAATGCGCGTAGTACAGGCCTCCGAATTTCTGTTCGAAAATTACAATCGCCCGTAAAAGATTCGATTTGTTCGGAGTTAACGCGATCAATTTAATACGGACAGATTTAACGCGATTCAATATCGATAATAAAAGAAAAGCATATGAGGTTTACACAGATGGATTTTTAAATTCATTTCGACACGCTTCTCGCGCCTGTCAATTAGCGGTAAAATTCACGGAATGTATCGCGCGAAGATTCAACTCCCGCGGAAATACAAGCGACGGAAATACAAAGCGACGCGTCTTTCCATCTTTCAAAAGAATCGCGACAACGTCCCGCAGCGCCGGGGAGCGCGCGCAAATATTTGACAGTCAAAGAAAGTAAAGGCAGGAAAAGTCCGTGACGGGAGATAAATTACCTGCGACGACGTGGTGGTGACCTGCGGATGATGGGTGACGTGATGCGCCCTGCCGGCCACCAGGTTATTCTTCTTCTGGAAGTTCTCCATCACGGTCTGCATGTCCCCGTTTTCGCCTCCCTCCACCGGGAACTCCGACATCTGCAACAGACAGTATTATCGTCAAAATAGGAGCCAAGATATTTATCACAATTCGTTTTACAATATAATTATATGCAAACATTTATTTTACTTAATTGTAACGAAGATGTATTAACGATCGCGCACGCACGGATGTTTTAATTGCGCGTTAATTAAGTCGGCGCAGGAATTCGCGCGACCGCAGGGGCCTAATAATAGGCCCTGGGAAATAATTGGCAGCTCGAGCTTGGCGAGACTTAGAGAGACTAGCGAGTCGCGGCGAGTTCGCGCGTCGATCGGACCAGGTCGCACGAGAGTACGCG
Source organism: Harpagoxenus sublaevis (assembly GCA_030770355.1). Taxonomy (NCBI): domain Eukaryota; kingdom Metazoa; phylum Arthropoda; class Insecta; order Hymenoptera; family Formicidae; genus Harpagoxenus; species Harpagoxenus sublaevis. Next base: position 125,845 of record JASTWR010000306.1, read on the forward strand.
CTAAGTGTGCGTAAACGGGCGAAATATGCAAAACGCGGGCCCACGCGTTTGTTAATAAAAAGCTCGCGTTCGAGAAGTGCACGCGATCGAACCCGGATCTCTCGAGTAAAAACGCTCCGATTCCTAAAGGTGATCAAGCTTTCTAGTCTCGCGTGGAGCGCCGATTCCCCGTTTACGACAGAATACTAAGCTCCGCTGGCGGAAATACCGGGAATCATCGGGAATGCTCGAGGCCGCTCGAGGTCGGTATAATAAACGTTCGATAAAACTCGTCCGACAGTTGCACTTCGCCATTGTTCAGCCTGCATACGATTACGTAACTCGAAACGGTTCTGAAAAAGCTAGCAAGAGGATTTCGTAGCGAATAATTAATACGTGGAACCATGCGAACAAGTGTAGATATGACGTTTAACACTGGAACTACCAATTGGGGTCAAAATAACCCGTTTGACATTCTTTAATAATTTACTACTCATTTTTAAACATCATAATTTTAAAAACTTTTCCTGACTTTTATTGAAATTACATAGATGATTAATTTTATTAATTTGCTTCCTCTTTTTCTTTTTCTCTTTTCTTTTCTAATAAAATTTCTTCGGAAGAAATAGATATATATTAATCTCTAGTGGTTCTATAGTGTTAAAAAAATAATCCTAGATAGATGCCATCTTTTTATTCTTTTCTTTGTAGCCAGTATATCGAGCACCTATGCTTTTGCACATCGTATAAATTAAAGGCGATCAACGAAAAAGCAAGATAATTGACATAGAAATACATTTTGACCTTAAAAACTTCAAATGTACTACATTTAAATTTGATAATTTCCACGAAAGAGTTAGACGCTGTTATTACGTTATCGAACCGTTATTATGGTATCGTTTATATGCTGCAGTTACACAATACATAGATAATTTTATGATATAAACAATGCAGTCAACAAGATCGCAGTCGCGTAACTTTCATATCATATTTCTAGGAAGGAGCGATATACAACGATTCGAAGGAAATAAACCTCGTTCAAGTGTTACATAGTTCTCGCAGACATATCGCTCATTTGCTGCAATAACATAATTCAATAATTGTCATTTCTAAATTGTTTGCAAAAGACTTGGTAAGAATTCAATTCACACTGAATGAAGAACTAATATATAGCTCAATATGTTTATTCCTAGATTTTGTATATTCCTAGATTGCTAGATTTTGTCCAATCAAAATAAAATTATTACACCAAAATCGCATTTAAAAATAATATTACATAATTCAAAACGTTCAAACTCTTCTTCTAGAAAACTTTGTCTTTTTGAGTTACATCATTGTTGCAACAAATATATGATATATGCTCCTTATTTCTCCATACAATCGATTAAATTTTACTTATTTTAATTACTGCCTAGCGACTGCTATTTTAGTTACTTCTGATTGGCTTAATTCACGTTGTTTTGTGTAACAAGGGCCAGTTTTTCAATGGTCGTTTAAACTGAAGTTCAGCTAAACTCACTATTCGTTTTTTTTCTAAAAGGGATAGTTAGAAAGAGACGAAGAATGAGTTAAGCTACACGGAGAAAATTTTATATTAAATTTTACTATGGTGTCGCACCAACTGTGGACCATCAAGGAATTATAATTATTATAAGTTTAAATGCTATGGTCAGTGTAAAAATTGCAGAAATTATAAGTTTAAATGCTATGGTCAGTGTAAAATTGCATTGCTTTATTGTTTTTAAAATAATGACTATAGCATTTAAACTTATAATTCCTGCAATTTTTACACTGATATCATAGCATTTAAACTTATAATAGTTATAATTCCTTGATGGTCCGCAGTTGATGCGACACCATAGTAAAATTTAATATAACATTTTCTCCGTGTAAGATTAAAGTTAAGCGACTATTGAAAAACTAGCCTTAATAAATGTAGATATTTAATGTATCGCACAATGATCGCTCTTCCAATTCTTTATAATTCGGTTACACCTGCGAGATGTGCGCTAAAATGCATCGACATAGTGTGCAGTTGTTGCGCTCCAGGAGCTCGTTTCGCGGCATGAATGCAACTATACAATCGGCACAAGTGCAACTATCGCCGCGAGACGTGCGTGGATGGGCGATACGTTGGCATTCCGTCCATTCTTTCGATAATTTCGCGGGATTTGCATAGGCGTGGGCACGTAGAACTCGGGCGCGTGCAATACGCGAGACGCAATATCCGGCGTCTTTCGGCAAACTATAAATCGAGCCAGTTTAATCCTTTCAGCATCTCCTTACGTAATAAAATCATTTTCTTTATGCAATAAAAACTATTGCATAGAATAGTTTTAGCCTTACTTTCTTCTTTAAAAAATTCGGAGAAAATAATAAGTATCTGTATGCCTACCAAAATGATTCCAGCTAGCAAAAGCTTCTAAAAGACTCTTAGAAACGTTTAAAAGACGTCTAAAGGACGTCTGAAGTCCTTTAGATGTCTTTTAAACATTTTTAAGATATCTTTTAGACGGTTTTGCTAGCTGGGATATCACACTAACTTATCTTGCCACGTATATTTCAGGTTTATAAATAATGAAAAGGTTGCGCTAAACTCTCCTCGGCATTTATCAGATACAAGGGGAAGTCTGGAATCAAATGTTCAGAAAACCAGAGTGTCCCAGAAGCAGGTGGCACATCCTTAAGTCGAAGACTATAATTCTTTCCAATCAAACGGGTCAAAACCGGTTCTAGAGACTCTCGAATACTGTCGAAATACTGAGGTCGAATCTCCAAGGAAGTCTGTCGTTTTCCTCTTAGACTTACTTATTTAACAAGTTAAGATTAAGATTAACGATTACAACTTGATAAAGATATTAGAAATAAATCGAAAATTCGCGGCTGAAAGTTTAACAAAGGTTTAGATCGGTTAAACGAATTAAGGTCTACTTTCTGTACGCGATCTCGTACGGAAGCCGGAAGTTACGCATTCGTTCCAGGGAGTATTCATCAGCCGCGCATTTCTGTGCGCGCGCGACGGGCACGACCGACGCGGACGTGCTGTCCCCAGACAAAGACAGCCGGCACGAGCGACGTGCTGTCGGAGCGAAGGAGGAAGAAGCGGAGACGGCCGCTATCGCTTCTGCTGTCTCCGATAACGCGACACGCGGCCTTAGAAAAAGAAGCCTCTACGGCACTATCGCTCTACCCGGGAATCGATAGACTTTTCCGAAACGTTCGCGCTGCGATTTGAATTCGGGAACATCGGACAACTCCGATTTTTTTTCTCCCCAGCGGGACCGTTCTCCGATTCTCGCGCGAATGGGACACTCGGAGAAAGACAAGGAAAGAGAGAAAGAGAGAGAGAGAGAGAGAGAGGAGTGCGCACCCAGCTGATACTTGGCTGGCGTCCGATCGCCACGTAGCCCACGCGTCTTTGCGGCGGCGAGAGATCGAGGAGAGGTGTTCCCGAGGATGAGCGGGCTGCGTCGACCGCGCTCACGACGAGCGAAGAACCGCGGAAGAGCCGAGGTCGCGCGAACGGATAGTACGTCGCGTTTCGGCGTGCCGGCGGCCGCGGCGGCGATTGGCACAAGGAGCAACGGCACAAACCCCACGATTGACGAGCATCGCGCGCGCCGGTCGCGCTCGCACTGAAGAGCGCACGGTACGGCGGACGGTACCCGCGCGAACGATTGTACGATAGCGACACGCCAGTCACGTGGCACCGCGCGCGTCACGTGACGCACGTGACGCCGCCGCCGCGAACTTACGAACCGCGCGCGCACGTGATCGCCGGCGAGTTAAAGGGACGCGCGATTTAAATGGAGTACGGGGATTTAAATGGGAAGCGCGGCGAGTTCCGCCGTGACGCCACCGTCGCTTATCGTCCGCAACGGAACGCTCGCGAGTTAAATAATTGGGTCGAAAAGAGATTTAATAGATCTCGATTAGGTGGAGCAATAAAATTTAACGAATTGGGAACGTCGCGTCGCCAGCAAATAATTAAAAAATCGTAAAAAAGTTGTGTTTTAAACGACCCAACTGGCCATATTTATTAATAGTTTCGCAACGTTTCGGCCATGGGTTTTGGCCCTTCTCAAGTGTGACAGTTATATTGCAGACTTTACATTGTTATAAAATAAAATTTAATATATCTCGATTAGATAGAAGCGATGAAACTGGCTGATTAAATTCAAGGGAGGCTAAACAGATTATTAAAGTTAAATAGTAAAATCTCGCTGCGAATAAACATTAATTCGGAAAAAGATCCATTAATAAAAGGGATACATGATAATTGATAAAAATATAGCTAATAAATAAAATACAGATAAAAAGACAGATAAGTTTTCTTCCGTTGAACGTAAGAATGATAAGACTGATCAGAGATTAGGGTGATTAGAGATTGACACGAGAGAAGTGAGTGAGACCTATAAAGTTCTCTAGACGCGTTCGAAGAAATCAAAACGAAAAATAATGACATCAAGAGGGTTAAGGATACGTTCTAATTAATGCCGCGATTCCGGGAAGCTCGCGTTCCGCAAAAATAATAGATTTTTCGATCTCGATTAAGAGCATAACCCCGGTGCAGCAAGTGGGACAACGATAAATGGACTCGATTCCAAGAACGACAGTAAAGAGACGACGCTGACAAAAATTTGCGTCGATGTTATATAAGAAGCTCGTCTCTCTGTCTCTCTTTTGTCTCTCTCCCCGGTCGAAAGTACATCTGTCGAAGTGCCTTGCAGCGAGCCACTTGTAATCTAAAGTTTACGAGAGAGCAGTCTGGGAGAAATCGTCGAGAGAATCTGCCGCTTCATTCACTTTTCCGCGCCGCCTATCATTGATATCATATCATATCAGAAATGGGAATCGTGCGTTAATTAAGATTATCATATTTTAATCTATGCATCCCAGCGTATTTCTCGTATCGAGATGCAAATAAAGCTGCAGTGACTTGAAGATTTTTTAATAAGACTGTATACGTGACACGTATACGCGACAGCCCTTGACTGATTTATAATCAGAAGGAATGCCGGGTCTACTTTATCTCTCCAGTTCGGAGCAAGGCATAAAGCACCAGCCGAAGAATTCAGGCCAGTTCTCAGTTCTCCGAGATATGAAGTATGTACAATAGCTCTGCTTGGGGCTTTTGTGCTGCGCGCTATACAAAGTTCTTCGAAAATTTTTATTTTCGAATTTTTTTAATACCTCAAAACTTATTCGATGGATTCGAACGAAATTTTAGAATTTCGCGGAGCTCAAGAACTTAGAAAGAAATTCTCCTTATCTCTACCTCTCCGCAACACGAGTAATCATCCGGAGCCACTTATTTGTCAGGGTATCCTTGCGGAAACCACTTAGCTCGACCGACGTAAATCAGCATCGACCGCGAAGCGCTGACTGCGAAAGAAAGAAGCTTGGCACTGTCTGCGAGAAAAGAGGGACACAAAGAGCGGAATGCAGTCCGGCGAGGTGCGTGAGGAAACTCGCAGTCGCGGAATTTCGGCGAAAGTATACCGGGTGTCCTCGGTACGTCCTGGAGGCTGGTCGCCTCGACATAGGCTTGTACATTAAAATTAACATACACTTAACTTCACTAATATTATTTCATTTAAGTTTATTTTATTTTAATTTAATTTAATTAAAATTATTTTTGTCAACTCTTTCGCAAATATTTGCTGCATCGCTAAAATTTCATCGATCTTGAGTTCTTATCAATACTTAGCAATACAATTTTCTATATATGTTGTTGTTAATATTTTTAATTATTATAATCTCGCGAATGCATTATAATCGAAAAAATATGTTATAATGGAACGCAACCTCGGAATTTCATTTCCAATTCCGATCAAAGCGATTCGAGGATCAGGGTCGGGGCTTCGATTTCGGAATGTCAAGAGCCCCTTCTCGAAGTTCCAGGGTGCGACGATTCTGACATTGCCGGGCTCGTCGAATAAATATGCGGGTGTGAGAGAAGGGTTAGCGAACGTATGTGGATATATTTCGCGCCTCTCGTCGCACGTCACGTCGCGTCGCGCTGCGGCGCGGCGGCGCGCGGCGGCCACGCGCTCTTCGGCGCCGTTTGATTTATGACGGCCATAAATAGCATTCGCGAGTGGCTTTTTCCTGTGCCAGCAGCAATAACAATTTAGAACAGACCGCTTTACTGTGATATTGCTCGCGCTCCTGCTAGAGATTAGCCGAGCCACCTCATTAGCCGAAAAGATCACCAATACTCGAAGAGTGACTGTATATATATGAAGAGAATCCGAAAAGATTCAGTATAGAGTTTAAAGATGATATTGAATAAAATATAAAGAGTTAACTATTAGATTTACTATTAGATACATATTCATTTAAATATATTAATATAATGTTCATGAGAAATTATATTAATTAAAAGTATAATAACAAAATATTAATTTAATATAAGATATTGCTTGAAAAAACAATCTATATCCAAAAGTTTCTCCTTTATCTCGTCTTTTTAAATAAAAATTATATTAAATTAATTATATAAAATTAGACAAAATTATATTATAATTATAATTATTATTTTTAGTTTCGTTTCTTTCAACGTTAATTTTAATTTAAATTAACACTGTCACATCATAATTCAACTTTCATGGTATCTTCGTTTCAATAAAGTGTTGAAGTTCTTAATCAGAATCTGTGACTCGTCCAAGTAGCGAGACTTCGATGTTAAAATAAACTTCCGACAATGGAGGAAAACACGAAGCAAAATGAATACACGAGAATATCACGCAGAATATCACGAGAATCGATTTCTTCGTATACATTCAGCATTCTACGTATACCTCGGAGCGATCGAGAGCCGTTATCGCTAAGAAAGCACATTGGCAGACAGCTGTAGGCGTTTTGCCCCTCGCCAGACACAAAGAACCGATTCGAAGACGACATCGTCCGTGTCGTGTATGAAGTCACGTTCACAACAAACGATCTCCTTAATCCTTCCCCGGTTTAAATAAATGCCGTCGAATTGATAAATTGATCGGGAAAATCCGGACAGTCACGTCTCTCTAAAAAGAAAAGCTTCGATTCTTGCAGTTTGTGCGAGAATAATAAAATTGTCAAATGCATTAATATTATAAAAATTGCTTGTAAATAATAAATAAATATATACATATATGGAAAATTTAAAATGTAAGGTAAGTTTAGTTTATTAATGAAAAATTTGGAGCGAAAGGAGATCGATTCTTTGCGGTTTTATATGAGATAAATCCGTACAAAGTTATTTGTTCGGCGGATTATCGATTTGCGTTTTGCAGCAGCATCCAACTGTGAAATGGACCTTAAGACCGGTAAGATTCGTTACTGTCTGTATACAATCGGATTAACCTTTCGCAGCAGTGTCCACTTCTTTCGCGCAATCTACTTTATAATGCTATATCCGGCTATACCTATACGTGTAGGAATGCGAGGCTTTCTGAAAGTTTTCTGAAAATTCCTCTGAAAAAGACCAACGATATTTTCTTCCTGTTTTTGTGCGTAAAACTGCCACGTTATAGGATTTCCCGTTACCAATTCCAAAAAATTGCAATCTTCATAACTGTGTAATTGTAATGACTAGTGAGTAATAAATGAATTTAATATAAATATAAACATACTTTTAAGTAGTCAGTCTTACTATTGTTTTTTATGTAAAAGAAAACGTGCGATATCAATTATGATAAATTCATCTGTATCAGTTAACAGATGTTACACAATTTTACTTAATAAGTACTACACAGTTTTATTCAATAAAAAAATATACAATATAATAAAGAGATAAAAGTATAGAATATATATAATATAATAAATTAAAGAATTAAATGATAATATAATAAATTAAGCGGTCGTAAAAGAACAGATTTATTCCTTGACTTGTGTTTAAGCAGCGAGTTAGACATTGTTTGTATTTCGAGCCTCCCTGATTTCCGGACTAGCCGTCAATTTTCGAAAGTTGAGAATATTACTCATTATTTGACATTACTCGTAAAATAAAAATTCACCGCGATGTATTATACTCGCAGCGTCTTGAACAAAGGCGCCTTGTGTGACCAAGACGCAAACAGGAACGCAAGCATTTCCATCGGTTATGCGAGATATAAAGGAGGCCAGCTGGTACAACTATATAGCGGCGGCAATTTCTGGACGCGATTTCGTGACGTCTTCGCGTCGCCTTGAAAACGAGAGTTTCAGGTTTTCGGTTCTGGAGCAAATTAAAGAGTTCGTTTCTCCGATGTCATTGATTAGTGTTCGTTAATTTCACTTCTTCTTTTTTACTTAAAACTTATTTAGCGCGCATACGTCTAACAATAAGTATAAGAATGCACAATTTACATATCATTATATATGTAATTATAATATGTTACAATAAATATGAAATAATATTTAAAATATACCATTACTTTCTGTTTATTACACATCATCGACCTAAAAAATGATGTTAACATTAGTTAATCGAATCGATTTAATTAAGGGGAAGGGAGAGGGTATATACTCCAACAGGAGCTGCGTTGAAAGTCTGACAAACCAGGTCGGCGCGCAGTTTTCTAATGTTGGAACAAATAATATGGGTATATTAGTTTGTTATTGCGATAAATATTACCACATGCCTCAGTGGTCGAATTGGGACGACGCGACGCCTGCACGGAGAGCGGGAGGTTCCAAGTTCAAACCCTGGCTGGGGTAATATTTTTCGCAATAAATTATAAATTTTAATTAACATCTTTTAGCTAGCCAATCGTTGTCGAAATTAATAAATATTTTCTCGTTAATCAATTATTGGCGGAATATACCATTACTTTTTATTTAAAATTATAATTACGTATCAATTATCATGTCTTATTTTCTGTTAATTTTTGTCACTCTGTACTATTTCTGTTAATAAGGAAAGTATTCATCTGTCATTGTTGATCGTTTTATTTCACTCCTTCCCCCTAAAGTCAAAGATAAAATTTAATTTCTTCCTTATCAGTCATGTCTAAAAATGAAAAATGATAAAATTTGATCAAATAAAAATCAATCAAGTAAAATGCATAGATAGCAAGCATATTATATAAAAATCTATCTCCAAAATGGTTCAGTCATCTCTAAAATCTCTTTGTAATGGTCAAAGATAAAATTTAATTTCTTCCTTATCAGTCATGTCTAAAAATAAGAAATTATGAAGGTCGATCAAATAAAAATCAATCTCTAAAATCTCTTTGTATAATTATCCCTTATCTTCATTAAGTCTTTTACATAAGATCGCAAATATACCTATATATATTATCAAGAATCATTCAAAGTCTATGTCATCTCCTTGATGTCTTACGCAAATAAACGCCTCTATCCCAATAGACATTTGAAGGAATGCAGATCAGATGTGAAGATTTCATTGATGCGATTGGCAGATATTTGGAGATTGATCATGCTAATAAAAAGAAATCCTTCCAGAGGTAAGCCGATAAATCAAGCGAGGGACTCAAGGGAGTGACTAGTTAGTTGATATTCCGCCGAAATATCGATGATATAATCGTACGTTCGCGAAGAATGAAACACGCATAACTGCTCGATTAAATTCACCGTTATCGATAATGTAATTTCAACGAATAGATGAATGCGTCGCGGCTAAAAATAGCCTGGCGATATATTTGTTATTACACCTGGAATTTCCTGGCATTTCCGCGCCGTGAAACGCACGTGCGATTTTGATCATGTCTGATATCGCGGAATGCGATAAGTGCATATTATCAGCGTTATTGTCGGCGCTCACGTAATAACTAAACGACTATAACAATAAGAATATATAAAAACTGCACAAACGGTATAAACAAAAAATATTCATTGTAGAATAAACAAATAAATCGGATTAAAGAAATCCGGTATTAATTGCTAGAAATAATTAAATGGATATGGCAATATCGAGATTGGTATAGAATTGTAGAAAAAGTATTTAAAAAATGGATTTTTTAAAACCATGCAATTTTTTTTCTATAACGTGCGATATTATGCAACAGTTCGATTATATAAGAAACACATAAGTGTAATATAAGGGCTCGATTTATCGCGCGACAAACGCATTTCCGAGAAAGCGATTTGCAAAGGTAGCTAGGAAGATCGCGAAGAGCCGGCGGATTTCGTTCCGAGAAGGACAGAAATGGAGGCCGATGCGATTCGCTACCGCGAGCGGTGTATGTACATCAACCCGTTGCGTTCGAGAGACTCTTCGCGAGTCGGTTTATATATCGTGTCGCGACGCCGCGGCGTCCAAACGACGGTTCGGGGAACGCGCGAGTGCCTGTTAAGTGTGTTGTAAAACGCGCGTTACGCAATGTACGAAAATATTTCTCGAATCCCGATCGTCGATCTGTAACATGGTCACTTATACATCTTTCCTTCCTCAAGCATTTCTGTCCTTTCTGTAAAGAAGCGTATTTACATAGCGTCTTTAAAAAATGCGAAAAACTGCTAAACCGTGCTAGGAAAAATTTTGAAAATGTTATAAGTCTTCTTAATTCTTAATATGACAGCGCGCATCAAAGATGCTGGACTATAAACTCGTTTCTGCTTTACTCTTACTTTAAATAATGGTAAAGATTTTACATCTTTCTTATTCTTCTGTAATAAAATTAATTTTTTAATAATATAAAATATTTTTTATAGACATTAGGGATGAGAAGAAGCAATGATTTGTCATGTAATTTACCAAAGTGCGAAAAAAAGAAAGAATAAAACTAATTGTAAGATCATTCATCGACATCAGCTATTGAAGCATACCTTGTGATAAATAGCTTCTTTTGATTCTTTAGAAATTCTTCACGCAAATTTTGAATAAATATCTTGTACACTTTCATTATACGCACGTTTGTCATAGCAGAAGACGTTTCATCAATCAAATCGTTATGCGAGTGCATTGAGTCATCTGTTCTCTCAACTTGTTCATCGCAAAAACTCCTAGGATCCTCATAATGATTAATAATAAAATAAGACTCATTTGTAAAAAATAATGACATTATTACTTTTATCGTAATCACCTGCAGGTATTCGTCCGCAAAAAATCACAATTATCTTTTCATTTCCATTTACGGTCAGTGAAACGCAAGGATTATTCGTAAACGAATAAAACATCTGCCCCTCTTGATAGCTTTGATAGCAATTCCTCTCTGTCCCTTTCTCCCTTCTAAAGGTATCCGTCCGTTTAATTTGAGATACAAAAAATGACAACGGCCGAATTGCGAATACCGGATATACATCGGCGCGATCCTGAACTCGATTCGCGATTGCGAACGCGAGAAGCCGGCAGTCATCACAACAATCAACAACGATTAGTCATCGTCGCGTCGCGCGCGCGGAAAAGGACCTGACCCGGTCTCGCACGCTCGCGCGAGTTCACGTGTCCGCGCGCACGTGTCGCGCGCGCGCCGTAACTATCCGGGGGATCGAACTCCTCGGAGAAGTCGATACATCGCCGGGCGTGTGACACGTCCGGTCGTTTTAGCACGATGATGTCACATCTGTCTCTCTCCCGTCCGTCGTAACGGGCTAACGGATCGTGACGTGGCGCCCGATCGCCCGACAGATATTACGAGACACGCGAATCTCGTTTGTGACCCGCGGTGACGCACACGCGACAACGTACATGACGTTACGATTAGATCGTAAACTGCACCGGTAGCTGCGCTCGACGAAAATATCGAGAAAATTTGAGAAATTGAGGAGGAAATAAGTATAAGACAGGGTCTGACGTGAAACTCGATAGCTTTCGCTTGAGAAAATCTCGGCGGGTAAATATTGAATAGGGTAGAGGTGCCCATATTACTGCGGCTGTCCCTATTAGTGTGTGCCTTTGTATATTTAAAAAAGTTATAAAAAAAATTTGCACAAATAAGTAGAAAGAAAAAATTTATTCTTTCTATTTATTTGTGCAAATTCTTCTTATAACTTCTTTAAATACAAAGGCACACTAATAGGGACAGTTATATGAAGACCTAGTAAAGACGAGACACAGATAAGTTTGCGTATATTTCTAGCGACTTACGGATTTTAGAAAAGTGCCTCTGGGCTTATAAACGGCGCCGTGCGGCTTGCTTCCATGCTTGTGCAGCATGTTCAATCCTCTGTCGACGTTCATTCATGAAGCCATCCACAAGCGAACACTCTCAGTTCTCTCTGTACGGAATTCAAACACCCGAGAAAGTTTATACAGCACACTCTCAATGTCGCAGACGCTCACGATTATTGACGTTCACTCTTATCGAGCCTGTGAATGAATTTATTTGTATAGACATTTTGCCCGCTATCAAACTTCATTTAATCAAGTCCGATTATCTCTTCCTCAGTTATTAAATTTAAAAAGTATGACATGAGACATGATAAAATAAAAATTATGGAAGAAAATAAAGGAAGGTGAAACAGAATAAAATGAGATGCGAAATAAAATGAAATAATTCACATTACACTGTAATATAATGAAGAGAAGAACGAAAAATAGAATAAAAACAAGAACGTAAAATAAAATATTAAAGAAGAAGGTTAAAGTCCCGGTTAAAGTATAAATCTATTACCTACATAAATATATCTCAAATATAAAACAAAATTGATTTCAAATCTATCTAATTTTGAGTAATGGAATATATAATTAATCGATCAATTCATCCTGTAGCCCTCTATAAATACCCAGATGGCATTGACGCAAGGAAACGGGGTCAGGCGAGTTTCCCACGACACACAAGATCAACATATAGAATGATCTTTCACGAAGATATCTCTCTTCGTGCTATAATTTGTTGATGCGACAGAGCGAGCGACGATAAGATGTCTGATAGATCGCGTTATCGATTTAGCCCGATTCGCGCATCCGCGGTAATTTCTCAGAATCTTTGTTGGACGAGAGCCGAGATCGCGGGAATCTGTTCGATTAAACTCTCTCGAGATGATGTCGGCGGCGCTTTATCAAAGCGCGAGAAAAGTTCGCGCGTAATCGCTGATAAAGAATGTTATCACGAGCGAGTTCCGGTGTTTCAGTCAAATACGTAATGTATGCAGTATGACTAATCCTGGGAAGAACAACATTCCAGAGGTGGAAGAGAAAATATTTTTGCATAAAGTAATAAAAAAAAGAACAGTGCAAAGAGAAACGATCTAGTTCGATCAGCGATTAATAAATTTATATTGAAATATTTCTTTTAGAATTGAAGAGCAATTTCCGAGAATGGTAGACGATTCGCGAAAGTGAGGATAATTCCAGAACTTATCATTATCGAGCTCGATATTTGAATTTTGGCGCAACAATAATTCGCCGCGACAGCTGTTTAAATACACCGGCTTATTTACGCGAATAAAGAATTCCCGCAATGCGAACAAACGAGTGCGCCAGACGTTTTCTCAAGTGCTTCAAGGAAACTAATCTATAATTGCCGTGAAGCGAATTCCCGCGCGATCGGCACGTAGTCCCGACGAATATATTAATAAAACTCTGTCGAATTATATACTAACAATAAGCATAAAAATAACACGTTATTCTAAATTAATACGCATTTCTACATTTTTTTTTATGTGGAAAGTTGCATTGAATTTGTGCATTGTCAGGTAAACAATTATTTAAATCTTTATAATCGATTTCATCGATTATTGTACGTTAAAATGAATTTGAATGTGGCAAAAAGTTTACTATATTCTCGGTTTTTCACGGATTAAAATAAATTATTAATTGCAAACTATTTTATGTCAATCAAATAATTTTTACATTATTTCTTAGATTTCTTAGATTCGTGTGATTTTACCACAAATCTATATAAATTATCTTGTCTGTAATACATTTTAAGTTGTTACAAATATAATATCGTAAAATTTTTTACCATTAATTAATTTTTAAAAGACAATGCCGAGCACAATTCAACGAAAGAAATCGAAATGTCCGTTTACTTCCGCGAGGAAGTCACGTAGCAGCCAGGTGCCATAAATGACGACGCGCACGAAGATACTTGCGAACGCATCGAAAACCCGTTTTCCTCTCTATCTCGCGAATTCCTGAAATCTGTTTTTCCCTTAGCGCGATCAACAACAATGACACGCTGATTTTTACGCGATTACCGCGACACGCGAGGCCACGTTTCTAATTAAGTGTCTGTTGATTGTGAAGTAACACTACCATTCTCTTTAATTTTACGATTATAGATACTGTTGACATCGGAACTAATTATCAAGTTAATCTTCATAAATCTTGATAAATTATAACTGTCACTTTCCTTTATGTATACTTCCTTGCAAATGAATGTATAATTATATTTACACATTATTTGTATAGCAAGTAATCGATTGTTACTCTTTTGCTACGTTTCTATTATTTATTTCACCATTATTTATAGTATTTCCTATTTAGTTAACTTATGAAAAATAAATAAGACAGATAAAGAGTGAAACCGTGACTAGATGGCGAAATCATTTGGACGCGAACACCTCCGACAAAATCGCGAGAGGTCTCGTGAAAGTACGTTGTTCACTGCGCGAAGCTCACGGGTACACTGCCGATTCGCCGGCGCGATCTCTTGATATCATATCATCGGCTCGGCCCGATGATTCATCTGCTGTTAAAGTAGTCGGCGCGTCTACTGACGATGACGACCTTACGGTGACGAGGTGGACGCCGCTGTTGTTGCGATGGTAGTGGTCGGGAATCAGCTGGCTGAAGAGGAGGAGACAGGTAATCGCGATGGGAGGGCAAAGTGTCACTCGAGGTAAGGAGATGATAGCGAATTCGAGGAAGAGACATCTGAGGCATCTTTCACCTTCTCGATTATTCACGACAAAATAGAGGAAATTGATAAGAACAAAATAAAATTGTAAAGAAGAGATTTGAGTGCAAGCCTGCTTTTTTTATAGGAAACTGAGAAAATTATAATTTCTTTCGATATATAATTTTTTTCTTTCAATTTATCGTTAGCATAATCGCACTGACATATGAGAGAGAAAGGGGGAGGAGGGAGAAAAAGAAAGAAAAAGAGAGAAAACGTAAAGTTAACTTTGAATTTTTCTTTTATTAGTTATCCCGACCTACTCGGATGAGTAACTCCTCCTTTCATTGACCGATGACGTAACCGGGGCGATACTATTGCTCTTGGGTCACCATTGCGATCAATTTGTCAATTGTATTTGCATTTTAGATAGACCATGAATTTGCCTGAACGGCCTGAACCCGTCGCTTAATGGAGGGGTCCTCGTAATAGCGGTGCACGTAATAAGCGCTGTCTTCCGAGAATCATACGTGCGCAATGATTCACCATACGCGCGACCGAGTGGGGAGAATATAGAATGACGACATACTCGAGAAAGGTATTCGGTGTGTAAATACGGGCAAACGTACGGCCACTTCATCGAAGTCTCCAAAACGCTTCTCGGATTTACGGCTCGATAAAGGGTCTTCCGGTAATGGGACTTATGTATATCCGTTTTTCAAAGAAGAGAAACTCGAGTGTGATAAATATCACTACGCTCATTTTTCTGAAATAATTTCTCTCACATATATGTCCTATACTAATTATCGTACAATATTTTTATTTTTGAAGATTTATGCGCGATTAACTTCATAAAAAATTATTGAAATTTTCTATAGTTAACAAAACAACACTTCTTAACTCAATATTTTTTTATTATTATTTTTGTAATAATTCATACATTGTAGTTTTTATACAGGGTGTACCAAACCTCGCGTATCACCCGTTAATGGCAGATTCCTGAGATCATTTAGAGACAAAAATCTTAAATGTCAAAATGTCGAGGCTGCCAAATTGTCATCTCGATATTCGTTCTTGCAAACAGTGTACAAAGAAATAAAGTGAATAATAATTTCAAATATTTCTATCGAGTTGAGGAAAGTGTGGGAGAGCTGTTTTGACATGCGACGTCCCTGAGTGCGTAAAATTTTGACAAGCACACTGGTAAACTTTGTACCTTTCCCGTTTAAACACTGTATAGCAGCCTCGACATTTTGGCATTAGGATTTTTGTCTCCAAATGATCTCAGCAATCTACCATTAACGGGTGATACGCGAGGTCTGGTACACCCTGTATACAATTATTTTTTAACAATTTGCCTTAAAAATATTAAAAATGTAGACGCAATTTCTGCGCTCTCCGTTCTTTATATATTCTTATTACTTTTATTCTCCACTATATATCTTGATATTTTTATTAGTTATTTTTCTACTTTCGTATATTATTTTCTCATATGAACTTTAACTCATAATTTTTTGCATAATTTGTACTGAGACTTTAAATGATTCCCGATATGGCATCGCCAAGCGCTAAAGCGGCACTTCATGTTGCGGTTAATCATGCCTTCGTTAATACTCACAGATACCTGGAATCGCGGACTAATTAACATTCAGTTATTCTTGCACACGTTTGTGTCGTCGTCGACATAATCGATATCGTCCGTCTTGAGTCGATAATGCCTCGCCATATAAAGCTACATTACCGGCGCGCGACTGTTTCCTCTTATTTAACCGGAGTTAGCTACTCGAGCCGGAATTACGAGTCGCCACTGGTCCATTCATTCGACTGATGATGTAATTGCAACCGTACTACTACGTGCCGCTGAATTGGACGGACAAAAGCAGGGTGGTCAATGCGAGATGCATCATCGGTGATGCAACTGAATGTTACGATGCCATTTTCGCGTTTCGTCATCAATCTGAAAATCTCTCGCGATTTTTTGGAATTTTTTTGATATATTTTGTCTGCAATAGAACACATTCTGCTTATTGAAAAATTCAAGAGACGTATTTCCTTTTGCTTATAAAATTTTTGAATTTGATAACAAAAACTTAGCATTTAAAATATATAGGTATGTTAAATCAATTTAAACGTAGATATTAAGTTTACCATAAAAAATATTAATTTATCTATAATTCATATTAATTTTACGCTATTAATTAATATTGCATTAATGTCGTTAATTAGTTTAAATAAGAGATTATCACGATTTTTGCAAAAATCTGATGAGAGATACATTCTGCACGGCATTTTATAATAAATAACAAAGCTTAGCTTTTAATCCTGAAATATATGTTATTTTTTCTTATAATTCGTAAATATTCATAAAAATTTATACTGAGAATTTCAGGTTGATCGCGACGGCTATTGGCAATTCAGACAAGTTGAAGCCTTGAACTTGGACTTAAGGAGGACGAATAACAAATGTGATACGATCGCCACGACTCGGTCTAGTGACTCACTTTCGCGAGTCAAGGATGCGATGATTCTTGTCAAAGCGCGATCTCTGGGAAGTCGTAAATCGCTGCATGGTTACCCAACGATGTTCGTAACGTTTTGCTGCCTACCAGGAAGCATCAGCTTCCAATACCGACAAAACTGTAACGAAGAATATCTCAGTAAAGCGAGATATATAAGCTAGCGAGAGCAAAATTGGATTTCTCAAAAATAGAATCGACTCATCTATGAAGTGGAATCAAGCATTCGTCACTTCCGGAAATATTGACTACTCCGTTTTTGATCTTTCGTATTTATATCACCGATCAATATTATCTGTGTACATGGCCAACATTTCTCTGCAACTTGGAGATCGAGGAACTCAAGTATTCTATGTATAAATTAAAAAAGATTTTACATAAGTTTATACACTTGTTTCATAAATAAATTCATTGTTCTCGCCACCGAATATGACAATAGAAATAATTTATTAAAAAATTTTCAGAACAGTTTAAATAAAATTTACGTTTTGGTAATTTACTCAATTATAAATGAGATATTAAGGAGGTTGGCTAGTGTCCCGCTGGGCGGCAAACGGCGCGGCAAGAGGGGAAAATTTAGAGGTGTCTTCGCATTGCTCGTTTTACGCGTTGCTTGCACTTTTAATATTTTTGCTATGTATAAGTTATGTATAATGTTTCGCCCGATGTATAAGAGTATAATTTCAATAATTAATTACTTGACAACCATGCAGACAATTATCTTCAAGTGGTTGCTCAAATCAGCTAAAAAAAATGATAAGAATTAGTTCAAATTTATGGAGGATATTCGTCTATGGGAATAAGTCGTCCATGCCAAAGTTGAAGACAATTGTCTACATGGTTGTCGAGTTATTAATTATTGAAGTTTATAACTTCAATAATTAATAACTTGACAACAATACAGACAATTGTCCTCAACTTTGGCATGAATGACAGATTTCCATAGACAAATATCCTCTATAAATTTTAACTAATTCTTATCATTTTGATATACTCTTATATACGGGCGACATAGCAAAAATGAATAATTCAATAATTAATTACTCGACAACCATGTAGACAATTGTCTTCAATTTTGGTATAGACGACAGATTCACATAGACGAATATCCTCCATAAATTTGAACTAATTCTTATCATTTTGATTTGAGCAACCACCCTCCTTAAATAAATTACCTAGAAATTAATTATAAACATTTGAAAAATAAATAAATCGTCCGCATCAAAAATAATTTTCGTGCTTTAAACGTTTATTAATGTAACGATGAAGAAAATTAAATTTCTTTTCTAAATTAGCCATCATACTCAGCGAAATATCTCGCGCATCTCCGGCTGTCCGAATTCATTTAACGATCTACATATCAGCCAAATAGCGACGTAAATATCCGCGTGAGAAGAGCGAGTGGAAGATTTAAAAAACTCAAGAAAGAGAAAGAGATAGATAATCAGAGTACAGCTTCTTAGGTTCGATTGGTTCGAATGTTTCGCATAGCATTCGGTGCATCGAACCTCTCTCGCCGATCTAAAGATCTCGCAGGCAGGCCTGTTCTATTAGGATGCCAGGCATAACTATAGAGACTCAAGAATATGCCTGATGGTTTTCCTTTTACCACTGCCGCGCACGAGGCGTTTACTGCCCCGAGAATTTTCATTCTCGGCCGGATAATTATCTCCGATGCACCGCGCACCGGCTCGCGGTATGAATGCGCCCTCGCGGTCGTAAAAGTATATGCTTTCCCCCTTTCGCAAATGAAAACCACACAACCGCACTGTTTCCTGCCACGCTAATAATATACATAACACAGGAATAAATGACGTGTATAATAAGTGATTGACAAAGAGTATAAATAATCTATAGAAATCAATGAGTATAATAATTAAATTAATACAAAGTAAAAACGATAGCTATCAGGAAAGAAAAGGGTGAGCGGAATATTTGAGCTGCGCAATATCCGAGCGATAAATTCGCTTCGGACGTGCTCGGCGGGGCTTCTCACGAAGGTCTAATTTAACCATTGCGCGCGTCTGTGCCATGCAGACTTAAATCCGCATCAGCTTCCTAGCCGGTGCACATTGCTCCTCTAGAAGCGTTGCATCTAAATCGAGATGCACTTCAACCGACCGCGGTGCAACGCGCCCTGCAACTAAACTCGAACTCGCTTATATGTGCAATTTCCTAGCCGATACCTAATCGAGCCGCGTGTACAATTAGTCTGACATGAGCAACGACATAATGATAGAAAACGAGAGTCGCGCTAACCGGTCGCACGCGTAACTCTATCTCGTCGCGAGGCTCGCGATGATTCACGGCTACTTATCGGAGGGTACTTACACACGTGGTTTCCTTCGCGACGATAAGGCAGACGCGCGAGCATGAGAAGGCGAATAATATTTTCATTCGTGTCGCTATTTACGGCGAATGCGGCGGCTCTTCCGTGGAAAAAGATGATCCGTCTTCGCGCGAAGCTCGTTATACCGCAGTAATTGCGAGTGTATGTGAGGCACGGGTGAGAAAGACCGAGTGAGTCATTAGACATTTTTCGTTAATTACCTCGCCACCTCGAGCGACTTAATTACCCTAATTGCCGCTCTTGACGATAACGCATCGCGCATTAATCTCAAATATTTGCATCTGGAAGAATCATTTGTATCTAAATACTCTGGGAAAAATAAGGAGGCCCAAGATTGTAGTAATCAAATTATTTGGATTGCTCGTAACCCTAATTTTACGTGCGATATTTCTATTTCAAGATTTTTAAGTTAGATTTTTAGTTACGCGGGATTAATTTAGAAATATTGCACGTAAAATTAGGGTTACGAGCAATCCAAAAATTTGATTATACTACAATCCTGGGCCTCCTTAACCTTATTATTTTTCCCAGAGTAGATATCTCAATTAAATATCAAATATCATATTTCACAGGAAGCTTGGATATATCGTTTACTGGTTAATAGCGAATTTTTTAAGTAGTATTTTTAATATTATTGTTATCTTTGTAAAATGGAACCAGATAATAGTTATAAATTAATTTATAACTATTATCTGATTCCATATTTTAATATCTAATATAAATTTTTAAATTTATATATTAGATATTAAAATATTTTTTTGCCTTTAATCACAAATTATCACGATTTCGCGAAGAATGCTCTCTCTTTCTCTCTCTCTCTTTCTCTCGTTTACATAGGAATTTTTTCGAGAATGTAACTCAACTATGCAGGTTCCAACCTGCGCGCAGATGATCGCACGAGTTGTCAGGATGAGTCACAATGCGCACACCTCCGGGATATCTTCGTATACTCAAAGAGGCAGTTGCAGAACGGAAGATGAGTGATTCATCTGTGGGCTTCTCTTTTTCTCTCTCTCTCTCTCTCTCTCTCTCTCTCTCTCTCTCTCTCTCTCTCTCTCTCTCTCTCTATCATTCTGTTATCTGTCACGCGAAAAATTCATTGCAATTGCGGCTATGCAAATATCTATACTGAAAATACGCATTATGTCATAACGCAGCGAAATCATCCGTTATTATTTATTAACAAATCGACAACAAAAATCATGTGTCAAATCATGATAATCGAGCGATCTATGAATATCACGGAAATTTATAGCAATTTTCTAAAAATATAAATGTAGCGTGAATCATTACAGCAATAACGACATACCAAAGTAACAAGCTAATTTTAAATTAATTGAGGCATCAAGAGCACCAGCTGTGTTCATGTAATTCACATAGTTTGATTTCTTAATACTTTGCCAATTAAATCTCAAACTTAAAAATAAATGTATCATCCAAAAATCAATGTGCTGATTAATTAATCCTCAAACATGGTAAGATTCAAAGAACTCCACGATTAGAACTTTACAATTTCTCTCCAAATTCCTTATAAAGATTGTTTAAGGGGTCATCTCACTTTAACCGGTCAAAAAAATCGATTTTTTTTTACATATTTCGATAGTATATACCCTTGAGAAACTTGTGTGAAAATTTCATAAAGATCCTAGAAGTATTTGAGAATCTACGAGCCTCTTTCTACCTGAGTTCGGAGCGAAAACAAAGCAGCTGGAACTCTAGATTCGTTTAATCACCCCCCTGCTTTGGACGAAGAGGTTCAACCGACCAAATCGATAGAATCAGAACTGTTTGAAGAAGCTGAAGGATTGATGTATGGAGCAGGGATTGCAG
Source organism: Harpagoxenus sublaevis (assembly GCA_030770355.1). NCBI lineage: Eukaryota > Metazoa > Arthropoda > Insecta > Hymenoptera > Formicidae > Harpagoxenus > Harpagoxenus sublaevis. The sequence continues at coordinate 147,225 of JASTWR010000306.1, forward strand.
ATTAATTGTAACTACATTTTTTTCACTGTTTTTCAGTAACAAAAACTTTAAATGCGTTTTTCTCAAAACACATTTTTCGTAATCGGCGGACACGATTAAAAAAAAACTACTCGACGAATCGGTCTGAAATTTTTATGGCTTATTGAAAACACTAATACCTCTAGTATGAAGCACAATCAAGTCAAAATATTGAAATTATCATATTTTAAAAGTCAAAAAACATGACGAAAAAAATGGCTATTATTCATGTCTTTTTTTAAACCTCCACCATTTTTTTATTTTCAACATAAATTATTTCTGGAGGTTCATGCTATAGCGACACTCATACTAATCAAGAATCTTTTTGGTTTTTTTGTTTCAGATGATTGTACAAGGAGTTACGATGTCCGCCGTGGACCAACATTTTTTTCCAACTTCTTCGCATTGTTGTTTCTTTCATGAAATAAACTTGACTAAAACGTCTACAAAAAATATGTTTTGTTGTTTAAAGCATGCCTAATAAGTACTAAAAACATTCATTCAATTATCGGCATTAGTATTGCCAAAAAAAATTCATAAAAATAACGATTCTTTCGAGCGTTCAAAGTGAGATGATCCTTTAAAAAGCAACAAGATAAATTATTTTTTAAAATATTCTTTGGAAGATGGAATTTTTGCAAGAAATGTGACAGAATCTTTAGAATACTTCTCAAAGATAGGGATTCACTTTCTGGAAACAAAAAAAAAGCTGTATCGAAGCACAATCTGTATACTCATATTAAATTCGACGCGATATTCGGAGCGAGCTTGAATGAACGAGTGGATGAATGAAAGACTCGTGAATCATTCGAGCAGGAAGTTCAAGGTCGCCCGTTACGATACCAAGAGAGACGCACGCCTATATCACATTGTACGTTATCAAGAGCACGCAATGCGTGCGGTCATTCAACATCCTTCTGCCGCGAACTCTGGGAAAAGGTCGATCACCCCGACGCCAGGCTTCCAGAGGAAAGGGGAACGCACTCGCAATTAGCGAGAATGTAACCACATCCTGCAGATATCATTTCTGCGAATATTTTCAAAACATACCCCTCGAAAAAGCTTTGGAATACTGTGAAAGCAATCTGAGAATATTCGAAGATTATTTCAAGAATGTTTCCTAGAAATACTTTTGGAAAACAAAAATCTGCAGTAATTATCTTTATATTTTTGATAATTATGTTAGCTATCTACTAGATATTAAAAATATAAAACTATCAGGAAAATATTATATATTTTCATAATGTCCAAAAAATAATCTTCGTGGAGAGTAATTATTTTCGTACTTTTATTAACTAATAATACTATTTAAGTTTAATTAGTATTATTATTTAATAATAGCAATAACGGTGAATTCTTAAACAACTCTCTTAAATTCTACGAGAAGCACTTAAATTAAATTTAAAAAAAAGATTTAATCATATTATATTAGTATAAAATTGAGAATAAAGAAAAAAAAACGATATATAACAAGGGCCGCCTTGTCAGATGCAAGAGGGGGTCGCCTTCACCGATCTCGATGGCGATCTCGGTTTCCAAAAGAGGCTTTCGGGAAGAAGGACGATGATATCGAAGGGGCAGAACCGCAGAAATTCGGCCGCGGTGACTCACGTGGACTCACGTCCCGCTCGTGCGCGACATCGTGCATGGAGACGCGAACAAGACGACCACACGGGGCACACACGGGTTCCCATAGCCGGGGGCCAAGGCAACCTCGACTATACGAATGCCGGTGAGTCACGAAGGAATTCCAACCGTGCGAGCACAGCCGGGCCTGCCGGGCCCCGCAAACGGGAGAGAAAGAGAGAGAAGGAGGCCCCGGATACCCGGATTCCCCCTCACGCCTCTAGGTCAGTAGACTCGGGCTGTTGCGTATCTACTTACTCGCGTGTTTTGGCGACGCCTGTGTGCGCGTATGATTCTGCGATGCATAGTTTACTGTTGGCTTGAGAATATTTATAATTGTAACATACACACATAAACACTTAATATAGTTAAGGCTTTTTATTTAAAGAAACTTTAGTCTATAACAATATAATACGACTCTCGCAGGACCACGCGACTCGACTATCTGAGCGTTCCCAAAACTCTGTCTTCGCCGCCTGGGGGTTTTTAGAGATCCTCAAGTAAGAGATTGGACATCGTTTAGACAACTTTTGATTGGTTCTTTGATCCGCCATATTGTTCAGGACAACTACGAGGGAAATTTAAGTTGTTCTTGTTAAATATTTATAAATATATTTAAATAATAAATTAATTTCGTTAAAATTATAAACTTTTAAATTAAAACATTACAATTAGAATTATTTAACAAAATATTTAGACTCTAGCGAATTAAATCAAAATTGTAATAATAATGCTAATATAGGTTAAAAATTATGTTTAGTGTAAAGAGAAATTGAACAAATTTATTAATGATAATATTGACGTTTGCTTGGCGTTTGCGATTGATTTGTGAATCTTCAGTGCAGACACAACAACGAGCAATTATTCAAGAAATCATACATTGTATGATATCAACTTTATGCTAACAAGTATAATATATATAGCAATAAAAGCTTTTTAATTAAAAAATAAACAAGAAGTATAAGTTAAGAGGTAGGTTAATAGGTTAATTAATATCAGATATAATCTAACTAATGCTTTCTGTCAATGTTTGAAATGCTTTCGCTTTTTTTTCATATACGTTTATTATATAAAGCATCTTAAATACTTTTATTGATTTTAGATATTTATTTATTTATTAGAATTATGCCTACAAATTTGTTAAATTGCTTATTTTGTTTCTACGTCGGGCGCAAAAATATTATTATTATTTATTGAAATGTAAAATAATAAGGCACTAGAGCGCCAACGCGCGGTAATTGGTGCGCAGTAAAATTTTTTAATCACAAATAGTTTACATGTACGTACGTTTCTACTCAATCTTCGAGTCCTCTTCAGCGTATAAGATAAATAAATACAAAAAAACAAAAACTCCGCAACTTTGCATAATGCCGTAGTCAAAAATAAAATTAATATATAAACCGTAGTCATACGTGTTATAAAACTGTCAATCAAATTCCGTATTCTCGCAGTTCAATTTAAATGTAAAACGCGGTCCTATTTAAAGCGCAGTCCTAAATGTTACAAAGGTGCAAACGCATTGTGTCTCACACTTGTACATTTGTAGATGCATTCTCCGAAGAACTCCCAGGCATCCTCAGAAAAAATATAGACAAAATATAGACAAAACAATGGTTTAAATCTGCAGACGGACACAGAGAATCTTCCTGATATATATTTAAACGCTATTGAAGGTCTTTCCAAACTTTAATGTTACATTGTTTATCGTTTATTTTACACTCGGGCACCATGTTGTTGTTCGACCTTTAATCATTTTTATTTGAAACGTTAAGGTGATAAGTACTCGTGTATCAAGTACTGAAATTAATTTGTACGGAGTGAGCTACACATTGTAAGTTTTATATTTAATCTAAATTGTCACGCGCATGTGTTCGCACTTGGTGGATGTTACTCCGAATTGACTACACAGGTATCATGCACTTCACATTCCTGGGGATAGAGGAGATGAGGACGTCATCTATCTTTTTTCTGAGGATGCCTGGGAGTTCTTCGGAGAATGCATCTACGAATGTACAAGTGTCAGACACAATAGGGGGATTCAAATAAGTTGAGGTTAACGGTTTGACAGGTTATGTATAGGTTATGTCGGGTTAAACTCACTCTTTGTCTTTTTCTAACCTACAAAGAATTAACTTTTTAACCCGACATAACCTGTTAAACCGTTAACCTCGACCTTATTTGAATCCCCCTAATGCGTTTGCACCTTTGTAACATTTAGGACTGCGCTTTATATAGGACCGCGTTTTACATTTAAATTAAACTGCGAGAATACGGAATTTGATTGACAGTTTTATAACACGTATGACTATAACGGTTTATATTTTAATTTTATTTTTGACTACGGCATTATGCAAAGTTGCGGAGTTTTTTTGTATTTTTTGTATTTATTTATCTTATACGCTGAAGAGGACTCGAAGATTGAGTAGAAACGTACGTACATGTAAACTATTTGTGATTAAAAAATTTTACTGCGCACCAATTACCGCGCGTTGGCTCTAGTGCCTTATTATTTTATATTTTAATTCAGAGAGCCTTTATATTTCTTTTGATTATTTATTAAATTCCTGTAATTTAAAAATATAAATAGGAAGATAAAGAATTTTGATAGTGGTTGTATATATTCCGCGCTAGTGTTTGAACACATAATTATAACGTGTTTATTTTTAAATTTTTGCAAAAATCAGATTTTCTCTCTTTAAACTATTAATATAATCATTTAAGAGTTCTTAATTAAATTTATGTTTTGTGTGTTTAAACTACATAAATACTACATTGGTTTAAACATTTTTTTAAAAGCGCGCCATATAGGTGTCCTGAACATTATGGCGGACAGGGACGGTGTCCAATCTCTCACTTGAGGATCTCAAGGGGTTTCCACTGTCCCTACATCAACCTTAGACTATACACAACCATGACATCTTACTTTAACTTTAATAATTGTTACATCTTATATACTTTCATAATATATTTATTCTATACTTTTCGTCTTTTATTCTTTAGAACATATAGAATACATAAGAAAATGGCAGCGATACTCTTTGAAAGCGAACTTTTTCAGGCTTCCCTTGCGGTGAGCCACATTTTTCAATTACGTATGTCAATCAGTCAATCTACGTTCAAAGTTACACGCGTTACAAGAGATATCAGATAGCGCAATTATCGTTCGAGAAGATAAGACGCAGAAAAAAATGCCTGAGAAATTCATGATGCGACGGGTGCACTCCTCCCGGAGGGGCGCGGATGCATGCGGACAGCGGAGCGCATTGCCATGACTCATCGCTCGCGGCTTCACGAGCGGTGCGTAGAATGTAGAATGCGAAAGTCGAATACCCATCTCGTCTTGCGCGTGTCGTTATATTGTGCGTACATGACAATATACTGGGGATATTGCAGTATTGCTATAGCTGCACCGTTATAATGACCAGAGAATGTAGCAAGCGGTAGTCCACAGTGGCTCTCACATATAAATACAGTGCAATTCTTTTCGAATTATATAAAAACTGTATAATACTCGGACTGAGTATACGCGTACGTAATCAGTAGTCAGTACGACAAATTGATACGATATCAAATATCAACTGCAGTAATTTTACTTTTACATGATGATTATGGATTACATTATTAAGTGAAACAAGAATCCCTCCGCTCTCTCAGATCCCGCAACAAGAAGCTGAATCTTTATTTAATTTAATTTAATTTATTGCGTATGTACAATGTATTTACATGAAAACACGCAAATGCGCAAATGGTGAGGCGGCAGTAAGACTGCTTTATATGTATAAATTGATTTTTGATGAAGGATTTGCATATTTTGGGTAATCCCATTTCCGAAGAAGCTTTTTGGAAATTTATTCCTGTCGATAAGCCAACCCAGCATGGATCCGACCATTGTTCGCAAAAAGATATGTGTTTGTACAAACCCAGACGGCGATATTCGCCACATTCGGCACAAAGGACTCTCCGGAGAAAAAAAAATATAGCGGAGATTCAGTCTACCGGCGATTCACATGGAAATTAAAAGGAGCACTCACCTGAAACAGAGAAAATAACGGCATTTCTTTAGTCACACGATCGTCGCACAACGAATTACAATATGAATAGGCGAGAAGAGTTATAATACATAGGACTGCATATTAGGACCCCTTTTAATCACGAGCCCCCAACGTATCCTATGCCAACTGTCACGCAACGGCCAAAAATTAAAAAGATTATATCATTTTTTCCGCCTTTTTCTCGCAACCAACAATGAGTTTTTACGATCGATAATTAATCAGCTGCAAACGATTTTATTATTTGTTGTGAAATAATACAATTGGAACATGAAACATCCATATCTGAGCAAAAATATATATTAATAAAATGCGTTAATGTTGGGACAAAATAACGAATAGGATTGCCTTTTATTAAGAACCGATTGTTCCAACCTGTTGGTAAACTAACTACCTAATAGTTAAATCATATATGTATATGTCTTTATTTTTCCTTCAAATTAGACAAAGATAAACATTGATTTAACTATTAGTTAGTTTACCAACAGGTTGGAACGACCGGCTCTAAGTGTCTTTATTATGCGCAGCTCATTCTGTTACATTAGGCGAACAACGACTGATATGCGCGACGGATCGCGAATTCGCGAAACGGTGGATTGCCCAAACCGCGGCGCTACCCTATAAACGCGTGATATTATTTAATATTAAGTAATGTTCTAGGCGTAATCTTAGAACATTAAATAAAATATTCTATAAGTAATATAATATAATATTATATAATATTAAATAATAATTCTGAAATATTAATAGATGGTTATATGTCCGCACCTGATAACATTATATAAAATAATAGGTATTACATATCTATTTAATATTACTGCATTATAAATAAAATTATAAATAAATAAATTATAAATAAAATGTTTGTATTGCCGTATTGCAGAAAATTATTATTTTTAAATGTTTGTACTTATAAAGTGTGCCACTTTATTATAAGAGTGGACTTTACAATACAACCGATACAAAAGTTGTGACTTATATAACTTAGCGTTGCTTGCCGCGAGACTACCGTGTCTCTTGATACCGTTTTCATATACCACTCTCAAATTTTAAATACGAGAAACAGATCCCATCGGATGCCATCTATCGGATAAAAATTCTTATCCGATAGATGGCATCCGATGGGATCTGTTTCTCATATTTAAAATTTGACAAACAGTAGTATAAGAATAGCATCATGAGACACAGCAGCGTCTTGCGTCAAGCAGCGTCTAGTTGCCTATAAATCACGGTAACGGCACAACTTTTGTATCAATTGTTAAAAATATTGGAATATATATTTAATAGCATATTATTATTTATTGCTATCTATACATTTGAAGAATATTCGGAGAACCCAGGAAAATTACATAAACGTTAATTTGTTGACCAGAATAAAATTCTAAGAATTTTTTTCATAATATTCCACTGATATTTAAATAATACACCACGGATATTGTGTAAAGTGGACATATAACATCAACAGAATAATTCCATAATATTAAACAATATTACGTAATATTCTTGGAATATTATAATTATATTATTTCAATTTTTAATTAATATTAGTACAATATTCTATGAATATTGTGTGCTTATAGGATAATTGCTATGATAACTATACATATAGCTGATAGCTAATAGCGTAAATCAAAATAAAATTATATTTTAAACTGTTTTAACAGTTAATACAAAATTAGTCCTATTATTTTTATCAGACACAAACAGAAAAATCATATTTTAAGGTAATATAACAGTTTTGGAACTTTTTATTATATTATATAGTTGTGAATTTTCAAAATGACTTCTGATTTTTGTCTGTTAAAATTAAAAATTTTGTCATCTTCGTTTTACAGTTCTTTATCCGAACTCAGTAAAAAATAGCAAGAAAAAGAAGAGAAAAGTGTTTACTGACAATGAGATTTATACTTAAAACGATAATTAGAGTTACTTATACTTCGACGAAGCGGCGCTCGTTATTCGGCTTGTTTCTTTAATTGCGACGGAATGACGTTGTATCATTATTTATCAAACGTCTCGTACATATTTATCGCAAGGAAGAAGAAACGGAAGGGGGGGGGGGGAAGCGGGACGCCGAGAAGGAAAGACGGAGACGAGGAAAATGCGTGGGCATCGCTAACCAGGAACGGCGCCACTCGAGGCGGATTATCAACCTGCGAGTCTGCGAGGTGCGCCGATAAAAATGTGCACGAGATGTGCAGGAAGAGGACCAAGGGAAAACCAGCGAGAAACGAGATCTTGTAAACTCGACGCGATGTATACGACCGCGCGATCGCGATCGCGATCGCGATGGTGATCGCGCGCCCGCTTACATCAGAGATTCGCTACCGCACTCACGGCGTACATGTAACAAGACACATGGTAGAAACATGATTCGCATCATTCGCAGAGCCTAATTTTGGTTTATAGAGAAAGATGTGCGAGAATTCATGAAAATAAGAAAATAAAAAATATTATTTTCAAAGTAAGAAAATTATTATTTTTCTAAAAATAAGATTATAAAGTAATAAAGTTACAATCTATATTTCTCAAAATAAAGAAAAACAATTTATTTGATAATTAATTGATCAGAAATTTAAATTTTTTGAGGGTAGGGGAGACCGGGGCTAACTCGACACCGGGGCAAACTTGTCACTAGGCTTTTTGCCTATTTAAATCTATCGTAGAAACTTGCCTTTCCTATGGTAAATGCGTCTTTATATGTCAGCGTTGTCAACGGAATTTGGTGACATTCTGAGTTATGGTGTAACTTCTAGTGCGACATAAGCGTTTTCGATGGTAAAAAGTAATTTTTCTGATCTCTCGAAAATTTCTACTCTTTGATCGAGCTTTACTCTTATAAATCTACCATTAAGTGATTTTGATGGGAAATTCGATGCTCTATACGAATCCGATAATAGTTTTTGCATATTTTCAAAATTTATATGTTTTTGGAGTGACAAAAGTGAAAAACGACGTTTGGGGCAAAGTCGACACCACGCCACCGGGGCAAAGTCGACACTAATATATTTCGATAAAGCGTTGTAAATAAGTCATTTGCTTTTGGCTTGCAGCAAAATAGTTTGTACATACAATAGAAAAAGACCAGTGATAGATAAGGAAATAATGAAAGAAGCTGTATTTGCCGTAAAAAGGAAAAAATAAAGATCAAACATGCTGCATAAATATTCGGGGTGTCAAGACAAATTGTCGTTTATCATGGCTCATGACAACATTGCACGCATGGCCGATCGCGAGTTTACCTGCATTAAGCGGAGTCTACAATGAGAATTTAAGGCGTAAAATTTAAGCTTTTAAGCCTTAAACTGTAAGAAATTGACAAATCACAGTCGGGTATTCTTCTCATATTCGACTGTGATTTGTCAATTTCTTACGGCTTAAGGCTTAAAACTTAAATTTTACGCCTTAAATTTTCATTGTAGACTCCGCTTTAATTGTTTTTCAGACATGAGTTCAGAGGAAGATAATTAAAAGTCCAACAATTTTTTTTCTCATCATTTCCAATGATTGTTTTGCTTTATTCCGAATTTTTGTACTTTCTAAATACACGATAAACAACGTATTTTATTTTTAGACAATAAAAAAATAAGTTTTAGATCAAATCGTATCGATTAGACAAAGTGTCGAGTTTGCCCCGGCATTTTTCAATTTGAAAATTTGTCTTCGCGTCACTTTTCCTCTCCTGGGGGCAAAACAAAGCGACGTACAGCAAAACTTCCTTATACAATTTTGTACCTAAAGGAACACTCTTTAAATGTGTACCATTAAATTCGCTTGAAAATTTTAATTAGTTGTTGAAAATTGCCTTTGAAAAAATCGTGTCGAGTTAGCCCCGGTCTCCCCTATATTAAAAGCAAATATCGATTTTCTTAAAGTGCGGATTTTTACATATTACTTTCTTTATCTTTTGCCATTTATTTGTTGTCGTACAGTCGTACAGTTATACAATATTAAAGAAGGATATACGCAAATAAAAACGTAAATCACTGCTTTTGTAACGACGATCGTAAAGTCCAATTTGACTTCTTAAAGCAATGAATCTTGTATTTTCTATTTTTATCTAAATGTCAGCACATAATTAAAAGAGTCATTAAGTATCAAGAAACCGATAGCTCCTGGAAGGCCGATACATATTGTCGCGGAAAAAAAGTGCAGTACGAGACGGGTCACGTGAACGCATTAGAATGCTAATCCTTATAACGAGCGCCTGTATAAGGATCGTTAGTCCTTACAAAGTGCGAGATAGCGCACCGCTAAGCCGCTAAGTGATTCCTCCGTACGCAAGGACACAAGTCAATTATCTTTTTTCCCCTGATTTACATCTTTTACTGTCGTTCTACGTTTATAACACCGGTTGCAGATATAATAAACGATGCAAAAAGTCTTCTCGAAATCGCGTCCATGAATTTCTTGCGTCTGCCAACTACGCAATTAAAATAATTAAAGACGCAATGAAATAAGTTTGTATAGATGCTATAAAATCTAAATTTAATAAAACGTTAAAATAATAAAATATAATATTTCAACTAACGTATGCAAATTATATTTATTCAACAAATATTATTTGTTTTTCTTTTTTTTAAATTATATTAGTTTATAATTGTTATTAAATGCAATTATTCGAACGAATTTTTCCAGTTTTGTTCTCTATGAACCTCAAACGCAATATTATGAATTGCTTCATCATATCTCAATTGCTAAAAATAAGTTACGTGAATCATTTTGCGCCTCAGAAAATTCTGAAGATACGGGAAGGTGTTTTAATTGCAGAAAAAATATGAAATACGTCGAACAGCATCCTTGGAGTGGTGCGTTCTAAAATCATACAGCGGTTTTCGAATGCGTCAATATTATGCGTCCAGAAATAAATACGCAAAGACGACGACGACGATGACGATGACGGCAGTGAAGGCGATGCCTGAATTCCTTCAGAACGTCTACTTTGAAGCGCCGCGACAGATCGACCGCATTCCGTTATCACACGTGCAACTCTCGTAAAGTTAAATGATCCAAGCGCCAGCTGCAACGCGAACGGTCTAACGGGATGCTTTAACACGGGTTCCTCTCGTTCGTATAAAAAAGAACTTCGTAATCGCGCCAGTAAAAAAAAGGCCTACAAACACATACTTACTCGAGACAAATTAATTAAAAATCGCTTCGATAATAATCTCATGCATCATTAAGCGCGGACTTACGCAAAACGTTTTCAATACCGCTTCGCGGAAAATCGATGTGAGCGAAAGTAAACAGATTTCGAGCCGCTTATCTTAAAAAAAATATTACATTCGTCGTTAAAATTAAAGGTTGCGATTATATAAAGTTTCCCGAGTAAAAACATCGAATTTGATACTAAATTATGTAGATAATCGACATTAAAGATTAAGAAAACGGTTTTTGCAAGAATAATGAACAAAAGAACTGCTGAAATTCTGCTTTTTATTTGTCGTATATATGCGTATGTGTACTTCGTAATATTTACGGAACAGCCTGAGTAAACAACGCAGCGCGTCACAAAACGCGCGTATATTAGTATATACCGGTAACATCTCTTTTATTTCTTTCTTTTTTAAACTGATGACTCAGGAATTGACATTTTCCCTTCGGAGCCAGAGAGACGCGCGCGTGTCGCGTTGCATGCGAATTGCGTGACATTTCTGCGACAACAGAAATACGATTCGATGGCTAGACTACGTCGTGAAGGCGATATTCGACGCCGGCCGCGGTGACCGGTCAGTCAGGTTTACATCCCGGCACGACGAGACCTGTACCCGATGTGGCGTCAACGATCATGTAACTGTGCAAACATGCAAACGAGACGGACCCGCTTACATCGAAATTATTAATTGGTAAAAAAAAAGAACGATAATTTCAAGGGACACAATCTGTTTTTTCATACCGGATCTATTAAAAAAATTGACTACGCTTTTTTTTGCAATATATATTATATATAGGTACTACACTGTTAATATGATTCCGTAATAATTTTAGATTTTATCGCTGTAAAGAGTTATTACGTTGTTCCGCTTGTCCAACATGGATATATTAATTACCCTTATAGCGAGATACACTATTGATCGAAATAGCCCTCTTCATCATGCTCACGAAGATCGAATCAAGTGTCAATGATTGGATAACACTCGAACAACACATTTACATATTTATGTAAATATGTTTAACGAGGAGCAAGATTGCATATTAGAATCTCATTATACGCTCTTATGTGTCTCATGTGAATACTCTTACCGATAATAATTGTAGCATTAAATCATGCTACGACTACTGGATCTCTTATTTATCTCCGGAACGTTTCAGCGAGCCCGGAATTCACCACTGCAATTACACTAATCCTCAAATGTGAATGATACGTATTGTTAAAGCTCTAGCTCCCTAGCCGTCTCGTCGTATTATGGCCGCAAATTAAACGCATCCGGTCTCCGTTCCGACACGCGGTAACTTTCGTGAAGAAAACTCTACGTCGATTCCATGAGAATCGACCCGTTAGATTTCCGAAGTCGTTCGCGTATTATAATCCCTTTGAAGGGTAAATAAAATAAAAAAAAGGGTAAACCGTGCTTGTAAGGATCTCCATCGCTCTAATGAAGTCATTTAGTAGCAAAAGCTCCTACTCCAATTAGCTGTGTAGCGATTAACTTGACTCTCGTTTCGTACAAAATTTCCATTAATGTCTCTTTTTCATTAATTATATTATATAAACGCAAGAACAAATAGAGGGGAAAATTACAGGCCAAACGTGCAATCCTAAATTACCATTAAGACAAAGATCCCAACTGAGATGAGGTGGTTATAACAAATAAATGTAAATTTCTCTGAAGGCGTCGCACGAAAACAGCATTCTGTCTCCCAACTCTCGGCAATTTAATGCGAGTTACGCTTAATGGCCAACCGCTTGATTGTCTTAACAAGACCACTCCTTCCCTCAACCTGTTTCTTTTTTGTTCACCTCGAGGATAAAGAATGAAGAAAAGGAGTTTCAAAAACAGAGCTATAAGTAGAAACAAAATTCAAAGACGCTAACCGTAAAAAATATATATTTTTTAATTATTTAATATTATTTATTTGAAAAAACATAACGTATAAATTTTTTATTTATATGAAACAAGTTTGTGGTATAAAAATAGATTAAACATATATTCTGCGCTATACAATGAATTTTATATTTCTGCATAAATAACTTGCCGGGAGACGAGGTAAAGGTCAATTGGTGAATTTAATTTCATAATAAAGTTATTAATTTAGGCTATCCCATATTGCAAATGAGGATATTAAAATGCCAATACCACGAAATGTCAAATCTCACAGATGTTAAAAAGATTCTTAATATTAAAATTCTCGCGGACGACTCTAGTTAACTATGGACGAAGACGAGAAACGGAGAGGACCAGGAGACTGAAAGGGAGAGGGTGCAGAGGAAAAAGATCCGAGAGTGCCGCCTACGGAGAGCGGATGCCGGGTCGGCGGGGTCACCTCTCCGGCAAAATGAATCTTTTATGCCTCTCTTATGACGGAGTCGCTTTTACGACGCTTCTTCGCGTCCTCGCGCGTGCGAGAACGAGGCGTTCTTTCTAGACGAGAAAAAATCGGCCCCGGCCGGCTCCCCGATTCACGTACGTTAGAGCGACTGAATGGGATCGGAGCATGAATTGAACCAATCCTGATCCAAAAGAAATTTCAATTCCATGAATGAAACATTTAATTTTAAATATAACAATTTTATGAGTAAAAAAGTATACGTCTGAATGGATTTCACATTATATTTCGACCGGAAATATTACGTCAGAGTCAGATAATACTTTTCAGACAAAAGCGTGAGAAAAAGAAGGAAGCAATAAATTTATCTCGAAAATGCGAATGCGTATTTGTGCAAATCGCCTCGAATTACGAACGGCCGCGTAATTATAATATGACAGATTGAAAAAGGATGATTTATACAGGCACCGGAAGGAAACGGCCGCGGCCTACAAAAATTCCCGACTTCCTTCGAGCTATTTCGGACACACGAGCCACGGCAGCTTTCCTAATGCGAGGTCTCGTCCGCTTCGCATTATACACGTGGAAGAGCGAAACGCCGCCGCGGGCATCAGCATCAACATCCTCTCTCTCTCTCTCTCTCTCTCTCTCTCTCTCTCTCTCTTCCTCTCTTTCGTGCGATATATTGATATTAATGTGGTCTCAACGGCCATGGAGCACCCGCTTAATGAGAACGATCGCTCGTGCCACGAGCCACCCTATTATTCAATTCAACAACGCAACCCCACGTGTCCCGTGACGCCTTCTAATTGCCTGTCGGAAAAATTTCCAGACGTGTCCTCGGACAATCGTAAACTTTCTAAATTCTCCATAAATTTATAGGAAACATTTCGTCAGAGATTATGAAACGAATTTTTTGTGTATCCAAAAACTATTGTATAGAGTAACCCATTTAGGAACTAAATCAGGTTATATCCAAAATCGTGAAAAAAGCGTCTAATTAAGCCGTCAATTATTTTATGTTAAGGTATATTGTAAATATCATGCGTGAATTTTCTTAATGTCCTCCCTATTTTAACAAGAACGGCTAATGTACGCAAAATCATTATTAGAGACGTGTCCATCTTGGCACGTCGCAGTAAAACTTAATGAAAAATAATGAAGCGTGAAAGAGGCATTAACGTGATCGAACCAGACGAGACAAATGCTTTTTTCTATTACGAGAAAACTATTCTAAATATAACGAGACCTAAATATAATACAACGTTACAGAGAGTGAGAAAGAGAAAGAGCGATGACGCCGCGAATCCTACGAGGAAACGCTGATTGTGAGTACTTATTAGAAGAGCAGCCTATAATTCTATTAATATTCACGAATTTCTTATCCTCATAACATAATTAATTCGATATTTAGCCAAAAATATGAAGCACCTTTAATAAGTCGTGTTAAATCAAAGCAAACAGCAAAGTGACAACTTCGAAAGAAAACACAGAAAATTTCTAGATTGGGAAATTAATATATTCTCTGGAATAATTACTCAATAAATCATACAATATAAATCTTAAAAATAATAAAACTATTTATCCCGAAAAATATAAATAAATCTTCAATAAATACTACTAAAATAGAAAATATTAAATTAATGAGAAAAGCTAATAAATATTAAAATATTTCAAAATATTGAGTTTTTATTAAAATTTATTTTTAATTTGTAGACATTAATTAATTTGCTACGATTTATTAAAAATTCTTCAAATCTTTTGCCAAGGATGCATTCGGGAAAAAATTTATTCTTCAGTTTTGTCGACTTTTATGAGAATCGTACAAAGATACTTGTCTCGAATCGCCGAAGACCGTTTTTGTGTATTAACATATACACCAGAAAGTAAAAAATTGTTTTGCATCAACACAGGAGATAATTGGCGTTTCCATTTCGCAATAAATATAAAAAAACGACACGCATGTAATTTCAAGTGACGTTCGCGTTGACAGAAAAAAAGTAATCGTTTCGCAGCTGCCACACGAGTTTAATAAACCAGCAGAGGGACTCATTGCCAGTTATTTGTCATTACATAAGTCATCGCCAGCTGTTCGCGGGATTCGCCATCACCAATCAAAACATATTGCAGCCCGCCCGAAAAGTCGGGCATAAACATGGCGATGCGCCAGGAAAGTCGCCGCAAGAAATACATCGTGGCAACGTACTTGTTATTTTTCTCCCGCTTTAATCTTCACGAAAAGAAAAACGCTCCACTGCAATGTTCACGGCCAAATATGTTCGATTTAATCCCAAACACGAATCACGATCCTGTCATGCCCGATAAACTTTTAATGTAATTGTATATGTTGCAAATAACATTAAGAAATTAATTTTAATTCTTCGACGGAATCGAGTTTTTCAAGAGTACCTACAATATGTCGAGACATCGATGCTTCTGTATTGGAAGGATACGAAAATAACGAGTCTATAAATAGATTTTATAAACGCAATTTACGCGCAAGTAAAATTTGTTTGATTTAAACAAATAATTCTCGAGAACTAAATTGGTTACTGAATCGATTTTTAAAATTAAAAAAATATAAGTATTTAAACTTTTGTGGAGCTAATTCGAGACCTACATTATAATCGATGCTATTTTGAAGATAATTAAATTAGACGGAGAATTATTATATAGACGAATTATTATAGAAGAATTATTTTAGAAGAATTATAGACTAAATTGGATGAAGAATTATTTCGTTATTTTATAAAATAGAATGCGATACAAGTTCATATGACTTTTCGTTCGGAGCTTTTACCTTCGTGTGAAGACCCGAGAAGAAGGTACGCCGCGGCACGGAATACGACGACATGTTGATCTTATTGACGACCATTGTCATGCTAGCTGCCAGATGGATTTCCTTCTCGCGACACGTCGATTCGAAGCCTTCTCTTATCCAGTCGTTCGTCCTCCCTCGTGTATAGTATCGACGCGTGATACTTCGCGTCGAGGACGACACGTTCGTGCTCGTCTCTATCAAACTTACTTATCCGCACGCTTCGCCTCGAACTCCTCGAAGTACTGTGACCATCTCAGAATTTTCGTCGAATTACGTTCCACTGAGGAAATCATCAGCACAGGTCGGCACTGGGAAAAACCCCGAAGAGAGCCAGGCTCACGTCGCGGGCAGAAACTCGCGCGCAAATATAGGCAGTAAACGATTCCCGTTATCGGAGTCCGTGATGGCGTAAGATTCCCTCGCTTACCTCCGCTATAACTTTCCTCCCGAGGATCGCCAGGTGAAGATTCTCGAGAACGATCGAAGCATCTACGTATACAATAATACCGAATAGAACCGCACCGAAGCTCGAGGATATCTCGAAGGGTCAATCGCTCTCCCCGTTCCGGAGATATATATATTTTTCTACCAGGTTCGACACACCGCGCCGAATAGATCGCCTCTTCAAATGCCACTACTTGGAGATCCCATTTGAAGTTTACTTAGGCAATTCGCCTGTCAAACTGACGTTTTCATATCAAACGCGATGTCGAGGAACGCATTAAAGAGTCTTCTCCTTCGACTACTGTCGCCCGAAGTATCGGTGAGAGTCAGCGGCTCTGCGCTACAGAATCTCGTACTTATCGCTTCGCGCGCTGCGCGGATCACGTACGTTGGATGGATTTCTTCACCGTGGAGCACTCGACGAGGAGGTAAGCCCAAAGAGAGCTGCGCGATGGCGCGAGGCTGTCGGTGTACCTTTAAGTCGGACGCGCACGAGAACACTGAGGGAACGCTCGTCGGCGTTGCTATATATAGCCTCCCTACCCCTCGGCTCGGACCGAACGAGGTCTCCTCGCTCCTCAGGTTCGCACCGCGCCGCGGGACGTCGGAGTCCATCGTACGGCGGCATCACCGTGACCTTCGAACCGGGAGGGATGTGTCAAGGGACACCCCGAGGAGGGATAGAGCGCCGACCATTGGAGGCTGGACAGGAAAGATGATGCGTGGTAGGGTGACCAGCGGCCGGTCGCAAAGCGCAAAACGATGACGAGGAGATCGATTCGCCACTCGCACTCGTGCGACGCGATATGTCGATCCGATGTAGCGCCGAGAGAGCAACCAATGTCAGCGCGGAGCGGTAGGTGGGGGATGTTACCGGGTATGGGTGACGAATGCTCGTTCCTTCGTAAGCATGTGTAGAACGACGATCGTTGCTGAACACGCTAAACATGATGAAATAATTTGCGACGGTGGACAGGTACCTACAATAGTTCGTGCGTCGATCATCATCGGCGCCGCCGCGCCGTAACTTTGAAAATGTATAGCTGTGTTACGGCGGAGGTGTTATGCTGGGTCTACATAGAGGTTGTAAGATGTAAGCAGTAAGCTATTAACCAACCACAGTCGATTATTTTTGATGAATTGTAAAAATCCCATTAGTCAATAGCTTACTGCTTACATCTTACAACCTCTATGTAGACCCAGCATTACACTGGCGCTTTCGTGAAATCGGCGATAATTCTATACGGAACTGCCATGCCGGGTGCCTCTGGTGGTACACAAATTTTAACGAGGTTTGCGCTCTCGTACGTCACTTATAATGCCAATTTCTACCAATGTGGATTAATTTTAATTTTGGCTTAACTTACTTTCTGTCTTTTTCTAACTTTTAGAACTGGAGAGGGATGAAAGGTAAGTTAACCGCGAGATTAAAGTTAATCAGCATTGGTAGAAATGGACATTAGGACCAGTTTTTCAATAGTAGCTTAACTTTAATCTTAGCTTAACTCACCCTTCGTCTCTTTCTGTCTATCCCTTTTAGAAAAAGATGATGAAGAGTGAGTCTAGCTAAACGTCAGTTTAAACGACTATTGAAAAACTGGCCCTTAGATATCTCAAAGTTTCTTTGACGCACAATTTCCTTTCAGATATTCTGATCTAATTTCAGTTATGATATTAAATTGATCAATGATCTTTTCTCGTTTCCGCATTTGATCTAAAATTTAATTTGCTTAACTTCCTGCTTTCGGAACGACGCGTAATTCGTCCGAAAAGTAAATTTCCTTTCGGTCACGCTTTCCTCGAACAGCACATGTGTCGGAACGCCGTAATTTTTATATGAAACACGCTCAACTTTTTTGCGACACTTTTGAAAGCGAAACGAGCGTCAACGGGTTTTCATCGCTTTTCCTCGAATTTCTTCTTCACGGATGTCGCGAAAGAAAGGATCGAGAGATCAGGAATTTCCAAGTGAACAGCTGACGGCGTCGAGAAATAACAACGAGGATCCGATTAAGGAGGTCAAGGAATAACGCACGCGCGTATCTGTCGATGTTTTTTTTTTCGCTAAGACAAATTTCTGGCGAAGCGCCGCGAAATTGGAGCGGAAGCGAATTCCGCCGTGGTCAGCGACACTTGGTGTGACTGATGGCGAAATCCGGAGAGACAATAAATACACACGACAAATATGTACCTATGTCCCCCATCTTTCTCTCTGTCGCGAACAAACAAAAAATTAATTAAAACAATTTTAACATAATTTATAATATGTTATTTATAATTTTAACTGCAGTTATTTTTAATAACAATTGATATTTACCTGATAAATTGTTATTAAAAATAAATGCAGTTAAAATTATAAATAACATATACTTATAAATTATATTAAAATTGTTTTAATTAATTTTTTGTTTGAAGAAAAAATCGTACAAGTAATAAAACGCTATTTTTAAAAAATGTATTCAAGTTTTTGTTCGAAAAGGATTTTGTCTCGTGTCGTCTTATTTGAAAAATTTATTAATTTTAAGAATTAAGAAAAATACTTCTTGCAGCGAATCCTGTCATCAGGAAGATCGACAGTGTAGACGGTTAGTAGGCGTCGATGAATCAGATTCAGACGTCTCGACACCATTAATTCCGAACGACGGCAACGACGACGGCTTCTACTTGGGACGAGCGCTCCGGAAAGAAAACGATAAGCGCAGCAAAGTGGAAAGAAAACACGACGACAGCGAGTTGTGCGTGCATTTATTTTCACTCCTACGTGCATTCGAGAATACAGAATGTCCCATGGTAAACATTTCTCCAGATGATAGAAGCACAGGGACGAGCCGGACGAGAAAAATGTAGTTTTCACGTAATTTATATATGAATGTTGAAAAATCGAAGAATATAGCAATCCGATTTCTTTTGTAATTTTTTCAATCATTGTCGACGCATATATAGTTCCCGATGCACAGGTTATTTTAGAAATCGCGACCTTAATTGAAATCTCCTCAACATCCGCAACGTAAAAGTAGCAAAGTCCGAAATGTCAAATCACTCGTGACCGACTACCGCGGTTGTTTTCACGACGATTACGCCTGTTGGCACGATGTCGCGAGGTATTCGCCCCGTCATTCGCGTAGGTATACTTTCACCTCGCGTCGATTATTGTTCAAATTTCGAGCTCGACGCGTAGTCGGAGTCATCAGATCAATCACGATTATCCTATGAATTATTTACTCGATGACGAGTGAACAATTACGACGACAATTTCGTCACCGAGTAAAGAAGTATCCTATTGGGAGAGCAGCCTTTTCAAGCGGGCCAAGGCCGTACTTTTCAAGCAATCATGATCCTCTTTTCGCCCTTTTAAGCTATCAATTAGGTTTGTTTCGACATTTCGTACGGTCGTAACTCTCCATTACAATATACATATACAATAATACCGTTACAGTGTATCAATTATTTCTTTCTCATATAATCCGTATTTTAATGATAATTTATGTATGAAATGTACAGTAATTTGATATTTCCTTTTTCCTATAATTTTGATCTACATGCTAATTTCAATATATAAGAATATAATTATATAAAATATAAATCTTAAATCACTTTTTATTATTAAAAAAAATCGAGATTAAAACTATATGATATTATATGTATATAGAGAACTTTTGCATTTTGTATTGTTAGAAATAATTATTGTTATACATATTCTCGTCACGCAGATCTTCGTTCCACAAGAACGTTCTTCCACAAATAAGAACAAAATATATCGAACGCGCGGAACGGTTAGTTATTCAAACGGAAGCCGAAGAACAATGCAACAGAGAAACAGAGAAAGAAAGAAAGAGAAAAAGAGATAGAGAGAGAAGGAGGAGAGGAAGGAGGGAGAGCGAGAAAAGCAGACGAGAAGATTCGCATACAACACTCGTGATGGATGTGAATTGCTCCCGGTGGCAGTAATTTGCATTTTTTTCCTGTCTTCTTCGCTGCTTCCTCTCGGCATCGCTCCTCTCCCTCACCTGCTCGATCCATCTGTTTGCTTATGTAATGCTTGTGCAATAATCACCGGCGTTTAAGCAATTGACTGCCCGCGGCAGTACCGTGACGGTCCCACGATGATGAATTAAAGAAAAGAAAAAAGGAAAGAAGAGTACGAAGTGCACTTTGTTTCGTTCTTTCTCGGCCAACTTGTCGAGCTTGACATTGCAACGGCAGGATTTATGTCGTCGCGTTAATCTACCACGTTTCCGCTTCGCATTTCTCATAATATCTGTGATATATCTTGCATGTATAGCAATCGTCTTAGATACGTGATAAATAAAAAAAGAAAGGGAAGATGTATCACAAATATTCTGTAAAATTATTTTAGTAATCAAAAATTAAGTTTATTAATTAAGAAATTCAATTTAATGATTTAATTAGTTACTTGATTATATAGATTGAGATTTAATTAAATTTCTTAGAAACCTTTCTCTTGCGCTAAAAACGCGAGAACATTCTGGCGTTCAACAGGATAATTAGGTATTACACCAATCAATTGTATCAATTATTAAGTGAATAAGCGTAACTAATAGAGAATCTTTATCGGTAAATTTTTTGTAAAAAATATAATAAATGTAATAATAGTGCATGAATATGCGGAATGAAATGTAATAATGGAGCAAATATAATGTATTACTAAATATAGATTTTAGAGCGGATGTCGAAATACGGAATAATAATCATGAATTCGCGATAAAATATGCGAAACGAATCAATACGCAACTTGAACGCAACTCTACTCTATCATTTGATATAGCGATTTGCCGATTTTATTACAAATGAAATCCGGTCAAGAGTTTATCGTTCTGTATTCTAGGAAAGAAGGCGCGTAAGAACATACAACGAAGGTCGTAAAAGCAACAGAAAATCTAATAACGTTCACTGTAGAAAGTAGGTGCTCATATATAGTGTTTATTGCCTTATTGGCTGAATTAATCGGAAATCGAGATCACGAGGAGGGTGACATAAAGCGATTTTTTCCAAAGGCGTGGTGTAAACTGCAAAGAGAATTATCCCATCGCGAAAAGAGATAGAGAGAGAAAGAGAGATTTATACTTATTATTGATGCAATTAAATTTGCAAGATTACACGCGAACATTGCGCAAAGCACGATGCTCAACATTTACGAGCGATCTAATCATAATTAATGATGGTGATATAAGAGATTCCTTTCTCTCTTTCGAACAAGTACTAGCGAAAGAATGGCAAATGCGACTTGGACCTATCATTCTATTTTTTGCTAGAAGATAATATTATATATTTTTAATATTATAAGCAAGAACTAGTCAAATATAAATAATATGTGAATTTATACATAGATAAGTAAGAATCTAATGAATATTATGATTCAAATGCATTCTCAATTAATAGAATATATGTGAGTGAATGTGCATGTGCGTGTGGGTGTGTGTGTAAAGTATTCGTAAAAATTCAATTAAATTAAAAATTACAATAAAATAAAATTTATATTAAAATAAGAATTTAATTTAATTAGATATTATTGAATTATGAATGAAAACTTAAATTAAAGAGAAATAGTAAATTAGAAATTAAATTAGGTACATTATATTCAATTAAATTTACATGTTAGCTAATAATGTTAAAATATCCTAAAGCTTGTGAATTATAATGTTAAAAAATACGAATACACAGGATTGTAGCGCACTATAATTCCATCAGAGGTGAAGAGTTTCGATATTGTATTTTCGTTGGTTTTCTTTGCGCGTATTTTTCTTGCCGAATATTTCGGCGGACTTTAATCGGTATTAAAATTGGCTGCATTTATAACTTCCACGAGTTGGCTTGGTATTTCGCCAAATTTACACACACACGTTGTGCCAAGTACACCGAATCGAACATCGGGCGATCGTTGCCAAACACGTAGAGAATGTAAGCGTATCAAACACAAGTTAATTATTTTCATTTATAAGTATCCATATTTCTTTTTACGCGCACACTCCCTAAAAAGATATTACTTCTGTTAAATGGATCTATTTATATAAATATAATTATTTTAAAAGATATTACATCTTCGGAGATGAGACTTGTATAGGAATAAACAGTTTGGGTAAATATACCGATCAGACCATCCCCCGATGACCTTGACCTTGACATATTTTGTCAAGGTCATGACCCTGAGTGACCTTCAAAAGTTTTTAGCCGTCGCTCGTTGTTTGTTAAAAAGTTATGAACAAAAAAAGTTTGACAAATATAGCAGTTATTTTGAGTACTACAAGACATGAACGACTAATATGTATGTGGAAATAATACATGTATGAACGAAGGAATTTCATTTAAAGCGGCGAATCGTTGATATATTGAACAGTCTTTTCGTTAAAGCAGAGAATAGAGAGTATGTGATTCAACTTACAAAGCACATACTTGTAAAGCGCGTCACTAACCTATAGGTTAGTGGCGCGCTTTACAAGTGTGTGCTTTGTATGTGCTTTGTATGTGCTTTGTATGTGCTTCAACTTAGAAAGCACATACTTGTAAGTTGAAGCACATACTCTCTATTCTCCGCTTTAAATAACTTTTCTTAATATACCAACAATTCGCTACTTTAACTAACTTTCCTTCGTTCATACATGTACTATTTAGACAGAAATATCAGTCATTTATGTCTATTAGTACTCAAAATAACTGCTATATTTGTCAAACTTTTTTTGTTCATAACTTTTTAACAAACAACGAGCGACGGCTAAAAACTTTTGAAGGTCACTCAGGGTCATGACCTTGACAAAATATGTCAAGGTCAAGGTCATCGGGGGATAGTCCCCTGATCGATATATTTACCACAGTTTGATACTTTTAAATTAATAGAAAGGGTAGACTGTATTTTCTTCAAATTCCTCTTCTTCCTCTTCTTTATAGTACTCTTCCTCTTCTTCCTCTTCTTCCTCTTCTTCCTCTTCTTCCTCTTCTTCATCCTCTTCCTCCTCTTCTTTTTCGTCTTCCTCGTCTTCGTCCTCGTAAAGTGCTTCTTGCTCATCCGGTGCAAATGGTACCACATCTTCCATTCCTTCGGGGAAATATTCCGTTATCATTTCTTGAGCTTCCTCGTCAACTTCAGTCACGAAGAACGGCTCGATGCCAGCGAAAGCCAGGAAGGCTTCTTCGTTGATCCTTCGAATTATCACTACAAACACCTCGACGTCCGTTTTGTACTTCACCTTTCGTAAATAATTTTGATTTGCCACAAATATCTTTGCATCGTTAAATTATAACAAAAAAAAAACATATAGTTTATTTAATTCTCCGTCAAGTTTATCAAAGTTAGATTATTATAGAAAAGAAATTATGCACATTTAATTTGATTCAATTTTATTGGATCAGTTGCATTATGATTGGAGAAAAATAGTGCACCTTTTCGAAATCCTCGGGCGAAGACGCGAGACGTCTCGCGTAAGGCGGCCGATCAAATTCGAAGGCGCCGAAATATTCGACGGCATCGCGATTCGATTCGTACGCATCTCGCACGATACTGAATTTCGACGCATCGAACTTGAAAGCGCACAACGGCAGAGGAACTGCCGGCTCCTCGTAAGGATGATTCTTCTCCATGTAAGCCGGGAAGAGAGTCTTGAAGACGTGAATTTTACTTCTTGCCTACGCATACAAGATTCCGCGAATCGTGTTTGTAACACACACACACACACACACACACACAATCTCCTGCTTGCAGTAAATTTTCAATAAGTAATACTTTCTTGTAAACGCAATTATTAACAGTTATATGATTTTGTATATAAGAGAAACTATATTCATAATAATTATATCATATAGAATTTTTTCCTATGTTAAATTAATTTAATTCGACGTTCCGTTCAATCAAGTTGGTTAATTTTCAAGCATTCTCCGAAGCTTTGTCGTCCAAATACCTGGGGAGGCACCCAAGCCGCGGGATGCACGCGCCGCACATCACCCTCAATCTCCGGATCCGGCTCGTGCACGTGCACGTGTCTCTGCATGTAAGGTGCATCATAAATCGGTCTGACTGCAGGTACGTCAGTCTGTAAAAGAGTCGGCGGTCCTTTCGTGATGATGCTGACAAGATAATTCTCGACGTCGCCGATCGCACGGATCGGGGACTTCATCGAGTCGCGGTCCGGATCCTCGTAAGGATAACGGACCGGCCAGTCAGGATGGGGCGGTTTGCCTTTCAATCTCATCGCCATGCATTTCCCGTCGGTCAGCCCTGAAGAGAAGCGACGTTCTGTCACATATCTCTGCTTCTTTTCTCTTTTTCTTTTCTTTTACTTTTCTCGAAACGCGCTTTTATAATATAACGATACATAGAAACGCGACTGTACACAGAAAGTGAATATCATGAATAGTAAATTATAGCGTGACACACAATCTGTCAGTTATTACATCACGCAGATCTCGTGATTATTTCTGATCCCTGGGACCTGTCTTCCCAGGTGCCGCACCTTTTATCAATTCCTTAGTGATGTCGACGCCGCTCTCGACGAACATCTTCTCGATCGTGTCCTCGTTCAGTTGGATCCGCGCTTCCTCCTGCACGTCGAAGCACTGCCTGAAGAGATCCTGCACGAGCTCTGCGTACGGCGGACTCTGCTTCTTATCCCGGGGCCTACCACGCTCGTCTTTGAAGACCCACGGATAGAGCACCAGCGCCGTTTGCTCGCACAACTCTACCATCATTTGCTCCATGAATCGCTCATATTTCTCCAGTCTCTCGGCTTCCTCCTTCGCTCGTTTCTTCTTCTCCATCGCTCGCCTTTTCACCGAGACGATTTTCGTGAAACATACGTGACTTTTTTTTCGAGACTGCGCTTTATTAACCTCGCGACACGAGGTCGTGGCAAATAAAGTCTCCGACAATACGCCCGGATAGAAATAAGGACAGTTAGAAGACAGATTTAGAATGCACGATAAAGTTATCGTATTAAGCTATAAAATTATATTAAACTATTATCATTTTACTATAGTCATTGTCTCACAAAATATCGCTGTATCTGATCTGTCATTTTTTCAATTATCAAAATATTACAAATTAAAGTCGTAGATTACTTCTAGCTCTATAACAAAATCGATTCTTCTTCATTCACCTAATGGCTTCTTGCTTTTGCCATCGGATCTCCTCTTCGGGCGCCCGTTCATGCACATCCAACCGCCACTTCGGGGCTTCTAATTGCTGGACTCTCTTTATCTCACTCGTCAGCAGTTTCCGCAGGCTTGGACAGTGCGCGCCGAACATCAGATTCACCATCTTGCCGTCCTGCAGGAACATCCAGGTGGGTTCACTTCTGCCACGGAATCTCGCCAAGTCGTTAATGTCGTTATTTCGCGCGATCGCGTAATCCACCACATCGCCGCCTATCTCCAGCTTGATCTTCCTCAGGGTGCTCGCCATGCCAGCGCAAGGTCCGCTCCAGTCCGAGTACACATCTACAACGATCAAGCCCGGACGGCTCAATAACTGTTGCCACTCCTCGTCGGTGCTCACCTCGATTTGTAGAGCCCCGGGTACAGCCTTCTTCATGATATTTCGTCGTGGATCACGATTACTGAGGAAACTTTAACCTCGCGAAGGGGCAAGTGCTCTGGCTAATCGTGTGAAGTGTCGCGCGAGAGATAAATGCGGAATGAAAAATGACATGAGAGCGTTGACAACGATCTTCGTAAGACGATTTTTCTGAAATGGAAGACTGGCGTGTTCTACTTCTCTTTAATGCTTGTGACGATATTCATAATTATGAATAATGATCCTTCATAGGCCTCTCGCCTTTCTTTCCCTCTCTGCAATGTGCAAATAAATTTGTAAATTTCTATATTTATTTCACTCGTATTTTTTAAGATTGTTTCTAAATATTCGTTATACTTCTAACCCTCCATTGTCCTCGTACAGCAAACAAACGTCAGTGCTCTCATGTTAGCGCCGCGCCGCGCCTGTACGTTTGTCACTGCATTAGTACGGTATTGCCACTTGTTTTCTTTGATCAAGGGTCACTATTTCCAACCTTTGTTAATCTCTAGCGTCTAGCCGATCGTTAACTTTTGAAGAATAAATATTGCATGTACACATGTATAAATTAGAATACAACAACAATTGTATATCCCTCCCAATTATATATATCGCGCTCACAGCACAACAAAAGTCGTTCAAAGAGCTTGTGATGCAACCGTGAGTGCCACAATAGCTCCTCAAACGATCGAATTAGCGTTTGCATCTATAGCACGATAGCGAGCTGCCCAAACGCAGTCTGTGTTGAAGCGTGTACGATATGTGCATAACTACACGTGTTCCAGAACTTCCAGATCTAAATTTACCCTAGAAGGCATAACTGGGGTTCCTTGTCACCCCAAACGATTGGTAAAAAAAAGTCATTTTTGCACATTTTGCGCTTTTGCACATTGCTTTAAATGGATTTTTCAATATTTCTCTGACAATAAACAACATGTTACATAAGTACATCATCGTTTTTCCTCATTAAAAAACGAAGAAAATACACTATTTAACTATTAATTTACTGCTGATAGAAAGGATTGAGACACCCGAGAAGTTTGGAGTGCCTTATACCACCCCGCTTTTGCCGTTGAAGTTCAGCAAACTCAGTTATGCCTTCTAGGGTTAAAATCATTATCTGTTTTTGCTATCTTATTATATTCCAAGAACTAGCAGCGCCAAGTTTTTTGCATTAAAAATTGTTTCATCTCAATTAAATATTATATACATTTATAAATATCTTCTATCATTTTGGTGGGTTAAAAATGTTCAATTTTTAAAAAACATTTATTACATATATTTCCTCTTTTTATTTGGTGTAATTTTCCGATTTCAACACTTTTTTGAAAAAAAAAAAACAAACATTTTTTACATTTTTAAAATTTTGAAACGTTTAACACTTTATTAGTCACTTAAAAATTCTTTTTACGGAAATCAATATCATTTACGTTGCAATGCACAATTATCTTATACATTTTTGATATATCAAAATAATTTTGTACAACAGTTTTTCGTACTGGCACGTGCACTTGGCGACTTTAGTTGATTTTTTTTTTAAAGGTAAATTTTAATGCTCATATATATACATATTTATATCTATAACGATTAATTAAATAACACGTCGAAATGACGATTGCGGCTCCTTTATGCGCTCTGCTCACTCGCAGAGACGCATAGTTACGGATGCAAATTGGTTGAAACGAATATATACTCGCTCGCGAGATAACGAGCGTGGTTGGCTTGTTCGAGCGTGAAGAGGCACGACATGTATATCGCGCACGAGCGTAAAGAGAGAAGGAGGAGCAGAAAAGATCGAGAGCGTCGATAGTGTCAGCGTCGCGTCGCGTCGGCTCCGCGCTGTTCTGGCCGCAGTGGCGGCAACGTCGTTTAGGTTTACGTCCTTAATTCACGTCCAGCCGTGATAATTAGTCTCGAACGAGATCGTAAGACGACTCTTGACTTGACACATCCAGTCCCTTCCAGTGAACCTCTGACGTGACTCACGAGCAAGATACACCGAGAGCGCAATAGAAAATACCGTCGTATTTCACAAAACGATTTTTTGTCGTCAATAAATTAAGCAAAATTTATTTTAATAGAAAAAGGAAAAATAAACATTCGCCAGTACCTTATACGCAGGAAGAGTGAGCTTTTTGTGAGAGCGATCCGCGTGGCGCTTTTAGATTTCACCGATCTCGTCGTCGGAACGACGATGATTCACAAAGAGAACGGATCAACGACGCGTTGTTACTCATTCCGTTTCCAGAAATGCCCCCGCAATTTCGCCGGACCCAACCGGGCGCCATCCATTGTGACATCATCCACCTCGCGGCCGGAAGAGCGGCGAGATCTAAATGAAAAATTACGACCGCAATTTGCGAACGCTTGTAGCGAGGATAATGAGCGCGATAAAAATAGCCGCAATGGTGTGACCGCGAGAATGCAACGATCGCTAATTATTTGTCCTTCCGATAAGAGATTTTTCGCAATTTACGTGACGTTTTTGATTGATAATTATATAAAATGTTTTGCATATGATATTTTAATATTCCAATCCATGATTTTTATTTCTGTATGAAATACCCAGTATCACTGTGTCAAAGACGAATACCATTTTTTTTTAAATTACAAAATAATAATATACCTATCGAATTATAATAGATTAGGAATTTATGCTAAGAGAATTTTCTCAAGTGTCACATGTTACATCAAAATTTAAGAGTCTCATTTTTCAATTCAATATATATCTTCGTCTTTTTTTAAATTATCGAGAAAACAAGAATATATATTTTATATTATGAACATATTAACGATATTTTGTTCAATGAAATTTTTACTGAACAAAGTCTGAATCTTCATGCCTATTATCGCAGCTAATCGTTGCGACACATGACATTGGTGTTTATCGCCTCGTTTCATAGTTTCTTTTTTTTTTCAGTCCAATCTATTTCGTATAAATCGAGGCAGAGCGCGGAACCTTTGAAAATTAAGCAATGTTAATTGAGGTCGTCGCACGTGCCGCCAAGTATTAATTGCGCCATCGATCCTTATACTCTTATTTTGCAACGTCCGACAACAAAACACGGACCATCATGCGCGCGTGTCCGACGATCGAGACCAGACTCGATTTCCCGCGGAGCAGCACATTTCAATCGTTCAAGAGTTTGTCGACTACGAACACAATTAGGATTCCGGTTTGCTGACGAATTGAAGCAGCGACTGGAATTTGCCGTGTTGTGAAAACTCGATTCTGAGGTCAATCGAGTTCATTCGCGCACAAACTACACGAAGCGCCTGAAAATCCATGATACAATCGCAAATAATCGCGCAATACGTCGAAGCTGCAGAATACAATTATTTCAAAAATCATAGAAATTTATGTCTACTGGTTTATATTATGCAAATTAATTTAAAATATATCTTGACACACAAAGTTCAAGTTATAATATAACACATAATCTCAAATTGAGAAATAATACCTCCACAGATATAATTTGTCGTTTTTCAAAGGTATTAATTCAACTTTATTTAAATAAAATTCGATAAAATAAATTATCCGTGTCGTCGTTCAATTTCATTCTATATTTAAATTAGACTTCCACAGTATTCTATATACTTGGTGTAAGATTACGCAAGTTAACGTTTAAATTAATACGAAATTTATGCGTGCTTAGCATCGTAAACCCGCAACGAGGCTTGAAGTTTACGAGTGTATACGAGTCCTCGAGCGAGTCATTCGTCAATTCCATTTCAGCGTAGTAACACCAAGCCGAGAGCAAAGGATAAGGGGGTCTAAACGCGTTCATCAGGCTAACGGTCGTGTCTTGTATAGAAGCGTTTACGATCTCACTGAGTGCCGCGTTGTTTCGCGGCCGCGATCGACCGGCAGTGACGAAAAGAACACATTTCTTTACGTAAAGGGAACGACGACGAAGCCGTGCAGAGCTATAAAGACAAATAGTAGCAAAATGAGCCCAACGAGGCCTAATGACGGCACATTTGCATCAGTCATTAAGACTGGCGGGAAAGTCTGGTGTCGGCTGGTTTTGCTCGACAAACCAACGCGTAAGATTAGATGAAAGTGACGCTTATCTCGCGGTTTTTCTTGCTTTCCCGCGCTACTCGTGCTTCTTACTAATAAGCTTTGATGTTATTTGATGTTATATTTCGCCGATGCGTGACTGCTGTACCTATCTTACGTTTAAATGATGTGAAAGTGGAGGAAGTAAATGACAAATCTTGGAAATTTTATTGAAATATTTAAATTGACGAAATAAGGTAAATTTGAGGCAGAATCTGCGTGACGTCAGAGTAAGAAAAATTTAAACAAAATAAGAATTATTAAAGCGTACAAAATAAATAAATATAAAGAAAAATTTCTTATTAGTTATCCTAAAACTGAATATCATAATATGTATAAAAAGTTAAACTGCGTATTTTATTAAATATATAATTGAAAACTGAAATTAAACCCAGGGCTATTTTATGCTTTAAGAAAAATAAAAAAAATTTTTGCGTTTAAATAATAGAAGAGGGACGACTTCTTACGAATGATTAGAATTGTAGGTGCTACAGAATATGTTTTCTTATCTGAAATCTCAAGACTTTGGTTCTCACGGTGCACGATGGACATTTTTTTTAAATTATACCACTCGCGACATGCAAATTTTCTCGATTCCGTCACGTTCCGCCTACGTGCACTAATTTCATCTGCGCTGTCCGATGTCACTTCTCGATCAAAGCGAATTCATGGAAACGATAAAATGATTAATACCCCTTGTTCTCTTTCTCTCTCGAAATGATTTTGCGATATCAAGATCTCGGTAGCCGAGAAACACCTACTCGGTATTCTCGTAAAAACTTCGCGAAATGATCGATTGTTATCACATCTAGGCTGTGCTGCTAACCTGTTAATAATGTGTTCTTAAGTTACTGCACTTACGTAACGAATTGTGGGAAGTTATGGCTGGCGCCAAGCAAAGTGCGTTCTCAAGATCAATGAAGAATATTAAAATATGTGTATGTTCTCTGTACTCCTTTTTTCATCTGCCGATTCTTCGAGCATTTCTGGAATAGAACTTTACTTAATAAAGATATAAACTATGATAATCTAATTGTAAGTAATACAATTTAATTATCTATAGATAATTTCAAGATATTCATAAAATATGCAATGTTCAACAGTCTTGTTCTTCACTTAATTTCACAGGTGAATCATACTTCAGTATAATTTTAGTTGGGAAAAGAGAGAAGAGAGGAAAATTAGATTCCACAGAGATCTTCTGTCTCAGGCTCGTTTTCCATCTACTATACGGGAATCGCAGTGCCCACTCCAGTATGTATACATCTCAGTGGTCCAATCCGCCCGAGCTTCCGTTTTTCTCTTTCTCTTTGTGTATGTCGTGCACGACGTTTTAAGCTCTATTACGTAATATATTGTGCTTTAATTTTAATGGAGGAAAATGGTTCACATCTATCTAGTTTTGTCAACCTGTCTTTATAATTACAAATAAATTTCATAAAAATTGTCAGTATTTTAATATTTGACACATATTTCATTAAAGAAGATATTCGGTTGTTGTTTAAAATGTTAATGTAATCACTTATGACTTTGATTTCCATAATCACTTTCGCGCATGCATTCGCCAACGCCTTTTCGTTCATACACGTATCCGATTCATATGTACATACATCCGGCTTGCTTTCTTTACCTCGGATCAACTTTACGGGGGAATTCTCGGTACTGATCCGCGGGACTTTCCTCCTTTCGTCAACCGAGTGCGGCACAAATCGTGTCAAACGTGCATCGCACGGTAATCACGGATGTGACTCATGCTTTTCATGGCGTCGCCGCGCCGTCGCAGCACAAGCGTCGCTTTTAAATAAAACTGTTCTTGAAATATCGGAAGATAATCGCGATGAAAAATTAAACGATAAAGAAATATACATTCTATAAAATAATAGTAAAATGAGAGTAACAATATCTGATAATAATTTCACTTTCGTAATTTTATTTTTAATCACCACATCAAGTTTTTATGCGATATTATATAATTAAAGATACCTTTTCGAAATATTGTTTAGGAATATATTTATATTCATATTAATCGAACTTCAAATTGTGTGAGAAACTGTGCTATTAAAAAGATTAAACGGATGAAAAAAACGTCATTCTTCATCGTATAAAATCTTTAGCTTCTCTCATTTAACTTCTCTCATCTTTTAAGAAACTTCCATTGAATCGCGAGCCGTCGTTTCGGTTTGAAAAATCTGCAGCGCGTTAAATTAATGCGTCCGGACACACATATTTGACAAAATTACACAATGATACGGATATTAAACAAAGGTGCACTCGGTGTACATAATAAAATTCGCGAGAGGCTCGTGCTCGTTATATGAATCGTTGTTTGCCGCAAGAGAGCGAGAAACAATTAAGGATCCCTGTAACTCGCTCGTTAATTAACTGCTGTCATTTGTTTAGCTGGAGGAACGAGGAAGAATAATGAGCGTGTGTCAGGAAAGAGCGAAATGACGCTCCTGCACCCTGATTAATTTGTAAGTTACATCGTCGTGGGTGTTCGAGACGAAGCGTCGAGAGACAAAGGGATGATTGATAGGAATCGAAAGGAGTAGGTGTCTATTAACTATAAATGAAGAAATGAAGGTAAATCTTTCGAGTCGCAAAGCAATCTTTTAGTGATCTTTTTGTTCAAACAATCATAGAGCCTTTATTTGTTTCAATAAATTATTTATTTAATAATTTATTTTAATTATTTATAATATTTAAATGTTTTATTTGGTATCGGATTTCTAATATAAGATTTGCCTATACCTATCTGAAAATGCTCTTTTGTTTGCTTGATTTTAAATGATTGCATGAATAAGGATGCATCAACATATTGCTATCCTTATTTATTGTCCTTTATTACGCAGTTTTACTTCTTTTCTTTTGTTTAATTAATTATTAATTTCAAATAAATTATTTTTACAATTTATATCTGTTAATTATTTGTTTATTCATCTAAGTAATAAAATCTTGCCTTCAAGGGGAATTAAATAATTATAGAGCCACACATTTTGACGTTAGATCACAGTGTTACAATTTGCAAAGTCAGTTCTAGTCATATAGCTGACTATTATTTAATCCGCGAGACCTTGTTAATCGAGCTGTATCAGTCCATGGATCGCACGAGTATACCATTGTTACTTTGTCAACAAAGTACGCAACACTTTGTGTCCCGGAAATAATTAATCTCGCGGGAGAACGTCGCCGGCGGCAACTGAAATTAATCGCACTTTCCGTCTTCGTCGAGTCATTTATCGTCCAATCGCCAATCGCGACTTAAGCAATCTGTTTTATCAAGCAAGCCTATACGTAAAAAAAAACAAGTCAATTTATATTTCCAGGAAAAATTTAAAATTTTATTTGTATTAATTAGATTTTTATTGTAATTTAAAAAGAATATTATGTAATATATTTTTTAAAAATATAATTATAAATTTATACGCAATATTTAATAATAAAAAATAAGTGTAATAATGAAAAGTATTAGTTTAAAAGAACAATTTTATGATATAAATATGTATCTTTATTGCTAATCAATGAGAATATCGTTAATTAGAATATAATTTCATTAAATTCCAACAAAACTTTTTTTATTTATGGCAATAAATGTCTAATTATTGGAACATACAAAATGCACCAGATCACACCAGATTAAAATCTTTTTTTTCTATCATTTCTAATCTAATCTTAATCGGCTACGATACGAACTCAAATGAATTCGATATGCGTCATGAAATTGTTTGGCCATTTCTCATCTCAGCGTCATTGCAGACTAATGCATGTTCAGATTATATCAAGTAACTGATCTTAAGGTCAACCGTGCGAGCTTAACCATCAAATTACAGACACCAGTGCAAAATACGAGTTTAAACGGGCAGTTTTCAGCATATTTCAGAAGTCAAGATGTTTTAGAGAAAACTCTTTTATTTGTACCCATTCTTGTCTCATATAATTATCTATTTATATCTTTGTTAAATGAAAGTAAATCTCAATTTTAAAAGTAAAAATGCTAGCAATGGCAAATATCAAAGAACATAAAATAGAAAATAATATATATATATTTACCTATTATACTAAATATATAAAATCATTATTATCTAAGATAATAATTCTCCATTTCTTCAGAATAATGTACTTTTCTACAACCGCAAATGAATTAGCAATTATCAAAAAAGTCGACAGAGAATGTGGCATTCGCATTCGGTGGTTCTAAATCTTTGCGCAAATAACGTGTCACGATTATCGCGAGTCTGATAATTCTGAATCTACTTCGAGACGGACGTGAGTAAGAATGTGTAAGACGATTTCCGTCTTCCAGCGAGGAAGAGGGGCATATTAAACGTAATCGTCGGAAACATCAATTCTCATTAGAGCATAGGAGACGCATATCGCCGCCGACACCCACCGGGATGGCAGCGGATTGTAAAACGTTATACAATGTAACACGTGCACACTCATTAAGCATTTGTGTGTATAAGGTCAGGGCGCAGCGCGTGTCGTCGCACGCCCCTGACACACATTCATTTTACAATTAGTTGCAAAACTGCAACGTTCCTAATATCCAACTCACATTTTGAGATATTCCAATGAAGAATGAATTATTCAAAATACAACAAACTTTGCTGTGTGCTTATTTCTCCATATTATATTATACATTGTACATTTTTATGAACGTCTATCATTTCCAATATTTTTAAGTAAGGTAAATGTACATGCTTTGCGTAACATTATTATGCGTTTCTCCATTTAGCAAATTAAAGTTAAATTCTCAAAAATCTTTCAATTCATATTAATTTATATTTATTTTATATTTTATGTAATCCTCTCTTTATTTCAATTAAATTTATAAACTAATTTTACAATTCTTAATTCATTAATTTTTCAAGTTACTTCATTGTTTGATCCTATTGTTTAATTCTATCAATTTATTTATTTATTTATTATAAATACGCGCGAGCTAATCTGTATAGTAACAACTATATTTATATAATACTAGCTGGTTACCCGGGCTTAGCCCGGGCGTCCTTTTCCTGAAACGATTTCATTTGCGTTTTAATATCCATATTGTCAATTTTTTAATAATACATTTTTAATAATACAAAATTTTATATATATACCTAGATTTTTTTAAAAACACATTTTAACAATACTTTTTTAAATATTTATTTTCTAAATTTCTTCTTTTTTTCTCCTTATTTCTCTTTACTCTCTATACGCTTTCGCTTTCTATCCACAGAAGATAATTTTGATAAGATCCTACCCTTTTTTTTAAAGGGAACTATTACACTTCAATAAAAACTGTTTTTTACCGTGTACGCTTTTGCTATCCTTTTTCATTGCTTTTCCTTTTATTGTTATGCCCTTTCTAAAAAAAAAAAACACCCGGGAAAACCAAAGGATGAAATCGGTAATCGGTAGTAAAATATCGGTTCTGTGTACATCGCGAGCGAGCAATCTCAAAATTCCCTAAAAAACGCCCGGGAAAACCAAGGGATGAAATCGGTGATCGGTAAGTGAAATATCAGTAGCCTACCCGGGAAAAAATGTTTATATCTAATTATATATAATTTTGTATAACTATGTAGATATAATTATGTATGGATTTTGACCTGATCTAATTATATACAATTATATATAATTATATATAGTTACATATAGTTATATATAAAGTCCCTCTCGGTATCCATCCACTACAGAAAATTGTTATTTTTAAATGTTATTATTTTAAAGTGCGCCACTTTATTATATAAGAGTAAAAAGTGGACTCCACAATACAACTGACGAACTGACACAAAAGTTGTGCCGTACCGTGATTTATATCACTTGGCGCGAGACACTGTCGAGTCTCTTGACTCGTTTCTGACCGTTTTTATACCATTGTTCGTCAAATTTTAAATACGAGAAACAGATCCCATCGGATGCCATTTATCGGATACTTAATCCGAAATTAAAAATGTAATATGTGTTGATATATGATTATATATAATCGCATATATAAAATATATACGTGTATATAATTATATCTAATTTGACGCAATTATTTATAAGTTTGTATATAATTTGATGTATCGCAACTTGAAAAAGAATTCTAATATAACTTTAATAATTTGAGATATAGTCGTTATAAATATTTTAATATAATTATATATAATTATCTACTCAAGAAAGAATTGTAATATAATGTTGCATAATTTGATATAAAGTTATAAATATCTAGATATAATTGTATATCAATAAATATACATATAAATAGATCTTATTATGTTTAATTATATATAATTATATATAATATGATATAATTATATATAAACTTTTTTTCCCGGGTATATATTTTGCGCAAGGATATAAAGAGTAACTGTGCAAAAGTTGGTCCAGATCGGTCAAATATAGTTTAAAAGTGTATAAAGAACAAACAGACAGACATATACATTCAGACGTTCTATTTTATATATATAGATATATCTCATCTTTATACATATTTAAGTAGAAATGAAAACTTGTATAGTGCATCAATACAATTTTACTTTTAGATAGCGTCCAATAATACATAAATAGAATATTCCTGGCACATACGGCACTTTGCGTATAGCGTACAATTACACACGTCGCGACATGCAGCATTTATATAATAATATGATATGCGCGCAAAATATCGCCGGGATTTCGCAGCCGCGAACGGACTAAAGACAGTTTATCGTTGGACAGGATACGCGACGCGGTTTAACGAATCTTTTTGTGCGCGTTTCTCGCGCGAGCGCACGCCACGTCGCGACGCAACGCGATGCGACGCGACACGAGTTGATTAATTGACGATTAATTCCGAATAAATACACGCGCGGTGATTAATGGTTGACGTGCGAGATAGAAGTCGATAATTAAGAGAATTTTACTTAGGGTTCTTCTCGCTCAATTATCGGCATAATAAACATATATGTATATATATACGTTCACACCTATGATATAATGTCAAGTTAAAATATCAATTCAAGAGAGAATATATTTACCTACATTATAATATCATATATTTAAAAAATGTCACAATGCCCAATTTAGAAATATATTACAGCAGAATAATTATCACATATTTAGATGTAATTGTTTTAGCAAAAAGGTTTCTTTCGAGCGATTTGAATTGTAAATGAAAGCTCATGAGAGTTCAGGTGTTAAGAAAAAGGAAAGTTTTATTAGCGCTCAAGGAAGAAATTTTTAGGTCACGTGTGGTAGAGACTCGCGGGATTCCCATGGGAAACGCGGGGTGATATACCGAGGTGCGGCGTTTAGACAAATTTATTAGCATTTCAATGGAAAATACGCTAGACACGCATAACGCGGCTAAGCCGCGCGCAAGCATTCCAACGGCGATAAATAACGCTACATGATGCCGCATGATGTCGAGGATGCGCGGTGGCTTAGGATAGACCGCGGCTTCGCATAAATAATATATAAATATAAATGTAAGAATAAACAAATCTAAAATCCAAATGCTATAGGCTAAATTCAGAAGCAAAATGACATAAATATAAAATAAATATTCAGTGATCGTTTTGCAAATTGCATTATTCGATATTAAATATAAAACGGCAGTGGATTGCGAATACAAAACAGAAATGTTTTGCTCAAGTAATTTTATATACGCAGTAATAACGTGATAGTAGCATATTAAGTACAATTACAGAACATGCTTCGCATCACGATGTGAAGCGCCGAAAACCTGTTAGTATCTTCAACGTCGCGGTCTTTCTCCGAGCTGGCGACGGTGCGTTAGAAAAGATTACACGTTGCAGCAAACGTTGCTACGCAACCTGATCGTGGCACGCAACTGCTGATGCATGTGCAACACGCAACGTTGCAACGCGCCGCGTGCGGTTTCATGCACTTGAAACCCCGCAGTGATTGCAACGAGAATTTCCTATCACACCCGGTGGATCTAAGTGGAATGACAATGAGATACATTGTGGAAATCTGCTTTTACGGAAAATCGTAACTTAACTCTCGCCTCGCGAACGAGCGGCGACGTCGTTCACCTCATGGCGTTTCTCGCTTTTTCTCTCCCTGCGCGACGTAATTTTCCTCGCAGAAAATTGCAACAATCGTTACTCTCGTCGCGCGTTTGCACACGTGAGAATAGGTGCAACGGTACAGACTTTATATCTCGCGTAAATATTTGTCGCCGTAAACGTCATCGTTTGTGTCTCGAGGAAACACCGGATACTTACACGCGTACGTGCATTAATTGTTCACGAATTATATTCATATATTATGTGTCCATTTTTAGTATACGAGAATAACCAGATTATCACAAAAACTGCCATAAGAAATTCTCTGCCGATTTATAAAGCAGAGTTTTTCTCGATAAAAATATTGCGATTTCAACAGCGTATCAGAGATCGACAATAAAGAAAGATGAAATATGAGCTTTGGAAAAAATATTCGATTTAATTTCAGAACAATAAGTTTAATAAAATTTTCAATAGAATAAACTTGAGACTTTTTAAACCAGATTTAATCAAAAAATTGGCTTCTGAAAAATTTGACATAAATCTTTGAAATATCCTTTATTTTTTACGCGCGGCAACAGCATCGTTTGCTCATCGTACGTGTGATTTATTCGAATCGTTAATCATCACTGACTGATCAGCTTTTAGTGCTCGTTGCGACGCGGAAAGACGACCACTTTTCGTCTCTCGCTAATAAGAGGAATGCACTTAGCTAATCTTGAATAAGTTGCGCTGATTTACACGGACGCTTTTACGACCTCTCCAAAATAGCTGAGCAAGATGTTGAGATTGAAATGAATAAATAATCCGGAAGAACTTGTAACAGTGTTTTAACACGTTCGGAAAACATTATAAATTATTTTCCTTAAATTTTACGTGAAATCTCGGAATGTTTGCGTATTGCCCTATAATATTTCATGAAAACATAATATAGCTCGCAAAAGATAATTCTTATCGTTAAAATAGATATGTTATATCATTTTAAAATAGATATCTCCTACACTCAGATTTTTTTAAATATAACCAAAAGGATTATTTGATTGCATTCAATGTATCTTGTTACACACTATCTTAATTTATTTTCTTCTTGCAATAATAAATTTCTTTATAAGACAGATTTTTACAACTGGAATGATGAAAAATATGTCGAGCAATGTTTCGAATCGCTGCAGCCCATGTCGTCGGTGACTCGCAAGTTAATAAAATTTTCCATTAGATGATTGATTGCATAATGCGCGGCAACAACGGAATGATTGTTAACGCGGTGGTAGCGGGCGGTTATGAATTATGACAGCGTTGCAAGCAATTTCAACAAGTTTATATGCGGCCAAATCGAGGGCAGACGTCAATTTCGCCTTCGTGGAACGCGTTCCAATTGCAAGGCAAACATGTTGCGCCCGCAATTGCGGGCCTCTCGTCGCGAATGCAACGATTTTAACCCCCGTACACTTTTTCTCACGCTATAAACACAAATTATCCGAGCCCATCTGCAATTACTAGAAAAGTGCTTCGCTCTAGATACTGTGTCTAAACCATTATTTTATCGTATACTTAACTATAATTCTATTGGGGGTATTCACAAATCTTAATACATTTAATCGAGCATTTAATTTATATACTGAGATATTTTAAAATAACTTGCTGTATTAATGTGATTTATTATTTTCTATATAATATTGTAATAAATGTAAAATGGAATTGTGTGCTGTCATTCTTAATCCTGACAATCTTAGCAACAAAGATATATTTCAAATGTAATTATTAAACAACATAGTGTATCCAAACTCCTTTCCCCCCATTATTTTATCGAGTACCTAATTCTACTGCTATCTACAAATCTTAATATATTTAATCCATTAAGATATTTTAAAATAAACTTGCTAATGTAATTTATTATTTTCTATATAATATTGTAATAAATAGAAAATGGAATCATGTGTTATTCTTAATCCTATAAAGACATATTTTAAATGCAATTACTAAAAGGCAGTGTGTCCAAACTCCCCTTCCTCTATTATTTTATCCTGTAATTCTACTGGTATCTACAAATCTTAATATATTTAACCCACTAATTGTAAGATATTTTGAAATAAACTTGCTAAGGTAATTTATTATTTTCTATATAATATTGTAATAAATGGAAAGTGAAATCATGCGTTGTTATTCTTAACCCGATAATTTTAGTAACAAAGACATATTTTAAATGTAATTATTAAAAGACAGGAAAATTTATACATTATTATATGTTACAATACAATGATATTAAAATTACCATTACACAAGAACTTCCTTCATACGAATATATAATTAGTATTATATTTCAGATTTAACGCACAAAGTTCACATCATGATATCCGAAGTTTGCAAAATTTGAATCCACGATCAAACGTATGTTATTGCGTCCATATACATTGTGCTCAGAGTGCGCTTTTATCGGCAACAAGTGGGCATTTCATTCGGCAACCTAATCGCGTCTACGTGCGAATGCTTTAACATTGCATCCTTAAACACAACAGCGGTTCTCTCGAGCCTTCGGCGCGGCGGAATTGCGAAACGTGTAATTTATGAGCGTGCTGCGGCATACTGCGGCCGTTGTTGTAGGTGGCTGTTTGTATAATACACGTACGTAGGTATAAGCGGCAGCAACGGTACAACCACGGTGGAGGAGTGGCCATCGTTCATTGTTGCCGCAACAATGCACCGACATATGTCGCGACGGTGCACTGTCCTTGCACCGCGCGCGCGACCCACGGAAAAAGAGAGGAGGAGGGAAAAAAAAAAAAGAAGACGAGGAAAAGAAGGAGAAGAAGAAAACCGGGTCTCGTCGCTCTGTGGCGTTGACCTTAATCATGAGAAGCTTTCCAGCCACCCATCGCGGCCCGACCGCGGCGGCCCCGATTACGCGAAAATAACGTGCTTTCTTCGCCGAATCGCGTTGCGCAACAGGGATACGAGCCAGCGCCAAGCGAGCCGAACGTCGCCAAGCGAACGCGGTGCAATGAAAATGCATTATTTCACAGCGCAATATATCTCTCTCACTCGCATGAAGGATGAACTCGCGAGCGATGAGGAAACGATAAAATCGGGTGTACTGAATAACCGCTGAGTGAAAGTAACGATAAATAATAAATTAGCATACATCGTACATGGCATATATTATACAGAATAACGATACATAAAATTTTAAATTTAATGTTTATAAAATCCAGCGCGAAGAAAATTATAAATCGTTAAGATTCGATAATTAGTTCTCGATTAGTTTCCATGCGGAGACTTCACATTACCGAGCGGATTGTAAAATTTCATGCGCAGACAAATGGAGATTTTTTACGTAGTAATAAGCTCACATTTTGATTTTATTGTTAACATTTAGATAATTTTAATATAACGGCAAGCCGACCGATTAAACGGGATGCAACGACACTATCGCTACACATGTTTCACGTATGCGTCTCTTTGTTGCATAACATATGCCTCTCCTCTTCAAGGTTGGCTCTGCAGACCCAGTCCGGTGTTCCCGCAACCATGTGTTACGCTTTGGGAATTACCGCGCTCATTAGCGTACGAGAACAAAGCCGAAGTCCGTGGGTTAATGTTTCCGGTCTCGCCACGCCGTTAAAAATCTTTATCCTCTTTCAGGGGACACGTGCTGATTCTAAACAATGTTTTCGAGAAGAAGAGAAACAACGAGCAGGAAATATGCCCACAGTTGTTAACGCGGATTTATAATTTTGCGGTACTTGGCTTACGGTACCTGTATATACTTGTCTTTCATCGACAAGTTTTTAGAAGAACGGGGCACGTCTCGTTATGAAATATTGGCTAGAAAAACAGTTGGATACGGTTGGATGCTTTAATATAAGAAAAGAATATTTCAGATTTTCGGAATTTATTGCAAATGCGATGAGATTTATGTAATTTTCAGGCCTGATATTTCTCTTTCAATGTATTTTTTCTTTAGAATTACTTTTAACGCTCCGCGGCACAAAGTTACTCTTAAATAGATCAGGATTAATTGATAATTACCAAGGTGGTAGTGGTACAAAGTTATACTTTTTAAGCAAGCCTAACGAGCTCGAAGAAGACAATCCTAATGTATGTCACAGAGATCGGGTTGCCGCCGCTAATGATAAGTGACACGTGTAATAATCGCGTAATCGCGTCGTATTTACTGACACGAGCAGGCTCCTCAAGGATCTTTAATCAACTAAACGGCACCTCGTATTAGTCCACTTTGTGTGCCACCTTTAACCGCTATCCATTAAGCACATAATCCGACCACGTGGGCAGGGAATGCGCAACTAGCCTATGCTATTGTTAAATTCTAAGGAACGTGACGGGACAATGATTCGACCACCAATG
This sequence comes from Harpagoxenus sublaevis, assembly GCA_030770355.1. NCBI lineage: Eukaryota > Metazoa > Arthropoda > Insecta > Hymenoptera > Formicidae > Harpagoxenus > Harpagoxenus sublaevis. Next base: position 189,598 of record JASTWR010000306.1, read on the forward strand.
TAGTTGACGGCGCCTGCTGTTTTAATATTAAAACGAAGCGTTTAATATAAAACTTGTAATCGTCAGTATTTAAAACGATAGTATTACGTAGCAGTATTAAAGAATTATGCAATGCAATAAATAAAAGCATTTGAAATTTTTACATTGTGTACCTAACTTCTTTACATTAAATTGCATAGTGTATCGCTAGGATGCTTCGATGTAAATTAACGGAAAGACTAATAATATAACGCTCCCGGTTGAGTCGGTAACAAAATTGCCGAACGGCAATTAAATTGCACTGGGAATGCTGAAATTTACGCCGCGCGGTAAGAAATAAACGAACTAATGAGATTTAATGACAGTGTCGAGAAATCGCGTCTATCATGTAATGGAAACGGATGTTCACAGATCGATTCCGCGCGCGCGCGCGCGCGCGCGTGGATTCTCCTCTCAGGAGATGGTCGGCAGTCTGTAATTGCTATGACGAGGTAATTATCGTCGAGGTAATTGCCGTACAAGAAAACATCGATGGATCGGCGAACGGGACCATTACATTAAGCTTACAGTGGCGATCTCCCGTGCATCGATTTTACGTAAGCGTGTGGATTCCCATGGCAGCTCCGCGAGAGAGTTCGAAAAATTCTTGTGCGATTTATGCGACGTGTTGTACGCAAAAAATGAAAATGGAATGCGCGGCGACGATAAAATAAATCACGCCGACATTCCGCTGTAAGTCGCGTCAGAAGTCACGGATAATTGGACAACTGATGAATAACAATTTTTTAATCCTGGAATTCCGTTTGCAAAACTTTAATGAAGTATATAGGTACCTATGTATACACGTGCTGCTTGCGTTAAATGAAAAAATGGAATTAACAGAAAACCCATTTATATAATAACAAAGCATAATATTACCATTACAATAAATAATTAGTCAATAAATTACGTACACCCACATGTTTCCTCGTTTGTATATTATTCTCTTATACCGTTCGTTTATCTGTCTTAAAAGCTACGAAAGCATTGGCAAGGTGTCACAACTACGGTACCATCTATGCGCCTCGATCATCGAGGCTCGATGTCGCGTTGTGTCTTTAAAACGACACCGTCGCATGTCACGAATTATGGATTCCGAACCCGATCTTGCAAGCTGGTCACGACGCAAATAAACCGTATACGCGCTTTTCCGCAGGCCGAGCCTAAGGCTCGATTCCGAAATTTGACTTGCTAATAACACTTGCACGACGGCTGGTTGGTTACCCGGTACACCGGCACTGGTGTACATACTCACGCGGACATGCCGGTGCTTTGCAAGTCTAATTCTGGCAACGCGCGCTTGCCCGCACGGTTATTAATTACCGCACCGCCTTTCACGGACGAATTCGCGGGAATGGATTCCGCGGTATAGTTTTGGAAAAATCCTCGGGGTGATCGAGTCAAACAGAGGAATCCGCGAAATCGGTCCCCCCGCAAGAAAATAAATCTGTATTCTTCGAAAATTCAGGCGCGCACAGAATGGCGAAATATTATCGCGTGTTTTATCGCTGCGCTTAATAACCGCAAGCGTGTTTCTCTCGCCCTACATGAATCATCCCGATATAAACGCGCTGCAGGACTTGCGAAAATAATCTCAAATAACATGGTCACACGCGTTATTTTGCGTCAGAGAAAATTGCGAGAAGGCAGCACCACTTAGCGCGGCGAACAAATAAACGGACATCGTATCGAACGGGGAAAATAATCATTGCGAGCTTGCCTGCATCGCGATACTGCGTTTCGTCGCTGATCTTGCGATCTTGTAGTTGCAGTCGCGCGACAACAAAAATCTTAACGTTTCATCTAATTATTCCAGAATTCACAAAAATTCTACAACATTTATAAAAAATTATTAAAAAATAGAAATATAAAATAAAAATAATCCAATATATTCTTTAAAAAATATTAATTTCTTAGATTTTCAAGTTCATAAAATTACCCTAAAAATCAGAAGTTTAAATTAATATCCATTGAAAATATTGGAATAATAGCAAGATGTTTATTATTGGTCGCACATTCTCGCACACGTGCCTTCGTTTGCGCTCTATGAAATGTCAGTAATTGTTGTATTTTCTCGCGCACATATACTTTCAAAGCGCATGTGATTATGATGGGTTTATCGAGATCTGACAACTACTGTTACAATGTTACCGTACGTATCCCATTATCCTATCCCATTATTTATGTAAATTATTATGTCTAATAATTCACAAAGTGTCCAACGCGACCTGGATAGCACAAGAGTGATTTATAATGATCCAAGATAAATGCTGTGAGAATCCAAGATATATCGCAGATTGATTGAATCAATTTTTGCGTCTAATGTAGATAAATTATAAATCTTTTATCCGTTCAATAGTTAATCGAGATAAAATCTTTAAATGGCACTTTGTTCTTTCCATTTACTCTTCCTTTGTATCCCATTCAATTATATTTTCTCTCTCTCTCTCTCTCTCTCTCAATGCTTTCCAATAATCCTATTATATTTTTAGAATATAATTTAATAGATTACATATATTGAGAGAGAGAGAGAGAGAATATTTTCAAAAATATGTGTAGAATTATTATATAATAAACCAATGTACCAATTTTATTGAAATGCAAAATTACAAAAGATGAATAATATAAATAATAGTAAAATAAAATATTAAGTCACATATTGAACATGTGAAGGTCTCATACGCGACCTCGATTTTCTGCACGATGTCACAGACATGGGTAATGACAAAAAGTTTTTGTAAACGCGTCAAAACCACTGTTTTTTCCGCGGTGATTATTTGAATTCTGGTGGACGACGTTCCTGCGTGAATTAATAGCACAGACTTTACGACTTAAATTTACGTGCAAAATCTCCTTCACGGCAAGATCCGCAATCTTGCGAGCCGGAAGAAAGAGAAAGGGGCGTTAATCGATAAATAATTGATCGAAGTCTCACAATAGAAAAATCATCGTAAAACATTTCCAGGACGCAACTTTGAAAACATTATACGGGAAGATATAACAAGATATCACTTAAGAGCTTATCCTACTTTGAAATTTTTTAAAAATTGAAAAATATCCCTAACGCCCCTAACGTCGGCGTGCGAACGGTGCGTTCATCGCTGATCAAGAGAGAGAAAGAGAGAGAGAGAGAGAGAGATAAGTAAGAACTTCTTATTTATATAACTGTGTCGATACCATGATGTAAGAATACAAGGTGTACCATCGCGCATAATGCGCGATTTTGGGAACAATCTGTTATTGACCGTCCACTGGGCAACTTTGAGAATGGTCATACACCTTGTATTCTTACATCATGATCGATACTAACGTTAAGGGCGTGCGAACGGTGCGTCGAGGAGCAGTTTGACCGGCCCCACGTTAGTCAAGCGGTCGAATTCGCGATAAGGCAATATTACACGTGTCTCTATCCCAACCAAGTATATACGACGGCCAATCGGAACCACATATAGTCTTATAGTAAGTTTGGAAATCTCGCTTAGCGGACCAGTATGCAAACAAAAGTAGAGTTTTATTATTTATATATAATGTTCAAAATTAAAATTAATTAAGTATTATTGTCGTTCTTGTATTATATCGCAAAAAAAAAGACTCATTCATATGTCAGGAATGATATCTCATAAGACTGATTTCAGTAGTATTATAATTGATGCCTTTGGCGCAGCAACAACAAGAAAAGTACATTTTTAAGGTTACTGTATTATATCTTTCAATATGCTAAAGAAAATAAGTTAAGTTTTGTATATGTAATATATTGTTTCTTTATTTATAATTTATGTTATTTTTTTTTAATGAGAAATAGATATGGATGACATATACAGGGTGTTTCCGACCACCCGTGCCAGCCGTTTTTCTCAAAAATGTGACGTCGCAGGAAGTTAGGAATAGTATATTGTGCACCTAAGGAAGAAAGCGACGTTTTTCAGACGAGTGTAAAGTTTGCCGTCCGAGCCGAAGGCGAGGGCGGCAATCACACGAGTCTGAAAAAGCTTCATTCCAGTGGTGCACACGATATTTTTCACAATACCTCCCTAGGGAGGGAATGATACTTTCCCTCCCCGCTTAGCAGGAGAAAAAGTATTTATTCCCTCCCGGCGGGAGGGAATAATACTTTCTCTCCCGCTGCACGCTGGCGTAAAATTGGCCACTTTCGTCCCGCTCTACAGGCATGGAAAGTCGAACTTTCCGTGGTGTTGCAAAAAAAATTTTATTATTAATAGGCACCCAAAGTAATCATTGGTGATGATTTCATTTTTCTGGACAAACCGGAAATAGGTGTAGGTGGGGTCAGTTAAAAAATTTCAAATAGGAACATGGATCGAGTGGGGTATCATTGGGCTTTGAAAAAGAAACAACTTTTGCTAAAACTTTTCTCAATTATCTCTTACAAGTTTCGAGAAAAATTCGTTTTAATGTGTGCAAATTTACATGTGCTCGAAACGTTTCCGCGCCAGTTTTTCGAACTGTTGACACCGAAATGTTTCTGACTGTCGACATTGTAATGTGTGATGTCGAAGACCATTCAGTTTAGTTTTGGTTTGTCATCAGCAAAGATGTTCTCAAACGAAGAAGCTGTTTCGATATGCTCTATCCAATGATACCCCACTCGACCCATGTTCCTAAAATTTGAAATTTTTTAATTGACCCCACCTACACCTATTTCCGGTTTGTCCAGAAAAATAAAATCATCACCAATGATTACTTTGGGTGCCTATTAGTAATAAAAATTTTTTTCCTAACTTCCTGCGACGTCACATTTCTGAGAAAAACGGCTGGCATGGATGGTCAAAAACACCCTGTAGATTTCAATAAGAATATGATATAAAAAAATTAACGCCGCTTTTTTATTTGCACCTGGACCCGCTCAGGTTAAAACCGACTCTGATATCGATAATTAGCGATGAAATAAAAAAATTCATAATATAACTGAAAAAACAAGTCAAACTTAGAACGCCTTTTTCTCGAAACCGTGTTTTTTCCAAACGGTGTACATGATGTCTCAAGCTGCGATCGATGGATTGTCTTGAAATTTGAAACATACATTCATAGAAGCAATAGTTTTTATCTGACCGACAATTTTTTTTATTGATAACATTTTTAGTTTAAAAACTATAATAAAAATTTAGTTTAAAAACTATAATAATCGCATTTTTACATTTTCCGCAATCCAAGCCTAAAAAACCTTCACTTTTTAGACTAGTCAAAGCAGGATAACCCCTCAAGATTTCTGTAAAATTATGCTAACCATTTTGTTTTCTATTTTTAATAGTCAGTAAACGTGAGTAACAATAAACTTCTTTCAATTTAAATTAAACAGAATCGTGATTTTATCATATTTTTTTTACAAATAGTAGAGAAGCGGGCTAAATATAATTTTTTTATGTAATTTAATGTATTGGCTAAAGAATATATTTGCTACGCAGAATTTTTAACTTTATTGCACCAGAATTATCACCAATATTAAAAATTAATATTGCAATTATGTCATCCATTTGTCCCATTCTTCCTATTCGTCCTATGTTCGTTAACGATTCGAAAAGCAGAGACGCGCTTGACACAGGATTGAGTCTGACTGGCAGCGAATCTAATCTCGAGTTTCCCTGCGACATTGTACAAACAGAATGATGAAACGCCAGACTGATGCCAAGAGCATCTTTGTTCTTCGATTATTTCGGGCCTGGCATGCCTCAAGAGATCGAAAGCAATCGTCTCGAACTCTTCCGAGAAACTCCGTCTGTCATGTCATGAGAAGCGTTCTTGATCTTTATTTGACTGTCAAACGTATTGGTAATATACGTTTCTTTAGCTAATGTAATGATATTAAATCATTGAAACTTGTTCTAACTGTCATTATAATTATTGTTAATATATGCAATTATATAGAATAACTGTAATATAATTATATAAACTATTTCATAATAACTTCGTTTAACGTTTTTGAAATCCTCATTTTTTCAATATTTTTTTATTTTTAAAAAATTAGGCTGTTATTTAATTCTATAATAATTAAGAATAGTTGAGCTAAAAGTCAAATATAATTTTTAACTCAAGAGATCTATATTATAATTTAAGTAATCTACATTTTTATTTTCCAAATATTAATTCTACAACCATTCTTCCAAAAGAAAATAAATCTTTCTTTCTACCTATTTCTTCTCTTAACGACAATAATAACTCTAATGGCGCTTTGTTATTGTATATTACTGCTTACTAAATAATCAAACTCTAATTGATTTTTATAATGTATCTATATAAACATTTTCGTTGTCCATAGTTTGCGTTGCCCGCTTGAGAGAAATGCATATCTGTTACAAAAGTATATGGTTCCGCTTGTTTCGCAATGCATTGACGTCTCAATGAGGCCACAGGCGTGCAATTTCAATTCCATGTGCTGGCACACACTACGTAAGAGAAGTACGATACATATACCGGAAACTCTGGCATGACGTCCGAACCGACGCAGCCCACATGCCTCTCAAGAAACTTTACGTAATAGGTACTCTGAATGAGAAAGAGAGAGAGAGAGAGAGAGAGAGAGAGAGAGAGAGATGCAAAGAAATGACAGAAAAAAAGAGAAAGAGAGAGAGAGGGAAAAGATGTATTATATCTTTTTGATAAGTATTCGTACATGCAATATTGCATATATAAATTATCCACACGTATAAAGTCACTTAAATCTTTTTTCATATATTTTTTATATAAATAATATAAGTAATAAATACAAATAAATATAAATAAAACATTATTATACTAAATTTATATTTTAAATATTAAAGTCTACAAAAAGCAAGATGCAAAAACCAAATTGTGACTCTTGAGAAGTTATAATTAATTATGCGTAGTCAGAGCAGTCACCGGTTCTAAATCTGAGCGAGGTCAGGTGCAAATTAAAAAGCGGGGCTTACTTTATTTTATATCATATTTTTATTGAAATCTACTTCATACATATCTATTTCTCATTTATAAACAGAAACAATACATTACATATATATAACAAATAACAAAAACTCAACAATTTCTTTGGCATTTTTAAAGATATAATACAATAAACTTAAAAATGTACTTTTTTCGTTTTTGCTGCTACAAAGGTATCAATTATACTATTGAAATCAGTCTCATGCAGAGACATCATTGCTATGCCTGACAGTTTTTCTTGCGATATATAAGAACGAAGATAATATTTAATTAATTTTAATTCTTATATAAGTAATAAAACTCCAATTTTGTGTTTGCACACAGAGTCTCACTAGGCGAGATTTCTAAACCTACTAAGACTATATACATGCGTCGTACGAGCTTGTCGGACGTTTCGATTGGCTGTCGTACTTGGATGGAATAGACACGTGTAATATTTGCCTTAAGGTGCCTTTCCATATGCAGCATGCTGCAGCAGCAAATCAGTCACGTGACCAAAATTTAATAACAATAAATATATTTTTATATCTCACTTAATACCATTTTTTTGGTTATGACAGAGCTATGTGTCTAGACAGGAATATTTCTTTATTAGAAATAATTATGACTACTTATTGTGACCGAAATCAAAATAGGTTGCGTATTCGTTTTCAGCTGTGCTGCTTTGCTGTTCGTTCAGTTAAACTTCACAACCAATAGCAGCAATCTGCTGCGGCAGCACGCTGCGCCATGAAATGGATACCTTTATCGTAAATTCGACCGTTTGGCTAGCGCGGGACCGGTCAAACCGCCCCTCGACGCACCGTTTTCACGCCCCTAACTCCGGCCCTGCAGACAGAACAAAAAGAGAAAGAGAGATGCAGAACACCCAGCCCAAGCTGTCCAAGTCCAGCCCTTTAAATAGACGATTCGCCTTCTTTCGCCGTGGGACGGCGTCTATTTCAGTATCGCTTTGACTCTCGAAATACAACCCGTGATTCACCCCGTTCTGTTTAGTATATAGCCCACTAGGCCGGTAACAACAATGACGATTAACACTTTTCTCATTATTACGACTAAATTCAATTTTACTAGTCTTATCATCTTAAAATTTTAGTTTTATATGCTAGATTTATAATTTATAATTCTAAAATAATTTTATAACAATGATTTTATAGTATTTTTAAGTGATTGTCATCTAAAATAAAGAGCGAAACGGTAGCAACGATATCATATCCGATAAAGCAAAGCGTCGACGATTAGATCTAATTATAAATCAAAGTCGGCTATGTGACAGCATATCTAGTACTAGGTATATGTCGGATGGGAGAGAAATGCTATCGATCACGAATTAATTAACGTCAATACGAATTTCTATGAGAATCGAGATCTTTTAGAAACAGGATCTCGCTTCGAAATGGGATTGCAATCGAATTTATTAAATCAAGCGAGTTGTAGATTTTACATATGAAAAACAAGAGAAACGGTAACATGAGACGTGAAGAATATCGCAATGTTGTCACGCACATCCCGCACGTGCACCTGCGTGTGCACCGACATCATTTAAATAGTCGTTGTCAGGCAAGTGCTAAGAAATTTAAATCCTCAGATAATCCAGATTTATCAATCTTTTAATTATAGCTTTAAATGCGCGCAAATAAATAAGTACCTCTGAAGATTGATCATTAAGAAATCTTGTAATTTCATTAAATAATCCTATTAGAAATCTTATCATTTAAATAATTATTCTGAATAATCATTTAAATAATTACATGTTAGTTATAACTTTTCGAAAAGCAAATACTTACGGAGCGTTAAGAACACTTAAATAAAATCTTCAAAAGAAATACATTGGTGTGCTGATGTTTTTCAAGGCAAATTTTATCCTAATCTTAGGTCCTTTTTCTATCTTTTAAAAGTAAACAGAAAAAGGAATGGCCATGTGGACCGATGGAAAATACGAATCGCCGAGAATCGATTTGTAACCGGTCAACCGCGATCGCTTTAAATCACGTCCGGTCGCCTACGCGAGAGCGACTAGCGAGAGTGAGCGTGCGAGCATGTAGTATGCACGCGAATGAAACGAAACGGGCGAGCACGATTTCATTCATGCGCGACCCACTTAAATTTCATTCAACGATCAGCGCGGGCCTCTCGCCGTTACCCGTCCCTATATCTATCCTTTCTCTCGGTGCCCGTCTGTCCTCGGAATCACGGAGAATTACGAGTTAACACGATATCTCTCCGATCGCGACAGTGCACCAAAAATTTTCAACCGTATCTGAAAGTCCCCGTTTATGCAACTACTACTGCCTAAATCGATATTACAATATTTTTAAGGTGTAGGCCAAAAATCGCTTGAATTTTATTTCTATTAACAAGAGATTTATGTCTTAAAAATAATTTTAAAAAAGTTGAAATATATTCTATATTTATATCACACTTTAACAAATATCTTAATAGTCAATTTTTTTTATAACAGAACCTTGTGTATGTGTGTAGCAAAGTTTCGATATTTTCGAATTGTCTCGAATGTCACCGCAATATTAAATTGATGTCAGACTCAAATTCGATAGACAAAAGCAAAAAGTCATAGATCGATAATAAAGATAAAACTATTAATATAATATGATTGGTTAATTAAAAATTTGATAGATTAATAATACTGGAACATTTTAAGAATCGTCTTCTGTTTCATTTATATCGTTATAATTCAACATCGGTCGTTCGCTACCGACGCAACATTCGCGCGACACTAAATCGTCGAACTTCGTCTGTCTTGACTTTCGCCACGGTGACGATAAGTCACCATGGACGAAATTTGATATCGTGAGTCGTGTTACCAAACAACCAGTTGCTGACACTGCAACAATATTCGAGAGTGCAGTGCAGATAACCGCCTGGAGATTCACAACGTCACGGAAATGATCCCATGTATGGATATCATGCAAATGCAACATCTAAATTATATATCGATAAAGCGAGTAATTAAACGATGAATAACTTTCTTATTGCTTGTTTTTTTCAACAATGTTTCAACGTGTAAAAAGTAGGGTAATGTGCCCAAATGCAGTCCCCGCGCAAAATTTCGTCCCCCGGCCGATCTTCGCTGTTAACTACTGCTGCCCGCTTTTGACCATAGAAACTTATAGTAGAGATGATATTAGTGAGCTGAGACAACATACATACGTGCAACTCGTCCATTATTGAGTGACTAAAAATGTTTTGTTTGTTCACGCGCAGCGCACTATATTATTTGGTGACATTCGAGGTTTGTATTTCAGGCATCTAACGTATGTGATTCTATCATTTATTTTTGTTTAGATATAGTGTATTGTCTCTATTTTCATATTTCAAAGTGCCGATTTCATTCTGCCACTGTAGATTAGAACGGCAAGCATAAAATTAAAAACTGGCTCTGTGCTTAATTTCGCCCCCTTACATAGATCCAAATTTCGTCCCCCGGCCTTCTGTGTGATAAGCAGTTTTCGAGTGACGCTAAAGGAGAAAAGTGGGTTAGATGCACTTGATGCTTCAAATGGTGCCATGTTGTGTGCATCCACACCTCAAACACGAAAGTTTTTGTGCGATTTTTGCATAAATCCATAATAACTTGATATTCTGCATTTCGTTCTCTGCATTTTATTCTCAATTATTAAGATAATTAATTTTGTATCTTTATAAGTAAAACATTTTCTTAACACATAAAAAAGTTGATTACAAAGTTTGTTCTAACTATTTTCCCACTAGAACTAAAGGAACGCGAAATTAGGACCACTTTTTTTGATAATCGAAAAATGCATATTTTCACATTTTTATTTTTCATTCTGTGTATGAAATATGAATTACAGTATGGCTTCATTGCTAAGGTATCAAGGTAATTATACAAATTTTTTCAGATTTTTGTACTGATTAGTTTTTAGATACGAGCCAAAAAATCTTAGGGGTACGAAATTTGGGCACTTACCTTAACGAATTAATAAATATTAAAAATATCTGTCAACAGAACCCATGAAGTGTAAGTAGATAAATAACATTGTTACCTGTTTCTCTTCTTATTTGTTTGTTTACTGTTTTAAAAATATTCTGCATTATCGTTAAATTTAACTTAACCAACAATGCAATATTCTTAGTAATTTTTAAGGTATTTTTCATTCAAAGAAAATTATTTAAGAAAGTGACTTTTTTGATAATTCGGTTATTTCGATAATTTGGAGAACTTAATCATATCAATTTAATAAATTACGTAATAAAATAAGTAATTAAACATAAATACTAAAATATTATTTTAATGATACCCTCTTTTAAAATTAGTAAATTACTCGAAGTAATAAATTTCTTATATAACAAAAGAGTGTAGAACACACAGATGATATACAACAAAACTAACAGGTGATATATGTATAAATTATTCTAATACTGTATGCAAGAATAAACATTCTCGTTTACTCGCTAAATAATGATAATTGCAAATCCTTCGAGAAAGATTATGCGGAAAAAGAAGAAGCATTATTATTAACTATACACTCGATTGCGAAATTCGGGATCGACCGAGCGAGACGAGATTGCGATGCGAAGCGTGTAGTTAATCATCGATAATTATGACTGTGCGCAGACTGTTCATAGTTATCTGTTATGCAGGTACTTTCACTGTCGCCGATACGGCAGTCATTGTGCATAGTCCTAACACCTCAAGAACCGGTATTCCCGAGTGCGATTTGTATAAACTATCGCGGCTCTTCGGAAAACACATTCCAGCCATTTAAAATAATTATTCCCACATTTTTTCACCTGAAACATTGCAATTTGTAGCTATTAGCGGCGCTATTATTTCTCCCGCAATTTTCCATGCTTCAAATTCCCGCACGAATCGATTGAACATATAGAAACTTACTCTTGTCGACGTGATCAGTCTTTATTCTCACGCGAGAATGCTGCCATACTAGCTGTTAAATTGTAATTCCATTATAATATTGAAGACAATCAGAGACTCATTTTGCACGTAGCAGCCTGATTTATCCGTCATTAATAATCATAACAAACCGCAATTTCGTATTACCGAGAAATGTCTGACATACTGTAGCTCGATAGTATCGCGCTGTATTCAGCAGCATGTTTAAGATTTAATCTATAATCATCTATAACCTATAATTTTCGATCAATATTGACTTACATTTATTTCCAAAAAAATATTCTCTCTTCATATAAAATTTTCTTCTAATAATAATTGTGAAAATTAATTTAATTAATCCTAATCTAAATCTGTACACCAAAGAAAAATTTATTATTTGCAAGAAAATTCTATAAATTTAGTTTCCTTAATTCAAAGAAATATAAGGTAGATTTGAGAAAATATTTCAAATTTAGAGAAATGTTTTCTCAAATCTACCTAAAATACTTCTTTGAATAAAGAAAACTAAATTTATAGAAATCAATTTTCTTGCAAATAATAATTTCTTTTTCAGTGTAATATCTAGTATCTAAATATTATTATTGATTGATTTTACAGATTTTTCTATTGCCACTTTATCCTTTGTTCCTAGAGATCATAAGCAGCTTAAGCAAATATTAATTATTAAAGCAAACGTCGATCGTATCGCTGAGAAAAATCGACTTCATTACAACGAATGTCCGCGCTAAATGGAAGCTTAGTAGAAGCTTATCTGATCGCACGTTGCATTACAACATTCAATCAGCGTTTCATTAATGCTCGCCAATGCAACCTTTTAAGTCTCACATCTCTCATTAGTATAATAATTTCAGACTTCGCGTTAAAATTGCCGCGTAGTTATGTCGACGGTGATCGAAGGATCGTCATTGTTCGTCGACAGTAATCATTACTGGCGATCATGAGATCGAGTCTTGATACGCAAGATCTCCTCGATTTCTTTGTTTCTCTTTCCCTCTCTTTCTCCCTTTCTCTCTCTTTTGAGACATATTTCTCGTTCGAAACATATGTCACATACAATCTCCGCATCGTCTCGTTACACGATTTATGCATTAATGGTTAGATATATCGACGCCACAAGGTCAGAATCTCGTAGCTTTAATGCCGAAGATAGAACATAAATCGAAGATTAGGTCGAAGGTCGGATTACTAATCGGCTTTCCTTTTATCGATTTATCATCGATGGTGTACGCCAGACCACTTATCATCAATTATATCAGCTGGTGTTTACAAGCTACCAAGATAATTTCACTCCTTTTCATTAATGTGAGATTTATGAGAAAAGGCATTTGACATTGATTAATAATTTTATAATACTAATATATTGAAAAGCATCCATAATATAGATTTTGAAATTTGAGATATACATATACCTAAGATAGAAATTTATGAAAATAATTCTAAACATGTAAATCTGGACAATCATTATTCAATTATTGATTTTTCGAATTTCTTTCATAAAATCACCCAATAATTCTACGTTTCATAGGTATCTACTTAGGTATGTCTTCTACTTTTATTATTAATTACAAAAATTTAAAAACACAGATTAGGAGATAATTTTCTAAAGAAATCTATTACTTTAGTATACAAGAATTTATTTGGCTGTCTTCACAAATTATTTTAAATTAAAATGTCTCTTAAATAAGATTTATGAAGTCTAACGCGTCTATATGAATGAAATCACTTGTCAATCACAACTTTAATTCTTTGGCGCTAAAAGTCATGCAACAATCTCATACACGCGTCGTTCATAAAACGACAAGCATAATTTTACAACGTTTGCAAGGAGTCCCCGAGGAAAAATTGTCATTAGCGTTTAGCCGTCGTTTCCATCCCGAATCTTATAAATAATTCAAGACGCCGCGGGCGCGATCTTTATTAGTTTCACATAAAAAAGAAACGGAAAAGTAATAACGATGAAAATGTCGGCCAAGGCTGACGCCGTTGCCGCAAGGCGTGGGCGGCATGTTTGCAACGTTAAATGCAACGTTAATGACGCATCGCCGGTGGCTGCATCTGCCAATTTTGAAAAATCTCCGATGCCGGTAAATCTGCATAATGGATATCGCTGCGGAGATCCGGAGATGCAGGAAAAAAATTGCGACTCGCGCATCGTTTCTATTTATTATCGCGCCCGATGACATTTCATAAGTCAATCGTTTCGCAAATATGTTGCACACACAAAATAAGCCAGATAAAAATGTTAAATAGGATATAATTTAAAGAACTAAACTAAAGTGCTTTTTGCCAACAAAAGATTTTCAAATTTCATCGAAGGATTTTCTTATTTAATTTCTTCGTCACAGAAATGTCGAGCGCCAAATAATAAATTTTAAATAATAATTAACTGCAGAAAATTTAAAGAATTACTTTCGGAATAAACTTGATTGGATGCAAATAGAATAAGAAAATTAATATCGTGTACATTAAAATTTACGAGTTTTAAAGTGTATCGATAGTGTACAGAACTCATTTGATCTCTTATATAGTCGTTATCGATAATCTGTAGCGTGAGCGAGTCACTATCATTGCTGAAAAAATCAAATTGATCGGCGTTAATAACAAATCGCCGTTGGTGATTTTTGAAAACACGCACGCCGTTCACATGTCGATCAGTATAGGTCGCTACATTAGATATTCCAAGGCGACATCGCAATCGTGCATAGATATAGGTAACTCCAATTCACGATTTTATTCAATTATAGTATACGAACGCTTCTCGCTCTCTTTCTCTCTTGACCCGTTCCAGATCATTTTCATACGACTGTTCGATCAGTCGCATTTGATACATGATTGATACGATCTATACGATCTAACTTTTATAAACCCTGATTTTAATTTTAAAATATTTAGCTATTTTTGATCAATTATACATACAAGATTTTATTACGAATATCATAAATAGATGTTTCAAGTATAAATATATTGTTTTGTATAAAAAACGTAAAAATATATTAAATATTCTTAATATTAAGTTGCATATGTATTTAACGCATTTGCTAAAAATATTTGTATCAATTTAAGTCATGCTTTTTCATGAAAAATTTATTGAGTTATTATATAAAGTAATATAATTTAGTAAATTATCGTACATCAATTTTTCTTGTAACCTATAAGCAAATAACTTGTATAATTCTTACATTTTGTAGCGATATTAGTTTGTCTTGTAAATATTGACTACGACTTGACATAGCAATGCACCATCTTCACGCATTATAGACGGTAATTGCAATCGCGGGATTAGATAATTAAGTCGTAAAAAAGGTAGTCGAGCTACGTCATCAGATAACAACAATCGTAGACGAGCGCATGGAAAAATATCCGATAATTATTTTTTTTACGGTGGCTTTGTCAAAAGTGCTATATAAAAAAGCGTCTGCATTAACCGGAACTTAACACTGATACTGCAACGGAATATACATATAGGTGTGGGTTATCGCGATCGTCTCGCCCGGGATTTCCCCAAACCTGTTTATCATTTATACACAAATAAATTCAGATTATTAAATCGCGAGCAATCCGTATAAGGCTAAGCTCGATAAGTCGACCTATCCTTTATTTACATTAATATTAAAAAAATCTTCAAGTATACTAAAAAAAAAATCTTTAAGTATGTACTTGTGTATGTGTGTGTGTGTGTGTGTTGAACTCTTTCGCGTAATAATATATGTGTTTAAGGTTGAAGATACATCTACTGAAAATGTTATTCAGAAAGTGAAACACAAGTACATCCCAAAAAACAGTTATTAATTCAGGAATAATCGCTTAATTTCTTCTTGCATAAACGATCACCTGGGGTGATCGTTACTAATTAAAAATCATTGTTATTAAGTACATACTTTATATTATTATAATTGTTCTATAATTTATTGGTATTTGAAGACATTATGTAGGTATAAATTTACTCAATATATTCTGAAAAATATACATATATAAGGAAAAACAAAAAAAATGTTAAATAAATGGAAGAAGAAGTAGATACATATTAAGAAGCTCATTGTGACAGTATTTCTAAAAAATATCAGTTAACCGGGTTTTTATAAGTATATTTTGTATAATAAATTATAATTTGTATAATAAATTGTTTATGGATCTGTAATTTATAATACACCTTTCTGCGTGTAAAGATATATATTTTAAGATATAATTATTAATTATATAAATTAAAAAAGTGTATATCTATTACAAAATATAGGTATATATTTTATGTTGATTATTAATTATAATTAATACCAAGAAGAATTATTTGACCAAACTGACGTTTAATGTCGTAGTATTACATTAATTCAAAGTCGACGTTTCGACACTGGTTTTGTGTCCTTATCAAGAGTTTGCTATAACAACGAAATCATGTTACATGAAAAATAATGTTACAGCAAACTCTTGATAAGGACACAAAACCAGTGTCGAAACGTCGACTTTGAATTAATGTAATACTACGACATTAAACGTCAGTTTGGTCAAATAATTCTTCTTGTTAATTTTTACTGGCGAAGAAAAGAATTTTATATTTTATAATTAATACCGTTATGTGAACGTAACAATTAGAGAAAAAATTCAGAAAGACGAAAGGTACAGATTTTATAAATAACAGAATAATAGATTATAATTATTGACATTCTCAAGACATTTTTGATATGAATGACAGCTACTTCTTCTCGAGATAAAAACAATAATTGTATCACATGATGCTTCGAAAATATTTACTAAAGAAAGATTGAGAAATGTGTCGGATATGAAAAGCTAGCAAGGAAAGACCTCTCGAATTAAAATATAAACGTAAGAGTTGGGCAATTCGATGCTGCGCAAGCGCATATACGCAAATTTAGACGCATGTCGGGTGGTGCGAATGTAAAAATGTTCTATCTCACGCACGAACGACGCCGATAAGTCTCCCGCGAAGGTGAAAGGAAACTGCATGTTTGAAGCATATAAGGAAGAGAACCGGTTCCCTCTCTCGCGCGTTTGCAACGCGCGCGCCGCCGCGCGCTGTTCGTTGCATCGAAAATAATACGCTCTCGTTTGCCTTCTCGAAAAAAAATTCGAGAGCGTTAAAAGTGTGTCTCTACGACATCGCACGAGAAACATGATTCGGAAGACGGGATTTAGCAAGTGTTCCGCTTTCGACTATCGCTTTCAAACGATAATTAAGATATATTATATAGTAATCCCTCCCCGTGCGCGTCATAATTTTAGATATTACATAAATGTTATACATATAAATAAGTAATAAATTTAACGTTAAATCAGAGCGATGAACAAAATAGAGGGCCTCGAGAATTATATGTAAGCGCTGTGATATATTTCAACATACCAATCGATTCCTATAGTTTGGAGGAGCATCGTGATTGATGTTCCTGCGGAACTGCTTGACAGTCCTCGGCGGCGCTGTGGTGCCCGTGGTACGCATTTTTTCACTTCAAATTCTTCAATCAGCTCTTCTCCGATTCACCATTACATCACACGCGACGCGCTATACGAACTGCCGATTGACCGACTTATAGTACGTTGGCCACGCAAACGCATGTACTTTGGCCATACTAAAGAAAGAAACGGCAATGTACGGAAATCACATAAAGGAGAAACAACACGTTATGTCCGTAAATCTCGTCATGCATCGCGCACCACGGACGTCGGAGTACTGATCTTTAATCCCGTAAACAAAGGCGACGTGGCACCGCTATCGACGACACGTAATTCGGCAAAGCGTTATAGAGGCAATAAATGCGTGCCTCGTGCCATAATGCCGCGCGTCACACAAACGCGTTTCTCGCGCCCGCACCGCGCCGCGCCACGCCGCGCCGTGTTACATCACACGACACACGCGCGCGCATGCACACGTACTTGGCCGACGCGCGCGCGCGATTTGCTTCCCCCTCTCACTACGCCTACATGTTCCGTTCGCTGAGCGTTCGCGAGATTCGAAAACAACGACCCATCCCTCGCACGCGCAACAGTGGCGGGAGACGCGACTGATCACTTCACACCGAATCGCCGCGATCGAACGTCGCTCCCGCGATAACGTCGCGAATAATCCGCGTTCGCGTTATTACGCGCGGTACCACCGCGTAACTGGCACCGAAAAGTCAATCGATTTCCATTTTCGCGCCGGATCGCGTAATTAATCGGTAGACACGACGATGACGCGTTTCTCGCAACGACGAAATAGCTCGATCTTTGACCTAATGAGCGAATCTTAACGCGAGGCTCACAATCTCGTTGTCGAAATGAGAGAAACGAACGATTTCGTCTTTTCAAAGAGGCCGCCGGCACCGCACTGAGGCCGGCGAGCTCCGCTCCGCTCCGTTCTCGCGGCTCACTTCTCGCTGCTGTGGCAATTCGCATTCGAATATCCCAGCTTCGGACTCGTTGGCGCCCGCTCGACGACTAACGTCGCCTACGTCGGCGTCGACACGGTCGGCATACAAACGCGAATAATTAGAGAGAAGCGTACACAACGCACTATAGACAACGTCTATAGAAACAAAATATTCTTCCGGTAAAATTGCCGTCTTTTATTTTAGCTAACTCTCTCGTTACTAAACGCGAGGGGCCTAAATTTTAGAGCTGTAAAGTATCTAAACCAAAAAAACTTTGAAAATGCATATTCGACAAAATATAGATATATCTATGCATGTATATTATATTTAATATTTCCATCGTTTCTTGAAATCATTCAATAAAACTTTAAAATTCGATACATATGCAGCATAATGTAAAATCCCCTGCCGCTGCTACTTTTTAAAAACGGGCATCGCATTAGCGTTGTTTTTGGTGTTGGATACAGTGTAATTACAGTTGTGAATTATCAAAATTGTTTATAATCTAACTAAAAAATAAAGATAATTGTTTTTAATTATTAATTATTACATTGTTACTTTAACGTGAGTTTAACGAATAAGTATTTATTTCGCCAGCAATTTTATTATTATACTTTAAATTTTAAATTATTAATTATTTAGATACATATATTAATAACTTGTTAATTATTTTACTTTCCTAATTTTATATAATTTTACCAAATTATATAAAAATGGGCAAGGTTCTTTATGCCGTTTTACGTCGTGCATTCTGACAACACGTGTATAATACACAGGGTGTTCCCGGGTTAAACGGCCAAACTTGATATAAAAGGATCTCAAAACAAAACAAAAATTCTTTTTTGAGATATGCCCGCAAACGGTTTGTTCAAGAGATATTAACTTCTGAAGTTACAGAATTAGAAATAAATAATTTCGAAATAATATTGGTTTATCCTCTTTACTGCTAAACAGTAATCAAAACAATTATCCTCTTTACTGCAGCTTAACAGTAATTAAAATAGAAATAATTATTCTCTTTACTGCTTTACAGTACCTAACCAAAATTTATGTATTAAATATTTTATTCAAAATAATGGCTTCCAGCTCGGAGACAAGCATTGCACCTAATCGGTGAGAGAACAAGTGGCTAGACCGACATTGTGCGTCTGTCATAGTTCTTCGCACACTTGCACTATCCTACGTTTTAATTATAATTGAAGGTAATTAACAGGCATTTCATACACTTTTTGCTTGAGAACACTCCATTATAAAAATTTATTGATATTAAATCATTTTGCACAAGATATTTATTACTTAAATTTTGATTGCTGTATTATAAAGCAGTAAAGAGGATAATGATTTTAATTTTGGTTACTGTAGATTTTGATTACTGTTAAGCACACACACACACACACACACACACAGTAAAGAGGATAATTGTTTCAATTTTGATTACTGTTTAGCAGTAAAAAGGATAATTATTTTGATCTTATTACGGTAAATTTTGATTACTGCAGTAACGAGTAAAAACTTATACATTATTTCCGAATTATTTATTTATAATATTATTTATAATAGTTCTGCAACTTTAGAAATAAATATCTCTTGAACAAAGCATTTGCGAGCATATCTCCAGAGGAAAATTTTTCTTGTTTTGAGATCCTAAATTTATATTTCAAATTTGGCTGTTTAATCCGACACCTTGTATATTACACTGGTCTACAACGAAAATGCTTTGGCAACAAAATTAGCTAATTTTTACTAATTGGAGGTCGCTGAATTCGAATATATTAGTGAAAAATTTTAATTAGCTTTAGTTTCGATGATATAGGGGGTTGAAGTCCCCTAAAACCGCTTTTCTGGCTATTTTTGGTCGACTGTAACTTTTCAACGAAAGGCGATAAATGATTTGAAAACGTCTCAAAAGACAGCTTATATCTTCTACTTTATCAAGAAAAAATTCAAATTTTTGCATATATAATATTTGCATTCTTGGGGTGATTTTAAATTTTATTTGCAGAGGTTTGTGTACGCTTGTCTGCCTGTCTACATATATCCATATTGCAATTTCCTAGCGAATCGTGCAGTTAGTCATTCATTTCATTAACGAGGCATTTTGACAATACTGAAAAAAAAAAAAAAATTTTACCCATACTACAACCCCGAACAGACAGACAAGTGTACACAAACCCCTGCAAATAAAATTAAAAATCACCTTAGAAATGTAAATATTATATTTGCAAAAATTTGAATTTTTTCTTGGTAAAGTAGAAAATATATTAAACTATTTCTCTTGAGATGTTTCCGAATCACTTATCATTATATGTTTCGTTGAAAAGTTACAGTCAACTAAAAATAGCCAAAAAAGCGGTTTTTGAGGATTTCAACCCCCTATATCACCTAAACTAGAGCTAATTAAAAATGTTCACTAACATATTCGGATTCAGCGATCCTAAATTAGTAGAAGAGACCGGAGCAAGTAGGCTACAGAGGTAAGTTGACACATTGCTTGTATTTCAGATTTTTTCTAACAAATTGCAGAATCAAGCAAGGTAAGAGTGCAAAACCATCTTTCACACAATAGGACAAGTTGGTACGGCATGTTCGAACTCATGGCGTGTACAGCTTGTTCTACTTTTAATTGTTGTCATTAATAAGTTTTATTTACATAAATATGAATCAAAAATTTTAAGTTTAGTATTAATTAAATAAATATGCTATATTATTGTTTTTTAATATAGCCTAAAATATGTAATAGAGTAAAGATAAAGTTGAATTGACTTTATATATTTATGGTAAACCATAACATAAACATTTAATTAAATCAAACCATATTTTTCTCGATGTAGACAATTTATGGTACTTCATATTGTGTGCCATTGTACCCCGTTAATGGGGCAAGTTGACTCGCTAGACATACTCGAAGATAAAAAACAGATTTTCTCTACAAATTTACTTTTGAACTTTTCAGTATATATAGGCGTATACATATTTTCCTGTTGCCGAAGAATTGTACTTTCAAATTATACTAAAGATTGGCTACGTTTACACCCAGCGACCTGATCACGGCCTGACCTATATCGTGACCCGAGGTAGGTCTGATCATCATTCGTTTACACCGAAAGAAACCTAAGAATTGACTGACCTGAAGCCAGGTCCGTTCGCCTATCAAGTGTTTACAGCAGGCGACCTAAATAATTTAGGTCAAATTTGAGGTATAGGCCGCGGCCTAAGTTCACGGTGTACACGTAGCCATAGGCACAAGATGTATAGAAAAAATAAATAAATAAATAAAATGTAAAAAGTGTGTTAACTTGCCCCGGTCGAGTTTCCCCTAAAGATTGTTGATTTCATTTCCGAAGCAGAAAATGAGTTTATTTTTACAGACCAGTTATATACATATATGTATCTTTTTATGTGTGCAGTTCTTCATTTGTTCCTCATTGTGGCAGCCGAATAAGAGCCTCCGCGCACAAGAACGTCCGTACCGTCCGCAAACTTAAACTTGGGTCAACGCACAAGAAATCCGTATCCGTAACGTGAGAAAAGCGTCATGGCGTCATCTTGATCTGAAGCATGGTGCTTCAGATTTCTTGTGCGTTGACCGAAGTTTAAGTTTACAGACGGCCGGTATACATATAGATGTTTTTGTGCGGAGGCTCGAATTGTAAGTCATACGACTCTGTTACGGCACACATTGTTAAACTTTAAATGCATTTTAAGTATAAGATGAGTTACAAGGAGCCATACTACCTATACATTTCTTTGCGCCTTTTCCGTCTCATCACCGATCTTTACACGCTTTTACGGCTTTTATCTGATCAATAACACGGGTATTAAGTGCCGACTTAAATTAATCACGTGTCGAGATTGTATTCACCAATTGCCAATTACCACAAGGTGCTCTTTACGACGCGGTGACGGATTGAAGGATTATTAATATCGGCCAACAATTTTCCTCGAGACTCTTGCTATCGCGATAAATGCGAGATTGACGATGCGATAATTAAACCCACACTTTCGCCGCATGTGTCGAGGGCAATGTGCCTCGACAAAGAAGCGCCTTGATTTAAATCGCTTTCTCCGAAAAAATGTCGACCGAAGTATTAAGATAGAACAGCTATAATTATATTGTTTTCATATTTGGATCAAATTAAATATTGCGTGGGAGAGAAAGAGAGAGAGATACTTATTCCCTTATTAAACTAAATGCAATAGTACAACGCGAATTGTGCAGTGGATTAAGTTAGGTTGTCGAGAAGATTGCCTATTCGAGAACAAAGGATGTCACGAGAATTTTACGTACAATGTGTTTAACATCATCCGAATCGTGAACGCGTTAACAAAAGTATGCGTAAACAAAAAATGTTGTAACAATTACAAGCAGGCTTTATCGTAGAACATTTTTACCTACCCGATGTCACAACGGATTTGATAAAACACTTAATTGCGCCACTGAATAAGAGAGAAAAACTTGTAGAGAAAGCCGAGTCTTTGACATATAGCAGGTGATAAATTGTCGAGGATAATTTACTCTTCTGTCGAGATACGAATTTTTCTTTTCTTTCAAAAATACGTCGAAAAATGAATCATTTTAGACGTCCTACGAAACACTGATTCTTTCACAATTTAAATCTCTATATTAACCCTACAACCGTACACTGTTTTTCGTCACTCACTAACGTTATACATGGGTCGCTTGCGTCCGCAGCATATTAAAGAACTTAAAACTTTACCAAAAATTCTAAAAAAATTTTTAAGTGTTTCTTGATGTCTTAACTTATAAATGTTTAAACGGTAAAAATACTCTAAAATTAGTTTTGCAACTGTTAATTTAATTGTTGAAAAAAACAACTGTGCCGCAACCAACAACGTAGAACTACGTTTACTGTTACTATTTCATGTTAAAGTATTCAGCGAAGGACAGTTGACGTAGCCCTACGTAAATTTATGTAGATAAAAATATAGAAGTTTTCTTTATTATATGTATTCTTTATATTTATTTACATATACATATTATTTTCTTAAAAAGAAGGATATCTACATACGAGTAAAAAAATATATTATTATAGGAAAGCGTTTCGTATATCAAACTGATTTTAATTTCTACTGTATGTCTATATACCTGACTTTGTTATTTTATATTGTAATATTTGTAATGTGTAAGCGTTGCGTGCGTTTTATTGTTAGCATAAGTTTAAAATTAGTGACGGAATAAAAAGAATACAGCATTACGATTGGCAGTTGGGCAAATTTAAATTATATATACATATTTACATCCCGATAAATAAATCGTACCTCTCTCTTCGACCTTTATGGACAGTTTTTCAAACGCTTGTTGAGACGATTTCTGTTCCACATTTAGTATCGGACAACCTGTAATACAGGACTGTTATAATGGCACACAGAGGGAGACTAAAATACAGCAAATTGTGGAATTATTTTGAAGAATTAGAACGTTTGCTCGGAAAGTGCAAGATTTGTGGAAAAGAAATTCAATTATCCAAACCACATGATGTTATAAAATATTTAAGAATGCACTTATATATATATATATATATATATATATATATATAAGTAAACATGAAATATTTCCCGAGAAGAACCGCAGAATACCTAACAGCCTACGACAATATTACTTGGACTTATCAGAATATAAGGCAAAATGTAATAAATGTGGTGCAATAATATCTTACATAACGACAAATAGGAATTTAAAACGTCATTTAAAAATAAGACATAATACAATAATCCAAAGTCAAGAGTAAGTATACAAACAAGAACTTGTTAAAATGCCAAACGGTTATAAAATAAACGTGTAATAATAAAACATATTTATTAGCTAAAGAAAATTCAGCAAAAGAAGCTTTCTTTAGGGTATCCATATAATAGTAATTTGCAACTTTGGTCATAAATGCACCTACATTTCAAATCGTAATAACTCTAATTTTACAATTATTTTGCATGTAATTTAGAAAGATATGAATTTTTTATATTCACGTTCTTTTATCGATCACAGACGTATACCTACAATTAAGAAATTTAGATTAGGTATTTATTTGTCTAAGATTTTGTCCGACATTTTGCATAAATTCGAGTCAAATATATAAAATGTTTAGTTCTTATATGTATTCATGTTAAACATCCTGCAATACAGAACCGCGGATATAATGGAATTGCCAAAACAAGCAACACGCTGCGAGTTGTGGAATTATTTCGAACGATAAACCATTTTCTCGCAAAGTGCAGGATTTGTGGAGATGAAATTCGGTCATCCTGGAGACAACATGTTATAACAAATTTAAGAACACACTTAATGATACATGACGTGTTTCCCGATAAAAAACACACAATATCTGACAACCTACGGCAATATTTAATAAATGTGGTAGAATAATATCTTATTTAAAAGACTATGAAAATTTTAAAAAACATTTAAAATTACATCCTGACTTGGTAAACCAGAGTCGACATAAGTAAGTACACATTCATGAATTTATTAAAATACCGAAAGTTATAAAATAAATATAATAATGTAATAAAACAATAAACAGTTTAAAAAATTCTGCGAAAAGAGCTTTCCTCAGGGCATATAATATGACTGGTATTTGCAAAATAAATGTGCCTTTTCAGTCGTTATAACTAGTGTTCCTAGAATACAGAGTCTGGCCAACCGACCCCTCAAAATGGCGTGTGTCCCATGTCTGCATACGAGGGATTAGTGCATAAGTGTATGTATGATTACTGTGTTAGTGTCTAGCAATGTAGTGGTGTGTCTATGTACACTGTAATTCGTTGCGCCATTTTGAGGGGCCTGCAATCTTGACCAATAAAAATAGATCTACGGTTGGTCAGACTCTGTATTCTAGGAACACTAGTTATAACTATACATATAGTTTTACAATTATTTTGTATATAATTCGAAAAATATTTGAATCGTTCCTATTCACAATTTTTTATTTATCATAGAAATATATAATTCAGCAATTTAGATATTTAGATATTTGTTTGACATTAGCATTGTAGAAATTCGAGTCAAATATATAAAATGTTCACTTCTTATGGGTATATTCAAATTAATGAGGCTCATTTAATAAAATCTATGCATAGGACAACTCAAATCGATCAATAATTATTACATAGATGATAAATAATTATTAAGAATTTGTCGGCTATTAGCCCGCTACAATCAACGTTTCTATAAAATAAATAAATATACGCTGTTGATCTTTGCAAATATCTGTATAGTGATATTGATACTTTATTAATTGTTACTCTTAAGATTATTATTGCATATTGTGTATAACAACAATTCATAAAAATTATTATAAGTATAAATTTATTTTAGAATTTAGAAGTTTATTTGTTTAAAACTATAGTATTACAGATATTCGAGATATAAAATATTCTCTCTATTACGATCTCTCTCTTTCTCCAACCCTTCCTCTCATACAAATCTTCACTCCATTACGAATCACTATCTATAAGCATATATAAATAGCATCACGTAATATGTACAATATTGTAATAAAAAAAATTATTTTTATATATCTTTATATTTACACCACATTTTTGCAAACCAAGCACTTCAAGTTCAATGGGTAATACTATGGATCTCTCTACAGAATATTAGAGTCAAGAACCACTTGGTTTGCACGTTCAATCATGTAAGGAAACGAGTGAAGAAGCAGGCGCATTTAATAAGTAATTATTTATTTTGCTTATATTATACAATGTAATGATATAATTAATATCTGAATGGTTAAATATTGACTTTTTCACAGAAAGATAAAGTGGGGTGTGATCATAAATAATTATCTGAATGTGTATTAAAAATAAAATGTAAGAGAGATAATAATAAGGGGTTAATTAAGCGAGTGTGAATTGTTCAAGAGAAAGAGAGTTGAGAGGCAGTTCGTTGAGAGAAGCGAGGACATTCGAGCATAAATGTTTTGCTTAAAATTTGTTATGATAAGTTCTTCTTTCGCGAACTACTCAAATATTCTATACATTACAACAATAATTTATAACGGCAATATTTCAAATTATTACTCTATCCTTTCTACACTTTAAACACGCCACAAAAGCAATATGCTCGTTTAACAATTTAGTAATGTACACGACTACAACATTTTAAATGCTAATTAAAACGTTTAAAGCATATTTTATTCTTAATCACGCCGTATATAAATGTTTTGCTTAAACAACGAAGAGAAAACAGAAGCGTCGTTGATAAGTTACCTAATTATTCATTTCGCTTATATATCATACAATATGTAACGCTCTCCTACTAATTGTTATGTTTTGAATTTCTTGCATGCAAATATTTTAAAACAGTTTTATTTCAAATTATTACTCTTCTTTTTCTATTTTTAATCACACCATATTTCAATGCAGAACTAGCTTTTTAAACTTGTTAGCGAATTACTTTATGGATTCCTTTGCAGAACGTCACAGTTAAGAACCGCTTGATTTATCTTTTGCAGACCAAGCCCTTCAAGTTCAACGGGTTACAATATTGTAGAACGTCAAAGTAAATATCACCTGGATTGCTTGTTTTGTCATCTCTACAAAAGAAAAAAGAAACAGCCGCAATTTATGAGTAATTATTAGTTTTGCTTATATCATACAATGTACTGATATCTCGTTTGTTAAGTTTTGACATCTTTGAACGAAGATAATTTATAACTGTGATATTTAAAAATTTATCTTCTTTGTTTCTATTTTTAATCATGTCACATTTTAATGCAGAGTTGTAGAAAAAATTTTGAAGTTAGTGGAAGATAAACAGTTGCCCATTATGGAACGTCAAGCTCAAGAATTTGGTTTGCCCGTTCAATTATATGAACAAACGAGAAACAAAACAGCCCCATCTAATGAGTAATTATTCACTTAAGCATACATACCATGGAACAATTACTTACTATTAAAGTACATGTACAATGTAACATCTTACTATTAAAATATCACCTTCTTGCACATAAATAACTTCCTATAACTTAACTGTAATACTTTAAATAATCTTTTTATCTCCTCTACATTTGAATCACAGCATAAAAATAATATTTTTGTTCAACAATTTAGTAATGTATACTACTAAAACATTTTAAATGCTAATTAAAACGTCTATCGCATGATTTATTTTTAATCATGCCGTATATGAATGCACAGAAATGTTTCGAGAACTTCAGAATCAACGTTTTTTTGGGAAACTTTGATATCGTTATGTCAGAACAACAGAGTTTAACATTATCTCCATTTGTGGAACTTCACACAGAAAAAACAGTGGTTGACTCAACATAAATCTGGTTAGCACAACCAGATTTATGTGTGAGTCAACCATACTGTTTTTTCTGTGCAGGCATCGCTTGAACAAAGAAGAGAACAAAAAGACGACGCTATTTAAGACGCTATTGATGAGTAAGTATTCGATTTGCTTCTTGCATTATGCGATATATTCTACACAGCATTATGTTTTTTTTTCCAATAATTATATAACAGTTTTGAGAAATAACCTCAATATACATATGGAGGGGTTAACGCCATAGTGGTGTAAGTCAATTTCTTTTAACCACTTTTTTTTCTTCCTTTTTCAACATATCTGCATGTTTAGACTGCATCTATAAACTCTGCTCGATAGATTAAAAAAAGTGACACATCACTATGGTTTTGACCCCTCCATATATAAAAACCTCAAACAAATGACTACAATACAAAATAGAATTGCTATAGCATGCTATAGCATTATGCAACTGATAAATTGTGACGACTGTTTAAATCTAAGAATGACAATTTGTCTACATCTATAGTTTTATAGTATGCGTAACTGTATAACATTTCAAAAACTGACTAATTTTTTCTTGTTCAATCATTGTATATGTAGATACCGAATGCCCAATTTAAGATCAATGGATAACAGTGTTGCGGATTTCGATAGAAATTTGTCAAGGAGCACGCGTTACAACTTACGCAAACGAAAGAGAAATAAAACAGAATCTAATAAAGAGTAATTTAGACACAATACACAAATAGGAGGATATATTACAAATTTAATATGTATTGACTTTTTACACAAAATTTTGCATTTATTTTGTGTAAATTTTTATTGACTGTTAATATTAAAAACATAATATGTAATTATTTCGAGATCAATATATTATATTATTAATTAACGTTTTGTGATCGCAAATTTCATTGAATAAGATATCTAATAATATAAGGAAATAAAAACAAGAAGTTTTACGAGAATTTTTGAGCACATTGGCACTATCATTTTAGCAATAGTATAAGAAATATCTTATCAATGAGAGTGTAAGTGTTTCTTTAGAACTATATATGTATCATGCGATAGAATTATACATATATGTAGCCACAACTAATTGTAAGTCACATGTTTTAAAAAAGTGTCAGTTGTCAGGTTTTCAAGGCTCTCAATTGATATACACATTTAATACATTAAATTTCTCATTCTGACAGAATTAGATAACTTATATATGATAACAAGTCAATGTAGCGAATAAAATCCGATAAAACGCAAAAATAATTACACGAAGATAAGTCGCGGTGGTTCGTAATGAGATATATAAACCCAGCTATCAAGATAATATTATGGTGACCGTCATTTTGTTCCCCGGAAGAAAATCTCTCGGAAATGAGTTCCCGGAAAAAATCTCCCCGTCCAAAAATCTCCTATGCAAACATATTTCTTTATAACGTAAATTCGTGGCGAAATAAATCCATGCATTAGTTAATCACGCACAGTCCGCACTTCTGGATCATCAGCGATCGCGAGTTGTAATCTTTCTTCGATAGTATGGTCGCAATGAATTATTTATTATTATGGTCAATACGAAGCGAACTTGCAACTTGCGCGCCCAATAATTACAGATAGAATGACTAAACCACAAACAAGAGTATCGAATGCAAGTTAGGAAAACATTTTCAAAATCTCTCTATAGATAATTATAGAATTAAGACTCGGATGCAGCACAACTGAGCCCATTGTAATATAGAAGATTTCGAAAGTTATATTTCAACCATTTTTCATACTTCCTTGCTTTACGAAATATTATTCTTTACTAATTGTTTAATTGCACTTTTTATCCCGATTTTTTAAAATATCAATACCGTTGCTATTATAATTTTTTACATTTTTATTAGTTTAATATTTTGTTATTTTCTGCTTTTAGAAATATGATGGGCCATACATTGAAGGCACTCTAGTACAATAAAATAAATAATAAATTCATTTCAAAAACTGCTTTCTTTGCGTCCGGCTTTGCAAACACAACTTACTTATCGTGCAAAATATATTTTTCTTTGATAGCTTTGATTTTTTTTACGCTGAAAAAGATCGAGCACGTTTGCTACGTACGCTATCTTCAAGATAATTTCGCTAAGTTCAACAATGCAACATTATACAAACTATTAGGAAGCGCTTCCGCGCTTTGCTGTAGCATCTGCATTCCGGACAACTGAACGATAAAGAAAAGGACGAATTCACGATATTATTTGACGGTGCGTACCGAAAGATCGTTTCGCGCACAAATAAACTCTAGAATTTGCTATGTCACAAAATAACTCGAACGATAAGCCGCTCGTCGACTTCCACTGTTTCGCACTTTTGTAAATTTATATACATAAAAATATAAAGTTTTCTTTATACTTAAATGTATTTTTTTATTTATTTATATACATATTATTTTCTTAAAAAGAAGGATACCTACATATAAGTCCAAAAAATATATTATCATAGAAAAGCGTTCCGTACATCAAACTGATATTAATTTCTACTGTATGTTTATATACCTGACTCCGTTATTTTATATTATAATATTTGTAATGTGTATGAGCGTTGCGTGCATTTTATTGTTAGCATAAGTTTAAAATTAGTGACGGAATAAAAAAGATAGAGCATTACGATTGGCAGTTAGACAAATTTAAATTATATATCCATAATAACATACATCCCCATAAATAAACCATACCTCTCTCTTCGACCTTTATGAACAGTTTTTTCAAACGCTTGTTGAGACGATTTCTGTTCCACATTTAGTATCGGACAAACCTGTATACAGGACTGTTATAATGGCACCCAAAGAGAGGCTAAAATACAGCGAATTTTGGAATTATTTTGAAGAATTAGAACGTTTGCTCGCAAGTGCAAGATTTGTGGAAAAGAAATTTATATCCAAACCACATAATGTTATAAAAATTTAAGAATACACTTAAGTAAACATGGAATATTTCCCGAGAAGAACCGCAGAATACCTAACAGCCTACGGCAAT
>JASTWR010000307.1:0-219037 GCA_030770355.1 Harpagoxenus sublaevis
TTTTTTATCTCCAACACGAGAACGAATCCTCTTTTTATACAAATCCTTAATAATTCTAATCTGATAATATTGTAATTTAAAAATGATGTAAAGATAAGATCGAATAGCCATGAGATCATATTTTCATCATTTTTAGGTTAGAATATTATCAGATAATAAGAATTTGTATAAAAAAGAGGATTTGTTCTGTGTGAAGATAGAAAACCATCGTCTGTTATTTTTATTTTTGTCAGTCCTGGAACATACCGTATATTCAAGAATATAAATAACTTGCTTTACTTGAAAATTAAAGAAGAAAACATTGTCTTAAGGCGATAAACGCTTCTGTATTAATAAAAATAATATGAAAAAAGCTCGATAACTTAAGCTTATTAAAGCCCTTCTTAAAATAACATGCTTTTGTGTCGTGAAGAAAAATGTAGATATGACAGATTTCTAACCTGAATGGTTGTCAATTTTAACGCTTGATAACTCTTAGTATAGCATCGAGCGACGATTTTCACTTTTCAAATGTTCTTCTACATACGAAAATGAATCGGTGGAGTAGATTTTTATTAAAATCTGAGGTGGCGTTAACCAAACATTTACGTTCATTGGCACCAATAGGTCTGTTCTTATTGCACTAGTTCAGAAACTAGGTGGAAAAAGAACAGGCCTACTGATTACCTTTAATCTCGGTTCAACTAAAGCCTACTGCACACGATACAATTTTACTTACTACATCGCATGCGATCTAATAAATTTCTAAAGATGCACCAATCAGCACGCAGCATGTGCAATAATTTTCTAGATTGCATGCAATCAATTATGAAAAATCGTTTCATGTGCTGGAGGCTTTAGTTGAACCGAGATTAAATGTAATCATTGGTGGGAAGAAACGTAAATGTTTGGTTAAAAGTGCCCACCTGAAATATTAATAAAAATCTAATCCATCGATTTGTTTTCGTATGTGGGAGACTCATCAAAAAGTGAAAATTGTCGCTAGATGCTATAAAAGCGTTAATAACCGTAAATGCTACGTCCATTAACATTAGGAAGTCATACCGACATTTTTCTTCAAAACTCCAAATTCTTATTTAAGAATGCTTTTAATAAGCCTCAAGCTTTCGACCTTCTTTCATATTACTCTTATTATTAAAGAAGCATATATATCGCCTTAAGGCAATGTTTTCTTCTTTAATTTTCAAATACAGCAAGTTAATTTATATTCTTGTATAAAAGGTATGTTCCAAGGCTCACAAAATTTTAAAAAAACACGATGTTTTTCTATCTCCACACAGAACGAATCCTCTTTTTACGCAAATCCTTATTCTAATCTTATTATTATAGGTCATCACACTATTATACACAGTAATTTTGTAATATATATGGTTTTTACATTTGTCCTCAAATCTGCCAATACATTTCGATGTATAATTTGTATATACATTTATATGTACAGACCTGGAACTTGCCTTTAAATTTGTACGGCAGATTCCAGTACGTCCTGGAAAATACCGTAGGACATAAACTTTTTTCAGGCCAGTTCTGGAAAATGCCAAATGTCCTGGAATCTGCTGATATAAAATGAAAAATGTCCTGAAAACTGTCCCTGGACGTATATATATATATATATTATATATTCTCATTGATATATATATATATATATATATATATATATATATATATATATATAAAATTTACATTGCTTAAACTTTATATAAAAAAGAATTGAGCTATAAGTTTATAACTGATTAGAAAGAAAGAAAATAAAATTACAACTGTAAAAATTTTGATAACAAAATAAAAATATTGGCAATTTTTCTAATTTTATTATATTCTTTAATCTTTTCTACTCCTATTTTATGTATAATTCTTTAAGACTTGGCTAATTAGTTCTTATAGAAATTTCGGTAAATCCGCACACACACACACACACACACACACACACACACACACACACACACACACACACACACACACGGACATTTAAAAAAATGTATTTTTCGACATTTTAGAATATTCTGAACACATTGCATTGAAAACTAAAAAATTTTTTTTTATAAAAACAAAGCTTTCTCTATGAAGAAGCAAAAATGAAACGTTTATCAAGCAAGAACTTAAATTTTGAAAAAAAATTTGATTGCCAGGAATCGATCTTGTATAATGTGCATTCTTTTAACAAAGTAATTTTTTGTTCTGACAGTTAATCCTAAAGAGTTGTTTGTTACCTATTGAAAATTACTTTAATCGCATCTACGCTATGTTATACTGTAAAAAAAAAAGATTCTACGCTGCGTGATTCCACGGAACAGGAAGGGACAAGTCAAAAGACGAAGTAAAGAATTGTTCCAGATGTATCATAGATACGGTTCGGAACTCGATGACGTAATCGCCATCAAGTTTATAAATCATCCGCTTCGTATAGTGTGAGAGGGAGACGGACTGGCAAGTTGAACGTTACGATCAGGTGGTTAGTTCGTGATTCCATTAAATCTGCAACCAGTTGAACTCGGGTAATAGCTTGGCCGAGCGATGGAGGCGACGACGCGACGGGTTCGTCTCTCTAGGCTCGATCTCGTGAAGACTGTCGTGGTTTGATCGATATATCCGCGCTACCGTCTGCAAATCTCCACGTGACCCTCTCAGCTAGATGCATGCAGATCCTAAGTCACAACCGGTCAAGACGAGAAGTGTTATCTTGAGGCCGGATCGATCGGATGAGAAAAGAAGCGGGATTGATGCATGCTTATTCCTTAATTTGGTATTTGCTTTTGCAAATAATCGGTGCCACCGCAAGTCGATCGAGGCAGAATTAGCGCACATTTATTATTATTACGCATTACGGACGATTAATCTTTATAAATCGGACGTTTTAATTACCGCGGTGTGCGAAGGGGGGAAGATCGTTCATTAATTCTTCGTTTTAACGAAGGACCGCGCTTTTGGTATCCTCGTTTTTCGTAAATTGAAATAAATCGTACAGTGTTGTACTTGTCTCAACAAAGAAAATATAAGAATTAAAAAAATAGAATGTTTTAAGATGAAAATGTGTTAAGTAGAGACCTCGTAGATATCTCGCGAGAAGAGGAGGGGCGATACTCAAATAACGAACACGAAATAGAATTTGTTTGAATCAATTTATCAGGCAGAACTACTCGGTGGAATACCAGCATTCGCTGCTTGGACAAGGGAAAACTGCCGAAAAACTTTGTCAGTATTCGATACAAATAGTAAACATAATACAGAAATTATGATACTACAGGTGAAAAGGCAATAATACAATAATACCAAGTATAAAAGCAAAATACACGTAAATATTGGTGAATACTCACGATATAATCAAGAAACAATAGAATAGATAAATCTCTTTCAATTTTATAAACCTTGTTTAATATTAATATCACTCGAAATAAAGTTATAGATGTAAATAAGTAAAGTAAAAGTTGACTCAATAATAGTTAAATAAAAAAAAATAATAGTGAAAGTTAACTTAAGAATATCTAAAGATGTGGCAAATAAAGATATAAAGTAAAGTAATCACACGTAGCACCACTCAGTTTGAGCAGTCAGATTCAATAATGGCTAAATAACACAATAGTAATAATAACTCGAGAGTATCCAGAGAATTATGGCAAATATCACACATAAAGAAATTCACATAATAGAATAAAGTATTCCGCAACGCAGTGAATTAATCACACAACTAATCTTCACTCAAATGAAAGTGTATCGCAAATATCATAAAAGATGTATCTCGCAAGGATAATACGTAAAATGTGCACAATGAAAGTAAATCTTGTAAAGCTAGAATATAATACAAAGAATGAAATGAACAAAAAGAGAATATGGTAAATATGCAGAATAGTGGCTCCCTCACCGATTTCGTTGAACATAGGCTTAATCGACGCGTTTTTGCGTGAAATGAAAGAATCTGGCAGAAAAAAGTGTCGCTCTGCCCCGCGAAGCGAGATATTAACAGTTAAAGTTGACGACTATCAGGTTAAGAATTCTGTCATACCGACGCGATGTAGCGACTGGTAGCGACCACAAACATGCCCTGCGGACACATACACATGAAGAGGTCACGTGACAACTGTTTGGTTGGTAAGTCGAAAGTGTAACATAATTTGAAATGATTTTTTTTTGTTTTATCATAAGTTATCGTGCCAAAATGCAGCTGCACGAGTTTTTGGCATTGACTCACGATAAAGACAAATTAATCAACTATTTAATAGAACATAATGTAATAAGTAACGAAATGTATTGTACAAAGTGCAATAACAAATTAAAGTTAAACAGAGATAATTTCTCATTTCGTTGTCAAAAGGTATTATATGAGAAAAATAAACATAAAAAATATGTGAAGAAACGATGCACATTTAAAGGAAGTGTTAGATTTGATACATGGTTCAGCAAATCTAACTTAAGCCTGGAAACAATATGCAGGCTGACTGCATATTTTATTATGTTAAGACCTCCGAGACAAATGTTTTTGTGCACAGAATTGCAACTTACTCAGAACTCGGTTGTTGACTGGATTTCTTTTTGCCGAGAAGTAAGTATAATTTAATATACTTAATACAATGAATATATGTATGTTAAATAGATATATATTTATAGAATTTGTTATGTTAAATATGATAGGTTTGCATATATTGGGCCGAAAAGAATTCAACAAAACTTGGAGGGCCCAATATAATCGTCGAAATAGACGAAGCAAAAATCGGCAAGAGAAAATACAATCGTGGCCGAATAATCGAGGGGAAGTGGATTTTCGGTGGATACGAACGTGGCACAAAAAGAATTTTTATTGTGCCAGTACAAGACCGCACGGAAAAAACTCTGCTT
Source organism: Harpagoxenus sublaevis (assembly GCA_030770355.1). Lineage (NCBI taxonomy): Eukaryota > Metazoa > Arthropoda > Insecta > Hymenoptera > Formicidae > Harpagoxenus > Harpagoxenus sublaevis. Next base: position 4,831 of record JASTWR010000307.1, read on the forward strand.
AACTTTATCAAGGAGTGGATTCTACCTGGGACGACGATAATGTCAGATTGTTGGAAGTCGTACAACTGTTTAAACAGTGAAGGCTTTCAACATCTAACAGTGAATCACTCGATGAATTTCGTCGACCCAGATACCGGTAACTAACATTGCAAATATATAAAGAGCAACATATGAATTCGAAATACACACTAAATTTAGCATTACTAATTTCTATTTGTTTGTCTATTCAGGAGCCCACACTCAACACATTGAACGTGTTTGGAGAGAAGTAAGGGTTAATATCCCACGGTATGGAACGCGTTCTTCGCATTTAGAGGGATATTTAGCTGAATATCTCTTCAAACGCGTTCATGCTTATGAAGACCGCTTAAGCAGTTTTTTCCGTGCAATCGCGGAATTGTATCCACCGAAGACTGCGGACGATGAAGCAAATGTCTCGGAGGCTACATAATCAAGTTTCAAGTTTAAGTTAAATCTGCTGAACTATGTATTAAATCTAACACTTTCTTTCAATGTACATTGTTTCTTCACATATTCTTTATGTTTATTTTTCTCATATAATACTTTTAAACATCAAAATAAGAAATTATTTCTGTTTAATTTTAATTTATTGTTGCACTTTGAATAATGTATTTTGTTATTTATCATTATGTTCTATTAAATAATTTATTAATTTGTCTATCATAAATTATGTTAATATTATTGCATTCCTACTCGAATCGTCAATATATCCTATATAATCTATCAAAGTACATGCGTGGGTGGGGGGCTTCGCCCCCCTGCATCTCCCACCCCATGAGGTTAGTGACGCGCTTTAAACAGTTAAATACTTTTAAAGCGCGCCACTAACCTATATAGTTAAATACAAAATGGTAATTATTCAGTTTAGGGTACTCATCTCCGATTTCGATGAAATTAGGCTTAATCGATTCGTTTTTGCTCAAAACGAAAGAATCTCGCAGAAAAAAGCGTCGCTCTGCCCCACGAAGCGAGATATTTAGCGTTAAAGTTGACGACTCTCAGGTTAGGATTCCTGTCATACCGACGAGATGTAGCGACTATTAACCATGCCCTGCGGCCACTTGCGCATTGCGCATGCTCTGTTAGCTCTGTGGCCACATGCGCATGTTCGGTGACCGCACGCGCATACAAAAGTGCGCGAATTTTAAACGTATGTATACTTATAATGTATTACTTGAATTTTAATAATAAATAAATATAATTATATATTAAATCTTCGCCTTACTAAACAGATGAGTCTACAATATACTAAAAATAGATACAGAAAAGATTAGCAAGACCCCTACGCAAGGTAGGGCGTTGCCCCTCTCCCTACAACCACCCTTTTTGCCAACGCCTGTTTTGCGACAGTTTTTTGTACCAGATGAAGTTTTGTTTTTGTAATAGATGTTGCTTTTGCAATAGAAAAGTGTTATATCAAAGTCGGGGGGGCTCCGCCCCCCCAAACCTCCCTGGCCGGGGGCTTCGCCCCCTGGACCCCCTTTCGGGGGGCTCCGCCTCCCTGCCCCCGCCGGGGGGCTACGCCCCCCTGGACCCCCCATTGGGAGCTTCACCTAGACCTCGCTTTACAACTTAGTATGTAGTACGTGTAAGCGAAACTCCCAATGGGAGGTCCAGGGGGGCGGAGCCCCCCCGACTTTGATATAACACTTTTCTATTGCAAAAGCAACATCTATTACAAAAACAAAACTTCATCTGGTACAAAAAACTGTCGCGAAACAGGCGTTGGCAAAAAGGGTGGTTGTAGGGAGAGGGGCAACACCCTACCTTGCGTAGGGGTCTTGCTAATCTTTTCTGTATCTATTTTTAGTATATTGTAGACTCATCTGTTTAGTAAGGCAAAGATTTAATACATAATTATATTTATTTATTATTAAAATTCAAATAATACATTATAAGTATACATACGTTTGAAATTCGCGTACTTTGCATGCGCGTACGGCCACTGAGCATACTCATGTGACCACAGAGCATGCGCATATGCCCCCGCGGAGCATGTTCATGTCGCTGCCAGTCGCTACGTCTCGTCGGTATGACAGGAATCCTAACCTGAGAGTCGTCAACTTTAACGCTAAATATCTCGCTTCGTGGGGCAGAGCGACGCTTTTTTCTGCGAGATTCTTTCGTTTTGAGCAAAAACGAATCGATTAAGCCTAATTTCATTGAAATCGGACGTGAGTACCCTAAACTGAATAATTACCTACAAAATATCTGCTTTAATGAAAATTACAACTTCAAAATAATACATTCAATTTCATTTATTTATTGGATTCATATCAAGATCTAACATTTTTTTATGGAAAACGCTGTAACTGTACACACGGCTGCGTCGCATTTGTCCCAATTGCTACAAAGAATAAAAAACAATATACTTGTTTGCTACAGTTATCAATTAATTAATATTGAAAGAATTACCTAATTTTATTTATTTATTGGATTCATATTGAGATCTAACATTTCTCTATGGAAAACGCTGTAACTGTACACACGGCTGCGTCGCATTTGTCCCAATTGCTACAAAGAATAAAAAACAATACACTTGTTTGCTACAGTTATCAATTAATATTGAAAGAATTACCTCATGATTTAAATATCGAAATCTATACTCAATATTGCGCTTCCTCTCAGCTGTGTATGCATTTTTTAGCGTAAAGGTTAAAACATCATGTAAAAATTCTTCGGATATACCATTTATGTATGCAAAATTGACAATAATCATTCGTTTATGACCCGTAAAATTTTCATCCCAAAACATTTTCCGTATAAATTTCGGCCACGTTTTTGCATCGCCAATGATGTCCTGAATTGCAACCCACGGATTATTATTTAATTGCTGGACTGAATACGCCATTGTATTGAGATGTGCAGGTTGTTTTATTTTTGAATTATGTTACACTTCTAAGACTTACCAACCAAACAGTTGTCACGTAACCTTTTGCATGCGCATGTGGCCGCAGGGCATGTTCGTGGTCGCTACCAGTCGCTACATCGCATCGGTATGACAGGTTTCATAACCTGATAGTCGTCAACTTTAACTGTTGATATCTTGCTTCGCGGGGCAGAGCGACACTTTTCCCTGCCAGATTCTTTCATTTCACGCAAAAACGCGTCGATTAAGCCTAAGTTCAACGAAATCGGTGAGGGAGCCACTATTCTGCATATTTACCGAGAATATAATCTATCTCGCTGAGAATCGCCATGAATATTTAATAATTGCTACGAATCCGAATCCGGTTTTGAAGAATATGAACATAAACGAAAAGTACGTATTAATTTAAGAAAAGACTAATGGCCGTATAGGTGATATGAGCAGCTACAACTCGATGTAATCCCAATTTCAGCACGAGTTTCGCGGAACTGTGTTACGTGGTAACAATCGTAAGGAAGCGTGACCGCTCACGCTCGAACGTGTGCTCGGCTCGAGTTCGCGACAAGAAGTGAGTCCGCCGTCGCCGCATCGCGCACGCAGTCGAACGGCGCGACGTAAACAAAAGTCGGTCCTCCTCGTGCGTTTTCGGAAAATCAATAAATTGATCGCGCTCGACTATACACCAAGGATGCCAGACTCGCGGTTTTTGCCAGCCACTACCAGCCAGTGGTGGGGATGGGCAGAGATGCCAACTTTGCATTTCAGCAACGCAGCCGGGCGCTTCGGCTGGCTTCGGCCAGCTTCGAGCGGGAAGAGGATAGACAGATCTGCTGTCTTCTTCTTCTCTCTCGAGCTATGGCTATTGGCTAGGCGATTCCGGATCTCGTGAATGCCGAGTTGGCGAGGCGACCAGGCGACGCGTGACATTATATCGGCGCGCGACATCAATTATCGATGTATTTTCCTACATATAAATCTAAAAAATAAATAAATCTAAAAATTCTTTAATAAAAAATTATTATATATTTTTTTTACATGTTAATAAAAAATTAAAATTTGATTTAAAAGATAAAAGTCCACTCTTGGCCAATATGTACGTTTCTTTATTTAAAAAGAATCTGTTTATTTAACAATCTCTATTTAAAGAATTAATTTCAGCACAATGATATTATTAAGTGCTAAAAAAAATTATAGTTTATACTATTCTTCTTTCTGTCATTGAATTTATTTGCCATTAAATGTATAACGTACATATTGTTGCTCAACGGAAACTGCGAGAAGGTGGTGGTCTCTTCCGTCAGGAGGGAAATGTATTGGTATATGCATGTATATACACACACGACAGCAAGTTCCTTTACATACTTATGTTCCACAAGCGATTGAGATGTCTATTACGAACAAGTAACCACCTTCGCGCGGTTTCCGTTGAGCAACAATATGTACGTTATACATTTAATGGCAAATAAATTTAATGACAGAAAGAAGAATAGTATAAACTATAATTTTTTTTAGCACTTAATAATATCATTGTGCTGAAATTAATTCTTTAAATAGAGATTGTTAAATAAACAGATTCTTTTTAAATAAAGAAACGTACATATTGGCCAAGAGTGGATTTTTATCTTTTAAATCAAATTTTAATTTTTTATTAACATGTAAAAAAAAAATATATAATAATTTTTTATTAAAGAATTTTTTAGATTTATTTATTTTTTAGATTTATATGTAGGAAAATACATCGATAATTGATGTCGCGCGCCGATATAATGTCACGCGTCGCCTGGTCGCCTCGCCAACTCGGCATTCACGAGATCCGGAATCGCCTAGCCAATAGCCATAGCTCGAGAGAGAAGAAGAAGACAGCAGATCTGTCTATCCTCTTCCCGCTCGAAGCTGGCCGAAGCCAGCCGAAGCGCCCGGCTGCGTTGCTGAAATGCAAAGTTGGCATCTCTGCCCATCCCCACCACTGGCTGGTAGTGGCTGGCAAAAACCGCGAGTCTGGCATCCTTGCTATACACGGTGTCTCCTCGCGTCGAGCGATCGAATATCAAATCGCGTCGTGCAGCGACGGCCAGCCACGACCGCGATACTTAAACTCTAAACAAAATGTAATAAAAGTTACTAATGTTGTACCTAATATACATATATTTTTCATAGCTGAATTAACCGTGTACCTTCGATACATGACATTTCAATGATTATTTAACATATTTTATTTTATAGTTTGATACAAAACTCGACGCTATTTTTATACAATAGAAAATGTATAACTTAACTTGAATGTCAGATTTTCTTTGCGCGATATAATTAAGATATAAGCCCTTGATATGTTATCTGTCTTCAGTATGCAGCACATATATAATTCATGTTAGCAATGTAAGTATTCTGTACATTTACTACTCTGTACTATGCAACGTGCGAATAAAACTAATGAAACATGTGATAAAATTAATTAATTTTTTAAAATTAATTTATTATTATAATATTGCTTTCATTAATTTAATTATTGAACGATACGTTAATAAAAGTAACTCAGGTGGAACATTATTCACGATAAAGTCACCATATCAATATGAAATCACATATAATAAATTGCCAGTTAGTGTCGATTTAATCTACTCCTTGTTATGTCAATATGAGTTTTGTACCTGGAAATATATACGTTAATTGCTCCTTCTGGATGGAAATTTTTCTTCTTATCTATCTTATATTTTTTATTATGTTAAATTAAAGATATAAATATATTTTTATTTAGTTTAATATGATAAACGTTATACGTAAATATTGTAAATGATAAAGCGTGATTAGTTTGACATCGATTCTAAATCGACCCGGCTAGCTTGGCTAACAACAACAATGCAGCGCGAAAGAAAAAAAAAAAAAACATCATGTGGCTGTCCTCGTCTAGTGTCTTGTAGCTCGCCGAAGCTCCGAGCTCACGTGCTTTTTCCTTATTTTTTACACGTTATAGTTCAGCGATCGTAAACCATTTGAAACCGGCATGTGCGAGCCATGTTATGAGAGATAAATAATTATATGATTCTACACATTATTCGTTCTTCACATCCTTTTATGCGCTATGTGAGAGTGGCCTAACTCCATCGCTCAATGGTAGAGTGCGAAACAAAATTTACAATTGTATGATTCCACACGAACAGTGTTACATCTTCTAGATGTTTTTTTGAGAATCCATGTAGAACTGTGTAATTGTACATTTCATTTTGCATGCAAAGCGCCTGATATAATTATACAGTTCTATATATGGATTTTTAAAGCAGAGTGGCGATCACTATCGCCATTTATCGCTGAACTATAATAGATACGTAAAACATATTTCTTTGTCCGCAGTTTTTCAGTTTTGGTACTGTTATTTCCAAGTATATAGAAACAAAGCTTTTTGTAAATGTTACACATAATAGCAGGTGATGACCATTAGATTATATACAGATTTGCCGTGGAGAAATCGGTCTAGGAAAAGTTTCCAATTTTAGAATTTTAATATTATTTAATATTATTCAATAATAAAACATTATTAACAGTGTAACAGTATAAACAGTATAATATTAAAGCTAAATAGCGCGCGCGTGGTGCGCGTCTGTGATGTCTAGTTAACTGAAATAATAATTATACATACAATTATATATATTTTATCAAATGTTATTATTTCAATTAATATTATATAATAGACAATATGTATAACTATACAATATAAAATAAAAAAACTCTTTCAGGAACATAAAACAAGTGTAGGCGTTTATGTTATGGGCCGTAAGGCCGGTTAGGTATTGATAGGAGAGCGGGGAAATTAACGTAGTGGAGCAGTCGTGGCGTCGCACGCTGAGTGTTAGGCGTGTGAACGAAGGATCCCGAGTTCGAGACCAGTCGGCTCCGTTAATTTTTTCCGTCTCTTACACAAGTAAATTAAAAAAAATGCCAACAATACGCAGTGTTTCCAAACGGTCACCCATTTAAGTACTAACCGCGCTCAACGCCACTTAACTTACAATTAATATAAGTGATCGAACGAGAACTTGTACGTTAAGACGTGATTTGACCGTTGACAAAAGTATGATCCTTATCGATGACACACTTCTTTATCAATTTTTATGTTACATTTGTTGTATTTTTTTAAGTATAATATATATAATATATATACAGGATGTCCTATTTTAAACAATCACCCCCTACAATTTTTTAATAAAAAAAAAAGTTAGACAAAAAGTGGTAGAAGTGGTACAAAAGACAAAAGTTGTAGATATGGTCTGAAGGGAAACAAAGAATGGGTTTAGGAGGCCCGGATACAATTTTTATTATTAATAATTTTTTATTATTAATGGTGGAGTTCAAAGATCTAGATTTCTTGATTGAGCAATAAATTTATGAAATAAATTTTTATCATGCCGAGTTTATTAATTAAATTCTTATCTATTAAATTAAATAAAAAATTGTTGTGTCAATGTCTAATTCCGAATTACAATCAAAAAGAAAATTTTATTCACAAAGAGAACTTTTTTTTATGAACTGCGGAACGTAGATAATATAAACCATACATTAACAGTGATGTGTAGGGGGAAATCTCCTGAGTATATACCTAAAATATTATTAACCAACCATTTAAGAGTTATTAAAAAAAGAAAAAGAGAGATTTGTGCATCGTGTATAGACTATTGTAGTAAGACTAAATTCCGTAGCGGCGTGTAATTAGCAGCGCGGTAATAGGTACGTTAGCTTGATGAATGATGAGACGGGTGAGAATGCTGGCTCGAGTATGTATATATTTATGTAAGGGAAAGCTGTTAATTAATATACTCCTTAAACATTTAATTCTTAAGATTGTATGAAAAAGTCAATAATTTTGACTATTTAAAAATGTATATATTTTTTAATGCTTCTTTACTCACAAAATAATTAAAGAATTATATTATTATACTTTATATTAAAAATATGGTAGAAAAATGGTCTATACACGATGCTAAAATATTTTTTGTTAATAACTCCTAAATAACCTAAATAGTCAATAATATTTTAGGTAACATATACTCAGGAGATTCTTCTTATAAACTGTTAATGTATGGTTCATATCTGCGTTCCGCAGTTCCCAAATTCTTCACGTCAATAATATTTTTTTATTAGTAAATACAATTTTTTTAATTAAATTATTTTATTTATTTGTCGAGTTTTTGTCGTTATTTAAATTATTAAAGTTGATGAAGCGAATCGACGCGTTGGTATATAAACATCTCCGGGTTTTCCAAAGCTCTTCTGCGCATTAGCATTTACATTGTTATTTAATTTGTGCGAACAAATGTCTCTTTCTAAACATCTTAATTTTTCCTATAGCTGCTGTCCATCGCGGATGAATGTTTTGCTGATTCGACTGGGATTTTCCCAGATCCGTGCCGAAAGTGCGTACAGACATGTAAACACGTATGTGTAAATGGGATTTCTCACGTAAATGTCATCGTCACTACATGATATAAAGCCATCGACGGCGATGCGCAAAAATGCAATCGCAGATACGTTTCGTTACAAAGTTACAAGACGCCGCGCTGTTATTAAGACGTTCTTATCAACAGAAATCTCCGTGATAAACAGGTGCTCCAGTAATCACGATGATTTATCTTCAGGTAAAATTAGACTTACTCGGCAGGAAAGATTGTGTACCCCATAATTCAGAGCGGTAATATTTAATTTAAGCAAATTAACGGTCTGTTCATAAAAAAAATATATTCAGCAAAAAAACGTGCGTTTTCTATTAAAAAATCTAATATTTATTTAAGTTATTAAAAACAAAACAATGCTCTTTCTCTTTCGGTAATAAATTTTTTTCTTTTGCAATGGGAATATTATCTGCAACAATATAGGTAATTCACTTTTATTTCACACATTAAGAAGATTATCTATTATTTATTAACGTCTTATAAACAGTCAAGAGTTTCTTCCTGTAAAGAAATAAAATTTTGCTGAAAAGATTAAATGTCTTGTTTGCTGTGACAATAATGAGGTAAGCTCAGTGAGTTTTATATTAGCATTATTAACTCTGTGTTGACGGAGTCTTTAATGAGAGCGAGTGACATTATTTCAAAGAATACATTTGTTTGACAATTAGTCAACATGCCACAATTAGAACGTGACATCGTTGCATGTTGTGCACGTTTTATTTTTTTTCGGTATAATGGATTAATAAATAACTGTAAGTTTCATTCAACTTCTCATTTTAACGTAGAACATGTGTAGATTAAGTACGTGTATTATATTATAATAAAAAACAACTGTAAAGAGAACAGTAAATTTGATAAATTTTGTCGTTGATTGTGAATGACGTCATGCAAAGAAATGAATTTAGCTTGACGTTCAAAGCTTTCTTTTTAAAGAAAAAAAAATTTACATGATTTTCCGCTTCTGATATCTGCACAATCCGATATAGTGAGGTGTTGGTAGCTTTATAAACGTAATAAACTTAATCGCTCATCAGGCCAATTGACTTGTTAGTCTTGACCCATGAAACAGTCGCACATTGAGAAAAATGTGCAAATGAGGAATTTTAGATTTTGCCAGAATTAAGTAATTTGTTGAATTTATGATAAATTTATGATAAACTGAATAATCTCTCTTAGATTTGGCAAATTTCGGAAAATTTGATAAAAATTCTCGCCGTGAAGATTGATAAGAGAATGTCGCGTTAATGAAGAGAAAATTTGACGCCCATAGGCTCTGAAAAATTTCAATTTTTTTAATTTTGGCGGTTTGGAACACATTTCTCTCGTTAAAGTAATTAATTTTATCTGCACTCTAACAAATATAAAGATCTTCGAAGATTTAAGTTTTCCGTGAGAAATAAAAGGCGCGAAGGACTACAATGCCTCTAAAAGAGACAGTGGGGATTTTTCTGACAATAAAATCGGATTACGACGGGCATTTCCAAGAGACGAGGACGTAATGATAGGTTCGCGCAAGAAATATATGTGCATAAACGCGTTCAGGGTCGGAGTGGAAAGAAAGTGCTTGACCGAAATGAAGATTACACAGGAAGTCTCCTCACATTTCCCAACAGATGTTAGATGTATACACGTCCGTTCCTCACTTTTAAAATTTAAATAAATCAAGCAAATAGATTTAACGTATATACCCCTAAAATTATATAGAAAAACTTTCTTTAATCTATATCTATTTAATTACGATCCTGAGTCTCAATAAATCCTGAATTTTTCTTAAAATTTTTGCAAAATTTATTGAAATGCAACTTTATCAGATATTCTCGATTTTTTCTCGTGTAATCCGAGCCTGGATTCCCAACGTGTCGTGTATGTCATGACGTTTTCCACGCGATCGTGACAAACTAGTAGTGGGGAAGAGTGGGGGTTAGTCAAAGGCATTCTCCTCTGGGGTCTCTTCGTGATCGCTCGGACTTCAGTTCTGCCTCTTCTCGATCGTCGCTCGGATGTCTAACCACCAACCGATCGACACGTTGATTTCTTGTTTTGCTCTGGGAGAGTCTCGAACAATGTTGTTTCTCACGGTGAGTGTCAACACATTCATCCGTTTTTTTTTTTGACATTCCATTTATATATATATATATATTTCGTTTCGTAAAGTTTATTATTTGCTGAAAAGATGTGGAGACGATCTTTCGTGCTGCAAAACTCGTTGAAATATTATTCATTCTGCTAGCATCAGAAATTGGCTCTCAAAGATCGTGAGCATCGTACGTCGTCGTACTCCATTCTGCAATGACCTCTTCTGTGCCAGTCTGGTCGGAAGTTCAACCGCGATAAGTCTTATCGGAAGTTTTGCGAGCGTTTTCTCTCCTTCGAGAATAAATTACTGAATTAATTTCCAGTTAACTCTTGCGAGAGATATAATTATTAAAAAGTTATCAAAACGTTTTTAATTTTATAAATACCTCATGAAGAAATATTGGACGACTTAATTAAAATGTTAAATTTCTTATCTTTCCGATTAATAACATAAAATTTCTAACGTACTTAATTGATTTTAATATACAATTATATAGTAACCATTAATATTTGATACACAAAATTGATTCAAAACTGATTGGTGATTCTAGAAACAGAGCAAATTCGTAATGTTAATTTTATAAGATACCCGATGGAAGAAGTTCTCTCGTATGTAAACAATGTTATTAATGCTAGAACACGGTCAATTTTTATTTCGTTTTATCTATACATCGACGTCAGAGATTTAGAGGAAAGTCCTCTATTATGAAATAGGCTCCTAATATGCGATAGCAAGGTTTCTGCTAAACTAATAGGCCCTATCAGTTGGTTTTACTATGAACTTATTGCTCTTGGGGTAAAACCTATTTAGTGTAAAATTTATTGTTTGATCGTGCGTGTAGTCGTTGCAGAGAAAGAAATTGTGAAATTGGATGTTGTCAAGTGCCGTGGATATGAGACTTTAAACCTTGTTTATTATATTATTAATAAATATTTGGCAATGAGTTCTGCATGCACCGATAAAGTAAGGTCGTATTAATAGGAAAATACGGGATATGTTGAATTGCTCAATTGTAGAGATTAGATTTGGTGGTCGCGAAACCGCAAGGCGTGGGGCTCGTAACATGAGATACTCAGGGTACTCCTGGGTTTCTGGAGTATGAAAGTTATTGTACAGTAATAAAATAAGAGAAAATACTATATTAACGTTAAGGGAAGGTTTATATAAAATTATAACTGTGTGCTGACCTTGATTTGAGGGGGAAGGGTGGAGGGGGCCGATTAGGTACAATATTCGGTATAAGTGTTTACGACTGTTGCAAATGTGCTTCTCCATTACATTTGTTTTTCAGAAACTTTAAATAAAGTAGTCTAATTACAATATGATGTATTTTGCACTTTATTAGCGATTTCCCGGGGTCTCTCATATTAAGAGCACACATTTTTCGATTTTGCCGAAAACTTATTTTTTACATTTTTCTAATTTTCAAAAAAATCAATATTAAAATTTAATTTTACAATTCAGCATCTTAAAGCTTATTAAATTCCCTTTAAAATGACCTACTATATTTTTCAATTTTGCCCATAGACTTCCGGCAATCATATAAAATAAATGTGGTATCTCATAATCGGGGACTTTCCTATAATAATGTTATAATCTGTTTTAATATCCACAAGCATATTAGTACACGCATATATCCCATATATTCAACGTTGTAGATCGAGCGATTTTTACAATAAAAACAATGGAAATAATGGCGTGATATTATCAGGCAAAATCCTCTAACTAACATTTCATATTTTCAGTATGCATCTAAATGTTCAGCTGATTTGGCTGCTAATTTCCCGTTGACATTGAATGCTATTCTCTATTAAGTTAATAATAAAAATATTAATTTATTAAAGCAACGTTTTCTTTTTGCTTCAGAAATATTGACTTTACTCATAAATTTTTAATTATTATTTTAAGTTTGTAATTTTCAAACGTTTTTATTTTAACATTTCCTAGAAAATTATTCGTATACCATTTCGTAAATATATTTAATTGCAAGAAATTTTTGTTTTTTTAAATAAAAGAAAAAATAAATGTCATGCGATTCTATTTCTTCGTATTCTTAATAGCATTTTGTGTGGCAAGTGTGGAAAACAACGAATTATGTCGCGCGTAAAGTTGCCGCATGAGCCGAAGGCTTACGGTGCATTCACATACGAGTATGAGTGTAAATTCACTATAAGCTGAAACGAATGCGACAACCTCACGCGCGACGTATTCGTTGTCTTCCGCACATGCCGCATACAATATTTTTTGTAATGTATGTCGCGAAAGTTCGATTTGAAATAAAAAAATTAATTAAAATTAAATTCAAATAAGATGGTTTCGCACTTCTTGACAATTCATCAAAATATGTCATTAAGACATTTTCCGAAAATAAGGTTGTATTTTTAGATGCTCTCCATTCTATAAATTTTTTATAAATATTCATATATTTATCTCTCAATTTCTTCGGTAGTAGATAAATTCTCTGTAGCAGATCCAGCTGCTTCTACGAGTTCCACCGGCGTGGACGGTCTTGGACACTCGTTTTCTTTATCCATTTTATTCTTCTTGAATGTCAGTCGAAAATCGAAAAAGAAAAACTTTTAATCGTGAAAAAAAGGAGGTTTTTTACCGCACTAGTGCGGTAAAGTAACTTTTCTCTCACTAGTGCGGTAAAGTAAGGCATATATTGAATCGTTGAGAAATAAGCCACTTTCCGCACGCTAAACAGCAATCGAAAATCGAACTTTTGCCACAGACGTTGCAAAAATAATTTTATGTGACCGTTATCCTTCAAAATCGTTGGTCTTCAAAATCAACAATCTATACGAACTGCTGAATCAATAAGAAATGTTTTCTTAACGATTCTATATTTAGAATTCGGAAACTTGTGACTGAGACTTTTAGAAGAGGACGATAATCACTTATAGCGAATTCGATTGGACGCACCAGTGCCCACTCAGTGCACATTAAAGCCGTTGTACACTGATTTAATCTCTAATATTTAAAGTAAAATGCAAATATTTTGAGTGATAAAATGCCCAATACATATTTTACCAAATAGTACAATAAAAAATATTAAGGATTTCGTGACTTAACCCGTTTATATTAAACATACATTTTACGTTGATTTGTGTACGACGGCTTTAATGTGCACTGAGTACGCACTGGTGCGTCCAACCGAATTCGCTATTAATTAATGAAAATTCTCCGCATTATAGTTTTATGACCTGTAATGACTCAATTGGATGAACGTGTCTACTGCCATTTCAGACCTTTACGCCTTTACGCCTTGAAATGTTTACGTAAGGAAAAAGAAGAGAAGAGGGATTATATTCGCCGTTCTTACGATTCTCACGGAATTCCCCTGTCGCGTTCGCACCGCTTGATCATTCATAAATCCTTACGTCATGAGCAATTACCTCGAGCTATTTGATCACGAGCGAACGAACAAAATGGGAAAAAAAAAGAAGAGTTTGATCCCGAGAGCGAGGTAGACTATTGTGGCGAGCATACTTGTCATGAATTGTATACACGATACGTGATCGTCATGATAACGAGCGTCGTACAGTGCGAACAAAGAACTCACGTGGCATTTCATTGCCATATCGCAATATCGATCTCATTAAATTCCAATTATAACTCACAATCAGACAGATGTTCAAAACTAAATTGCAATTTTAGCTTTAATTCACTGTCCTTATTCTGATTTTAATTTATGGCGTAATTTTAATTTAAACAACTTCTCATTTTTTTGTCCTGATTTCAATTTACGCCGATCTCTTTTCTGATTTCTGCTATACGTTTTTAATTTTAAATGCTTACCATTTCCGGAGCAGATACAACTCGTAAGACTGTCATGCATACGTACGTTCACAGATTAATTTAATTTAAATTCAAATTACGGTTTTATTAAAATTTTTGTTTCAATTCCAATTTTAATTGTATTATTTTAATTTTAAAAGTCTAGTTTTAATTTATTAATTCTATTTTTATTTAAATTTTAATCTTAATATTCTAGAATTAATTTATTTAAAAAAGTGAAAAGTTATAATTGTAGAGTCTTGCCGACACATAAATTGGTGATTACGTTATATACCTACATTGCACTTATTAATCGCTTATTAATTATCTCGCATATCACGAACCAAGGAAGTCTCAATTTGTCATTAAAAATACCGCTTTTGTCAGACGGGAGCTTTCGTCACACCTTAATTTCAGTCATGAAAGCCGGATGCCCTATGATGTCATGGTACCGGCTTCGCCGGCTGCTTTCACTCGCTGTTAACCTCCGATTTCCGATCCGGTCGCAATTTCGTCGCAATTGCGCAGGAAAGTAACGAACCGAGGGAACATATACTTCCTCGAGAAAAAAAATTGCGAAGAAATCGCGCGCCTTATGTCATCTCGAACAGAGATCCCTCCTGGAATTCAAATATACGCAAGATGGACCGATAGTCGTGGCACATGATCGCGAAAAGAATGATATTACCATTCTATTTATTATACTACGTGAAAATACAGTAAAGAAACAAATTTAAAATTTAAATGTTTGGACGAATGCTTGATCTTTGAATGATCGGGTCATATTCGGACGGGATTAGTCATCGCTGAAAAGCTCGCAATCAGCCGCGATGAAGCGACCGCGATTCAGCTGGGTTCAGCGATATAGCGATCGCGTGGCAAGCGACACGGTCTAGAAATTTGCATAAATTACAGTTCATTGTCGCGAGGAGCATCGTGCACGTTGTGAAACGCTAAAAAAGTACCGGAGGCCCAGATTCCTTCCGTTGTAGGTATCGTCTTCGCGTTGTTTCGTCTTCTGCATCAAACGCGCATGATTCCTTGTCGTCACCGCTTTCTCCGCCGTGCGAGAAAGTTTTTTTTTCTCTCAATCGAATATTCGATGGAATGATGCCAGCTTGTGAGTTTTAATGATGCCTTTTTTGTGTGTTTGGATATAGGTGTGTAAACTTGATAAATTGCTGTCGAGTAACAAATTGAATTCGCTATTTACTCGCGGTCGCTATAACGCGGAAGTCGGGAAGTCTTCGAGAGATCTCTCCTTTGGAGATATAACCTTTTGAGAAATCCTAATTAACTTCATTTTTCTTGTATTGTATAATCAACCTTCTAATGCGGCCTGCTTCGTAAAACATATAT
Source organism: Harpagoxenus sublaevis (assembly GCA_030770355.1). Taxonomy (NCBI): domain Eukaryota; kingdom Metazoa; phylum Arthropoda; class Insecta; order Hymenoptera; family Formicidae; genus Harpagoxenus; species Harpagoxenus sublaevis. The sequence goes on from JASTWR010000307.1 coordinate 20,378, forward strand.
ATTATTGTTGTTGTCATTAAGGACACGTTGTTACATAAACGTCGATTAGAATCCATCCTTTATAAGTAATATTAATAAAACATATTTTATTTAATAACACGTAACATCGCTAAAATAAAATAACAATATTTTATATCTTCCTCTTAATCCTATTCTTATTTTTCTTGTTTTGCAGGCAATACCGTTGCTGTCGGCGATCAGCATGATTTCGGCGCAATGTCTAACAGGAGATGATGTCCCCACGATGATGGACCCGACGTCTAGGGTGTCGTTAACGGATGCCCGATTTAACTTCGCGCTCGACAGTCTGAAGAAGACCGCGTTGATCGAGTCAAAGGACAACCTCTTCTTCAGCCCGCACAGCATACATCAGGCCCTGAGCCTGGCGTACTTCGGCGCTCGCGGTACCACCGAGGAATCCCTGAAGCAGGCCCTCCGCATTCCAAATGAACTCTCGAAAGTTGACGTGCAACGTTACTACGCCATCGAGAGATCGCTCAGTCAAATGCGTTCCCAGGTGAGTGATTCCGGCGCGATTGCGTAATTACGCGATTTACTTCGTCGTCGCCGGAGGTATGTCAAGGTGACCATCTCGCGGTTTATCCTTACGCCAACGCCGGGGGATAAGCCGCGCTCGGGTCCCCAAGGCCCTAAAGGTGGCTGTTAGAGAATCGCGGATCCCCTTGGCCGACTTTTAAGATCGTCTTGTTCAGCGAAATGCTTGCACGGACGAATTTGAATGACGTAACTTAGAGATTTCCGCATAAAGAAGCCGATAAGAAATGATGGAATTAAATTTCAAGTTCACTTTTTCACATACCTATTGAACGATCTGTAAAGCGTCTGAAATGCAATGTAATATCGAAGTATGGTGATTCAAAATATATTTGTTATTACGAATGATTTATTGAAAAATGACGAAAATAGAAATATATTCTTAAATAAAACGGAGAATGAAATAATTACGCTTAAAAACTAAAATAATTGCAGCAGGTCTTTTAAAAAGCGGATCTTTATAGAACAAGAAATTTAAATACTGCTCTGCTCAGACAAAATATTTAACTTTGGACTATATTAAATTTGAATAAAATAATGTGAGTTTATAAAGTAATTTAGACATTTTTAAAATGTATTATTTTGAGGAAGAAAAATTTAATGTTGAATAAACTGCCACTTGAAGTCCAAGCTTAGATTTTAGTAGCCTTATAATATTTATGTTATATACATAATTTTTCCAACATTAATAAACTGCGTGCCGACTGAATTGTCTTACAACGCAGCTCATGTTGGAGTAGTAAAATCCCCTCCTTCCCTCCTAATCAAATCGATTTATTTCGCGGAGAAGGAGGGGATTTTACTACTCCAACATGAGCTGTGTTGTAAGTCTGACAATTAAGTCGGCACAAAGTTTATTAATGTTGGAAATTATGTGTATAACACAGAAATATTACAAGGCTACTAAAAATCTAAGCTCAGATCTAAAAAATGGCAGTTTATTCAAAATTGATTAATATCAAAGCGGTCCTTTTCACTTAATATTGTTTAAAATTGTCATACTTTGTGTGAACATGAAGGTTGTGAAGCACGAATAGAGTTTGTAAAAACTTATTATCTCAACGATTTTGCGCAGAAATTCTCAGAAACCTTGGAAGAAAACAATTTCTTTATCCTTGATATTTTTCATTTCAGACGAATGGATCCGCAGATTCCTACGATTACAGAATCGCCAATAGATTTTGGATTACGAACACCAAGAAGCTGCGCGAATGTATGCTCGATTTTTTCGCGGATCAGTTGCAAGTAACAGATTTCCGCACGAACCCTACCGAAGTGAGAAATCAGATCAATAATTGGGTCAGTAATATGACGAAAGGACACATTCGCGATCTCTTGCCGTCGAGCAGCATTACGGAAGACACCGATCTCGTTCTGGTGAACGCGGTCTACTTCAAGGGCCTCTGGGCCAATCGTTTCGACCCGAAGAATTCGAAACGCGACATCTTCTATGCTTCCGGCAGGCAAAACTCCGTCACTACTTTTATGCGTCAGAAGGGGAACTTCAATCACGGTAAACGTCATTATGCATTCGGATTATATCATTAACCTGTTATTATACTAAACTTTTTTTAAATTAATTGTCCCTTTGAGACAAAACGTCAGCAGCAATGTCGACTTCGTATCTGCAACTTAATTAACTGTATCGCTACACTGATAAAAGTTCAAAAAAGAACCGAAACGTTTGTAAAATTTTTTTGTATTACATGTAAATTTTATATTAAGAAGACTACCATTGTTGCAAATTTTTGTATTTTTTAACGTATAGATTACATGTAATTGTTGCTCGATCACCTAGTGCTTGGATCTCAGTTGTTTGTCTTACATTTGCTTTTTTAATTAATTATATATTATACATATATATACACAAATATTTTTTATTATATTTTACTTTGTAAAAGATTTATTCAAATTTATGTATAAATTATATTAATATTACACACATAATACACATCTTTATAAAAATGTGAAATATCGAAATAAGATTATAAAAGTATTAGGCAGATGCTTAAAAATCGATCTTATAAATCCGACATTTCGTACATCGCGACTTAATATTTCGACTTTCATTCATCTACTTTCTTTCTAATCTTAATTTTTTTCTTTTCAGCTGTCTCTGAAGAGCTAGGCGCATATATCTTGGAATTGCCCTACAAAGGTAATGAGATTTCGATGTTCGTGCTGCTCCCTCCGTTCTCCACAGCACGATCTGTTCAAAATCCTTCCAACGAGCCACAGGACGGCATCCGTCAACTGGTGGAACGTCTAGCGACGGAGAAGGGTGCCCGGGAACTACGCGAATTGTTGGACGATGGGTTACCGCCGCGCGAGGTCGAGGTCAGCCTGCCGCGTTTTGAGCTCGAGCGAGAGTTACCGATCACTCAGTTGCTGCTCGCCCTGGGCGCCGGTGAAGTGGTGATGCCCAATGTGGCCGATCTGCGCGGCTTCCTCGCGGACGGTGAGCGGACCCTGCACCTCGGTGACGCCGTACACCGTGCTCGTATCGAGGTCACGGAGGAGGGCACTACCGCGGCCGCGGCCACCGCGATCTTCACCTTCCGCTCCAGCCGGCCCACCGAACCCGCCGTTTTCAACGCCAACCACCCGTTCGTTTACCTGATCTACAACAAGGCTGATCACACTATTCTTTTTACTGGAATTTTCCGCTCACCCACCGTACCCCCCCAAACTCCCGGTGCTGTTTAGATAGATCCTGTCGTTTTGGTCGCTTTAAGAGAAGCTCAGCCTTGGAAAGATAGTCGAGCAGTGAAGTCTGATGATGTGACAAGGGTTGACAAATTCGTCATTCCACTTTTTCTTGATAAGTTGATAAATTATCGGCCCTTTGGATTCTGCGAAACTGACGTTACTGATCTTCAAATCCGTGAATTTTCGAAGAATCGAAGAGAAAGAACCTCCCATTTTCCGGCGATTTTTCGAGAGAAGTCTGTTGCATGAATCTCATTAATTTATTCTTGTATTTAGATTTTATACTTTATGGCGTCTTATTTTTAGTTATATTAAAGACGATTTGAGTGTAAAACAAAACAAAAACTTACACGTATAAAAGGAGTTAACGTTAATTTCAGATAATATACATATAGGTAAGGAATTTCGACAAACGGTGATTTCGCCGCGCGCGATTAACTAAAACAATTGTTCAAAAAATATTTTTCCAGTCCGAAAATGAAATTATCCTATAATGTATCTGGATAAAAAATTGTAAAAAAGCGGAGATTTATGTAATAAGAAAAGATAAATAAAAATGCTTTTAGACATATGTATATAAGGCATTTCATGCCAAATCGACCAGTGTCTGACCATCAACCTTTCGGATTTGGTCGGCGATTTTTTATGTTATTGTTCCAACTCTACAATTCAGATTTTTTTTTAGATTTTTAAAAATAAATTTTATTTAGTTATAATTTTTTAAACAGACATATTGTTGGCCACAATTTAAAAATCTAAAAAAATTCTTAAAAATCCTGTGTCAGATATCAAAATTTTGAAGCCTTGACCCAGAGTGGGCCGGCGTTTGCTTCTATTTTTTGAAAAAAAAAAACTGAAAAAATTAGAAGCAGAAGTCAGTCCACTGAATATCCTTAGTATCGACTTCAAATAATTGTTATCCTTTTTTTCAAGTTTTCATATGACTGTCGCGTTCTAGCCAAATATACAGGGTGTCCCATTTTAACTTAGACAGCTGAATAACATGAAAAATTGCAATGTAATCAAAAAATGTTTTAGACAAAAGTCGTATGGTTTCAAGGGGGACATAAGATGGTGGCAATGATTTGACCTTGGATGGTCGTTTGAAGCTCACGTGAACGTTACCTCCAATTTCTTACATGCAACCCCCTATATTGTAGTATATCGTTTAAAAGGGCATAAAATAAGAAAATTTTTGGCGCTAACCAGAGGTTAATACGTTGACCCGTTCGGGAGTTATTTAAGGTCAAAAATTGACTTTTTCCAACTTTGACCTTAAATAACTCCCGAACGGATTAACGTATCGACCTCTGGTTTGCGCAAAAATTTTTCTTATTTTATGCCCTTTCAAACGGTATACTGCAATATGGGAATTTTACTTAAAATTTTTTAGTGTCCCAGGGGGCTCTAACTCAAAAATTTGAAATGAAACTCCCCATATTGTAGTTTACCGTTTAAAAGGGCATAAAATAAGAAAAATTTTGGCGCAAACCAGAGGTCGATAGGTTAATCCGTTCGGGAGTTATTTAAGGTCAAAGTTGGAAAAAGTCAATTTTTGACCTTAAATAACTCCCGAACGGGTCAACGTATTAACCTCTGGTTAGCGCCAAAAATTTTCTTATTTTATGCCCTTTCAAACAATATACTACAATATAGGGGGTTGCATGTAAGAAATTGGAGGTAACGTTCACGTGAGCTTCAAACGACCATCCAAGGTCAAATCATTGCCACCATCTTATGTCCCCCTTGAAACCATACGACTTTTGTCTAAAACATTTTTTGATTACATTGCAATTTTTCATGTTATTCAGCTGTCTAAGTTAAAATGGGACACCCTGTATATATCGCGTTAGTATATATAAATCTGCAATACTATAGCATACACGCAACAGTGAAACTTTGAGGAGTCGGGCAAGTAACGCTAAATTAACATTGAATGTAATTACTGAATTCTTGCAAAAAAAAACATTTTTTGTTATATTTACTCCGTTAAAACATAAAGTATAGGGAGAAAAGTATATGAGACCAAAAGTTTGAGATCATTAATTAAAAATATGTGCTGAGATTTTCTGACATTATTTGTACGCTCTTAAGTATATGTAGAATATCGAAGAAAATGATTTTATGTAAAAAAAATTGATAGCATTTTTTGTCTAAAAAAAAACAAATGTGTGACGTTAATATAATTTGACATCAGCTCAAACTAACAATAAGATTTTTTGTTTTATATCTTATATCATGCTCTCGAAATTATATGGACTCTCGTGTAAAACATTTTTCTTAAAAATGCCTCGATTTCAAGTTATTCAGCTAAAACATATTAAAATAAATTTTGTAAAATAATCTTGCAAAATAATATTAGGTATACATAATGTTACAATACATGTGATTATACATAATCACAAGTATAATTCTAATAATTTTATTTCTATATGCATGAGTAATTAAAGATATCTATAATGATTTTTTCAGATTTATATATCTGGAAGATATTAAGACTACTTTTTTATTGAAAACAGGGTAGATATACAGCAGGGTAAACTTTCGGGAGAGACAGTGTCGGACGCATCTGATTTGTATAATTTAAATTATAATAACAAAACGTTGAAGAACGCGACGCATATGTATAGGTATTCAAGAGGAACGCGGATAGTCACGTTGCTTTTGCTACTTGTATTTTATAAACGTTGCACAATACGAGAATGGCAAGATTCGAAGGTTTGGGTTATAATCTGACGGTCCGAGAACGTAATATCGTATACTGCATATATGTGAATTATTGTTCGACAATCTACTGCGATCTGAGTGCATTTAAGGTAGTCCTTTCATGAGAATAAGTATTAGATAGGTACCTAATAGGGATTTGGGAAACAGCAGTCAAGGCGATGAAACACCATCTCCGGCGAGTGCTCGGCGACGCGACGCTTACCTACGAGGAGATGGCAACGTTGCTTTCCCAAATTGAGGCCTGTTTAAACTCCCGCCCTCTCCAAGCCATGTCCGACGACCCGGAGGATCTCTGCTCGCTTACTCCGGGCCACTTTTTAATAGGCTCAGCTCTCAACGCGGTGCCGGAGCCGTCTCTCAGCCAGGAGCCGACGGCTCGTCTCTCCCGATGGCAGATGACACAACAGATGCAGGAGCATTTCTGGACTCGGTGGTCTCGGGAATATCTAAACACATTGGCTCATCGTCCGAAATGGCACAGAGTCGACAAGAAGGTCTTTGTTGGCCGCCTGTGCCTCCTCAAGAGCGAGACGAAGCCACCCAACAAGTGGCCCCTTGCCAGGATCGAGGCGCTTCGTCCAGGAAGCGATGGACACGTAAGGGTCGTAGAAATACGCACAGCCACGTCTACACGGAAAAAACAGTATGGTTGACTCAACTAAAATCTGGTCAGCACAACCAGATTTATGTGTGAGTCAACCATACTGTTTTTTCTGTGTAGGTTTACTCGCCCCGTGAGCAAAATTATCCTCCTCCCCGACAGTAACGCGCCGGATGACGAAGTCGGCGTCAAGAACCCCTAAAGGGGCGTTTCCCTCGAAATTCCGCCAATTTTTTTTCCGATCCTCACTACTAACCCGCAAGGTAAAGCCTGTATTGTAGTATCGGTCAAAATTCTCGTTTTTATAAAAAAAAAGTTTTATTTGCAAAACCAGTTAATATATCGTTAATTACAGCGATACAGCGAAATCAGATTTAATTTTGCATCTAATTTCCTTTGTTCATCAAAATAATATTTTTCTTCCGCTAGTAGGGAGCGAACGCCGACACGTTAAACTTAAATTCTAAGAAACCACCTGCTAAAGTCGAAAACCTCATCAAAGTTAAAAGGGAATATTCGTAGGTTCCACCATACGAGGCGGGCGGAATGTTCTAAATCGAACTGTATATGTTGTCCGCTTTAATCCGAGAAACGCGAGATACCAAGCATGTTCTTAAATAATTTAAACTGTGCATAAACCAGCCAAACATAATTCTCGGAATCATATGCTGTTTTCGGGCTACTCAGAAAATAGAAAGACCAATCGATAGTTTTTCTGCAAGTCGTCGACTCTCTCCTTTGTCTCCGGTGCCTCGTGCGTGAGGTAAACACCTGAGGCGAAGCGAGAGAGCCGTCGACAATAACAGCCGATCGGTCGTCGACCCCGAAGCCAGCTTACTCGTAAGACGAAATCGAATTAGCGGATTCTCGGGTTGTCGGCGGCTGATTGGTCCCGGAGATTTTTGAACGCGTCCGTAAAGAATCTTCGAAAGGGACGCGAAGATAAAACCCCGGAGCAGGGCGCTCGCACCAGCAGTCAAAAGTAATCGGGATTGATCGGAGAATAAAATAGACTATCTTTCTTAAACGAAGATTCGTCGTGGCTCGCGTGCGATCTTGCGTTTAATTTCATTTCGCGTTTGCATTCGGAATACTCTGCCGTCGCGGATATCCTCCTGGTGCTCGCGGAACCGAATTGCTCTTTATGTAAATATTGTACATTGAACTCCGTTATAAACTGTATATAGAGAATTCACTCTCGTCTTTAATCAAAAGATCTTCAAAGTCTTCCTAACTTCCGCTCACCATACAATCTCTCATTCCTTTAAAGACCTTGCTCTGCGGCGCGTTCCTTGTCCTCCGAGATCGCACATGGTCATTTCCCGGGTAATAATTAAGGATTAAGTTCTTTGACCCGAAACAGGACCGACGAGCGCACTGCTCACGACCGCGACGGACGTTGACCTAGGTATATCCGGAGCCTTAGACAAGTGCGTTCGATTAGTGGGTACTTAAGCACCCGAAACGCGTGCCTGCGAGACAGAGTGTCTGACGCGTCCACCCGTACCCCGATTCTTGTCACCTTTTCCCTCAATTCCAGAAAGCATAAAAATCTCGGGGTCCGTACGTAACAATAATACATATGTATAATAATAACAATGCACAGTAATATTAGACCTAACGAGACAGACACAACTAAAACCCACAATTGCAGTTTCTGATGCTTCTTCACTGCGCTATAAAATTCTATTGTGACATTCGTATCGTACCTGTAACGTAAATCATCTTTAAAGGGGTATTCACTCATAAGTATAATCTGAAAAATTGGCAATTTTTGAAATTTTTTTCTCATAAACGAAGAAACTTAAAATCTTGTAGTTTTGGATATAGTGGATATGTATTTGTTACTATTCTATTATTATCTATTTCTTCGCGTTTTACACCAAAGTATAACTGATACTTATTAAAACATGTAAGGTGCAAAAATGTGCGAAACTGTTTGTTCTTGATGTTTGCTATGATATTTCTAAAACTAAGGAACTGATTAACTTTAAATTTTATATTGCTTATTTTTCTAGTACTCTTTTAGTGAATACTTGCTTAAATTGCAGCATCTTTCAGTATAACAATTGACAATTTACATTATGAGAACGTCTGAGAATATTCACCTGTCGTCCATTCCAAAAATCCTGTTTGCCGGTTTTATGATTTAGACGTAAGCGCCCATGCTGAATTTCATGATTTTTATCTTGTTTGACAATTTGAAATTATCTTAACATAATAAGGCACGAGAAAGTACAAATTGCAGAGAAAGAATTATAGTATAACTTACGTATGGAGAAATTTTTTTTAGTTCGACCGATATACCTTTAAGCATAGAGCTTATACTAATGGAGAGGCCGTGACGTCGCAAGAAGGATTGACAGAGAGAGATATATGTTTCTCTCTCAACTGTGGCCATCTCTGCTGTTGATCCTCCTGGTGGAGGACTTGCCTTATCGGCATATAGGCAAGGCCCCTCTATTAGTATAAGCTCTATGACGCGTGCCGACGCGACCTGGGCCTGACGCATGATGCTTAAAGAGGCTGCGTTCCTGCCCTTCCTGTAAATCTCATTCTGTCTTTGTTGCACATCGAATATTAATCAAAGATGGAGCAATGCTTTTAGCGCTAAAAGAGTCAAAAGAAATGCAGAGAGAGCGTTCCTCCTAATGCTTTGTCGCGTGGCTATACAGCAGGTTCAGTACCAGGAATGTGCAGGTCAAATTTTTTATGTATACACCTTTCGTTCAAATTGGTTTTGGTTTCGACCACTCAACTTATAGGTATAACAGGAAGAATTTATGACCTGCACATTCATGGTACCGATCTATTGAAACTTGTTAGGCATGTGGCAAAGCATTTCTGTGAACAACAATGTTTATGCGCATGTGACGCGTGATTACCAGTGTTCCTAGTTTTTCCTAATGCTATGCCGTGTGCCTATAGCAATTAAGTTTTAATAGGTCAGTATATATCAGGAGGTCAATTATGTATCTAATAGAGCCCTTACACGGTCAATAATACTGATCAGTAATATTGAATCAATAACACTGACAGTATGCACCAATATTTTTACAACCTTACACGATCAGTATTATTGACAGTTTTTGCTCTCATTCAGTTTTACGTACATAACGTAATCAATATGGGGCCCTTACACGGTCAATAATATTGCCAGTACTAACAAATACTGACAATATTATTGATCGTGTAAAGTTAATATTGATGGATTGATGTGGAATATTTACGATCCGGATTTCTTGATTCCCGAGCATCAGTATCGCTGGGTCGCGTCCTCTTACATATACATATACCGGGTTTTTCAGACCACCCGTCCCACCCTTTTAAAACGTAGGGATGCACTTGTACGAAAAAAATGGCTTAGACAAAATTTGCATGGTTTCGAGGGATCTATCTGGCGGTGACCTTGAATTTGACCTTGAGGTCGACCTTGGGCATAAATCGAGGTCAAAGTAGTGTTTTTCAAATGTAAACCTGTATTTATGAGTTCAGAAATGAAAAGAGCGGAAAATTTCACATTCGAATACGTTATTAAGTCAAGGTCAAAAATATCCTCAGAGGTCGTGTGGAGGTCAAGTTTTCAAGACTACCCGTCCCACCCTTTTAAAACGTAGGGATGCACTTGTACAAAAAATGGGTCAGACAAAATTTGCATGGTTTCGAGGGATCTATCTGGCGGTGACCTTGAATTTGACCTTGAGGTCGACCTTGGGCATAAATCGAGGTCAAAGTAGTGTTTTTCAAATTTCTAAATGAAATAATCAGCGCCGCCTGTATTCGCGTTACCCAAGGTGTACCACGAGGAGGTCACAAGGTCGGACTTACACCTCGTCGGGGTGCTTTTTTAAGGTGGTTCCCCTTGCCGTCACCTCGTCGGGGTGCTTTTTTAAGGTGGTTCCCCTTGCCGTCACCTCGTCGGGGTGCTTTTTTAAGGTGGTTCCCCTTGCCGTCACCTCGTCGGGGTGCTTTTTAAGGTGGTTCCCCTTGCCGTCACCTTTGTGCGTACGCATGTTATTCAGTCTCGATGTTCGAAATGTCCACCACCTGCATCAATACAGGCTGTTACCCTGCGTTGGAAATCATCCGTCGCCCGACGAATTTCGGCAGTATCTAGAGACTGAATGGCTTGGCGAATTCTGTTCCTCACGTCTTCTGCAGTGGTAGGTCGTTCGCGGTATACGAGGTCTTTTTATTCTTCCCCATAAATAATAGTCTAAAATTGTAAGGTCCGGTGATCGCGGTGGCCAATTATGTGGACCGTATTTGCCTATCCATCGGCCGGGAAATGTACGGTTCAGTTGATGACGAGCAATGACAGACGTGTGGGCGGGACATCCATCCTGTTGAAACCACATATTTATACGTAATTGAAGTGGAACATCTTCAAGTAAATGTGGAAGTTCGTTTTCGAGTAAATCGACGTATACCAAACTGTTCAAGTTCTCTTGAAAGAAAAATGGTCCGACGATATGCGTATCAATAATTCCGCACCAAACATTCACTTTCCAGAGATGTTGATGATCCAATTCTCGATACCAATGTGGATTCTCTTGTGCCCAATAACGAACATTATGTGTGTTTCACTTCGCCGTCACTTTTAAAGGTGCACTCATCAGAAAATAAGATACTTCTATGGAAATTAGGTAATTGTTCAGTAATCCAATTACAGAATATCCGTCTTTCTCTATGATCGTTAATGTCATGGCCTGGTGAAGTGACATCCGATATGGGTGGAATGAATGTTCTCGAAAAATTCGACTGATAGTGGAAATACTTACTCCACTATCTCTTTCTCGACGCATCAGAGAATCGTGCGGATTTACAAGGGCAGACGCCATTATATCAGGTGCTCTTACTGAACGAACTGGTCGATGAATTTGCCTTTTCTTATTGTGGTCCGGCTGAACGATACCTTTTACAATAATTCGACGTTGTAAACGACTGAAAACTTTGCGCGAATGTGGTGTACGATCGGGATATTCATTTTGCCACATTCTTTCAGTTGCTCGAAAACTTCCAGCTCTACCCAACACCGACAACATTAACGCAGCTTCTTCGTTCGAGTAAGGCATACTTACAAATTAATAATAATCCTCTAATTATTATGCCTAACTAATCGAGTACCGAGGTATAACGCGCAACCTTTCAAATTTTCGTTGTTAAACGATTAATTTTATTCTTTTTACGACCGCTTACGACCACCTTACGATCGCTTACGACTGCCTTACGACCACCCTACGACCCGCTTACGACCAACTTACGACCGTTTATTACAATCTTACGACCACCTTGTGATTGTTGACGACTGGCTTACAACCGACGTACGATAACTTTGTGACCCTGCTTACAACCGTGTTGCTTATAAAAAATGTAAATTGTGACGAGTTGCGTAATACTATCAATTCTAAGCTTTAACTTTTAGGAAGGGTATGTAAGGGTGCTCTTTTGTGACAATTACTTTGTGTCTTCTTCTGAGTACAGCAAATTTTCGTAGTTTCTACCGACGCTGAACAATAGCAATTTTGTGCAAATGATTTTTCTGGGAAGACTCGGACGAGTTTCTGAGGTTCGCGTTATAGGTACTGAACGCGCTATCAAATAACGTCACGACAAAGAATTTTTACATCACCTACCATAAAATTAAGTTATTAGGTTGTAAGCCAGTCGTCAACAATCACAAGGTGGTCGTAAGATTGTAATAAACGGTCGTAAGTTGGTCGTAAGCGGTCGTAGGGTGGTCGTAAGGCAGTCGTAAGCGATCGTAAGGTGGTCGTAAGCGGTCGTAAAAAGAATAAAATTAATCGTTTAACAACGAAAATTTGAAAGGTTGCGCGTTATACCTCGGTACTCGAGTAGTTAGGCATAATAATTAGAGGATTATTATTAATTTGTAAGTATGCCTTACTCGAACGAAGAAGCTGCGTTAATGTTGTCGGTGTTGGGTAGAGCTGGAAGTTTTCGAGCAACTGAAAGAATGTGGCAAAATGAATATCCCGATCGTACACCACATTCGCGCAAAGTTTTCAGTCGTTTACAACGTCAAATTATTGTAAAAGGTATCGTTCAGCCGGACCACAATAAGAAAAGGCAAATTCATCGACCAGTTCGTTCAGTAAGAGCACCTGATATAATGGCGTCTGCCCTTGTAAATCCGCACGATTCTCTGATGCGTCGAGAAAGAGATAGTGGAGTAAGTATTTCCACTATCAGTCGAATTTTTCGAGAACATTCATTCCACCCATATCGGATGTCACTTCACCAGGCCATGACATTAAACGATCATAGAGAAAGACAGATATTCTGTAATTGGATTACTGAACAATTACCTAATTTCCATAGAAGTATCTTATTTTCTGATGAGTGCACCTTTAAAAGTGACGGCGAAGTGAACACACATAATGTTCGTTATTGGGCACAAGAGAATCCACATTGGTATCGAGAATTAGATCATCAACATCTCTGGAAAGTGAATGTTTGGTGCGGAATTATTGATACGCATATCGTCGGACCATTTTTCTTTCAAGAGAACTTGAACAGTTTGGTATACGTCGATTTACTCGAAAACGAACTTCCACATTTACTTGAAGATGTTCCACTTCAATTACGTATAAATATGTGGTTTCAACAGGATGGATGTCCCGCCCACACGTCTGTCATTGCTCGTCATCAACTGAACCGTACATTTCCCGGCCGATGGATAGGCAAATACGGTCCACATAATTGGCCACCGCGATCACCGGACCTTACAATTTTAGACTATTATTTATGGGGAAGAATAAAAAACCTCGTATACCGCGAACGACCTACCACTGCAGAAGACGTGAGGAACAGAATTCGCCAATCCATTCAGTCTCTAGATACTGCCGAAATTCGTCGGGCGACGGATGATTTCCAACGCAGGGTAACAGCCTGTATTGATGCAGGTGGTGGACATTTCGAACATCGAGACTGAATAACATGCGTACGCACAAAGGTGACGGCAAGGGGAACCACCTTAAAAAAGCACCCCGACGAGGTGACGGCAAGGGGAACCACCTTAAAAAAGCACCCCGACGAGGTGACGGCAAGGGGAACCACCTTAAAAAAGCACCCCGACGAGGTGACGGCAAGGGGAACCACCTTAAAAAAGCACCCCGACGAGGTGTAAGTCCGACCTTGTGACCTCCTCGTGGTACACCTTGGGTAACGCGAATACAGGCGGCGCTGATTATTTCATTTAGAAATTTGAAAAACACTACTTTGACCTCGATTTATGCCCAAGGTCGACCTCAAGGTCAAATTCAAGGTCACCGCCAGATAGATCCCTCGAAACCATGCAAATTTTGTCTGACCCATTTTTTGTACAAGTGCATCCCTACGTTTTAAAAGGGTGGGACGGGTAGTCTTGAAAACTTGACCTCCACACGACCTCTGAGGATATTTTTGACCTTGACTTAATAACGTATTCGAATGTGAAATTTTCCGCTTTTTTCATTTCTAAACTCATAAATACAGGTTTACATTTGAAAAACACTACTTTGACCTCGATTTATGCCCAAGGTCGACCTCAAGGTCAAATTCAAGGTCACCGCCAGATAGATCCCTCGAAACCATGCAAATTTTGTCTAAGCCATTTTTTCGTACAAGTGCATCCCTACGTTTTAAAAGGGTGGGACGGGTGGTCTGAAAAACCCGGTATATGTATATCTACATCAATCCATTAATATTAACCATACATGATTAATAATATTGTAGGTATTTGTTAGTACTATAGGAAAAATAAAGACGGTTAAGCAACCCACTTTGGGGCCCACGATTAGAAATCAAATTATTTGGATTCGTAACCCTAATTTTACAAGCTATATCAAGAGACACGGTAGTGTCTCGCGACAAGTACGCGCGGAGCGAGACAGCCGTGGCTCTATGGGGACGGTGCGAGCCACTCTTAGCCGCTAGGGGCGCTAGCGGAATTTGGGACACTCCGGGCATACCGTTATTACGAGAAGAGCTGTATACATAAACGGAATATTTCGGAATGTTAATTTTTGTATCAATTCACACAATCACTGGGCTATTCTCCAAATTTCTCCACTCAAATTCATCAAAGTACAGCTCGCCGCGGTTCAGGTGTAGCTACCTCCGATTTCTTAATTGTATTTATTATAAATTTTTAAGAGCCAATCTGCAAAATCCGGCTCTGTAGCTCTAATTCTAACAACTGAAGGAATTCAACAAGACAAAGTTCATGAAAAAATATCAATTTTTCGAGACGTAAAACCAAATTTACGAATATCACTAAATCTCGTATTTACGGCCAAAATAATAAGAAAATCGCACTTTAACTGCGATATTCGTGCAGCATCGTTTTCAAAGAGCTACAGGCGATTTTTGGGGTAAATAGTCAAAATAAATACTCAAATCCGTAATTCACCGTGACTCCTGTTAACGTAAACGTCTCCAATCTTGGTGCTGCCCTCTGCGTTGAGCTTGTCATATCGCCGTCCCCATATACGCGACGCGACGAGTTGCGAGTACCCGAGATTTTGAGATCTCGATAACCAGTGAACGGATCAAGTTCTAACTAGGCTTATCGTAAAGCTTGGACCAAATTTATATAAGAAAAGTGTTTTTATTTTTCCGCTACGTGCCCTACGAGCGGAGATATTACGATGCAAATTCATATCCTGAAAATTTTCATTTAAGATACGTCCACGTTCTCCGTTTGCTGTGTTCGCCACGGCGCGGCGAGTTTAATTTTCTTCTGGCGTTCATACCCTTGCCGCTATGCGGCGCTCTAGTCTCTACGCGTAGAGATGCGTTAGTTCGATCGATCGATCACATGTGAGGTGACAGGAATAAACATAACCATAAAGTGGCCGATGCACGTCGCGAGTCCGGTTCGGCTCGGTTTCTACTCGTTCGTGGGTGGGATGTCACGGGCCGGGTTCGGCGTCCGACGAGCTAACGTTCGAGAGTATTCGGGAGTGTGTGTGTAGTGAAAAACGTTCAAGCTCGCCGAGCCGGACTCGCGAGTCAAACTCGTACATATAATTGGCCGCTTCAGACGTCGAGAAATATTCCGTCCGCGTCGTCGCGTCCGAACACTCCGAACGGAGTACATGAGTGCTAGAGTGACAGAGCTCGCGCCTTGTGGATGGCTGGTTCCTGGGATACACCCTGAGCGAGAATGGCGAAGTTATATCTCTCGTACGTATTGCTCTTTCTCGCGGTCACGCTCGCGTCCCCCGCTCGCGTTCGCCGCTCGCGTTCCCCGCTCGCGTTCCCCGCTCGCGTTCCCCGCTCGCGTTCCCCGCTCGCGTTCCCCGTTCGCTTTCTCTCTCTCTCTCTCTCTCTCTCTCTCTCTCTCTCTCTCTTGGTGAGTACTGCATGTCGCATGGTGTTTTTGCTCCTGCTTTTTTCTGGATTTTCTCGCTGCCGTAAACTGCCTTCGGGCTGCTTTGTTGCAGATTTGAGCATACTTCTTGTTGCTTAGTGGAATTCATATTTTTCCTTCTCTCCTCGTTACTGCCGGGCTGGATATCTTCGAGTGAAGTTCTTCAAGTTTTAACCTCACTTTCCTGGTCTCTGATTGCCGTTGCCGCTGCATGAGTTGCCTGAGTCGCGCGTGTGGCGACATCTGTGAGCCTTGCGGCGTACCACCATCTATTACCCACCGGACCGCCGTGCCTCCTGGTTCTGCTCTCTGCTGCTGTCAGCCAATCGACCATGCAGCGAGAGTGCGTAATATGCAAGAAAACGGTTGCAACGGAATCTGTTGTGTGCGAGTGCAACAGACTCTTCCATCCTGGTTGCGTTAAGGTGTATTTTTACTACAAATATGCGGGCCAGTGCTGCAGGGATTTGGCGGTTACGCTGTTTTCCCGAGTTGGGTGGCGACGGCGTCGAGTCGATCATGCCATCGGCTGCCTCAACTCCTGCCCCTCTTACACCGGGGGTCGAGTGCACGGAGCTTTTGGACTTCACGGTTCCTGCCATTAGCACTCAGCCGCAATCTGTGACTGGCGACACGACGAATGCGCTCTTGCGCCAACTTGTTGAGCAGATGAGGTCCTCCGAGGCGCGATTTTCTGCATTTGCCGAGTCGTCCGAGGCGCGATTCACTGCGTTTGTGGAGTCGTCTGATGCGCGATTCTCTGCATTTGTGGAGTCGTCTGATGCGCGATTCGGTGAACTTAGTGACAAACTCAATCAGCTGAACTCAATAGCGAAAAGTGTCGACCGCAACACTCAGCGTATAGCTGAGTTGGAGCAGCACTGTGCTGCTCTCACGAACGAAGTGCGCGGTTTAAAAGGAGAATTAAAGAGCGAACTTAAGAGCGAATTGAGGAATGATCTGAGTGGTTCTCGTCCCGCTCCGCGGTTTCCTTCGTCTCGAGTCTCACGAACTTCCGATATCATCATTTCCGGAATACCTAGTTCTTTAACCGATACATCCGAACAGCTCGTTACTAGCGTTTTTCGCGCGCTAGGTATACCACAGCTTACTTCCGATGTTCTTGAGACTCGAGACGTGGGGGTCAGCAACGTGTCTGCGACGCGTGAAGCGGCGCCTAGCACCGTTTCTGCCTCCGACAGTACGGTCTCTATTGTTAAACCGCGATCAATTATCGTAGTACTTAGGTCGCGTGAGATTCGTGACTTTATTCTCGGGGCCATGCGCCGCAAGCGTCGCTTAACGGTCAGCGATGTTCTCTCGAGGGACGTCCCCGGGCACATTTATATAAACGAGCTACTTCCTACAGATGTTTATAACTTGTTGCGCTGAACTCGTGTAAAGGCTAAGCAGTTGTCTTTTAAGCACGTATGGTGTAGAGACGGCCAGATCTTTGTCCGTAGAGACCACGGTCAATCTCCGATTCAGATCGCTACTGAGGCTGATTTAGCTGAGCTTCAGTGACTCACGGTTGACACCGGCCGTGTTCCGTCTGCCTCGCACAATTGTCTCGCGATTGCCCACTTCAACGCAAGCTCCCTTCCTGCTCATCTTGAGTCTATACAGGCCTTTTCATCGTCTAACTTTTTTCACATTATCTCAGTTTCGGAGACCTGGCTTCACTCACACATTTCCGACGATCTTGTGCGTATCTCCGGTTATTATCTGTTGCGTGTAGACAGGGAGGGCAGGGAGGGGGGTGGTGTGGCCTGTTATGTGCACGAATCATTGCGTGCGCGCGTGCTGGCGTCGTCGCCCTCCGCTTTTTTGAATGCACGCGAATATCTAATTCTCGACATCCGTTATGGCACGCACGAGCCTCTCTTATTCACCACCATGTATCGCAGACCGAAGGGCAAAAATTTTAGTAACTATATCGATGCACTTTCTACATTCACACCTAGTTATAAGAACATCATTATTACTGGCGACTTAAATTGTAACCTCCTAGCTTCTTCATATGAGGCTAATCACCTTAGGGGCATTGTTTCTCAGTTGTCGCTTAATATCGTCGACTCACAACCGACTTTTCATACCAGCTCCTCAGACTCATGGTTAGACGTTTTTATAGTCGACAACCTTGATAAAGTTTTGTCTTACCGTAAGTCTGATGCCCCCTTCATCAATGGTCATGATCTCATCGAGCTTACCTATTCAGTCAAGGCTCCGTCCTTCACGGATCGTACTTTGGTTCGTCGTTGCTTTAAGAGATTCGATAACCAAAAGTTCGTAGAGACTCTTACCTCCAAGCTCCTTTCATCTTTTCCGGGCGATTTTAGCCCGACGAGCCCGGGCAAGTCGGAGATTGACAACATCCTGAGCACCATTACTAACGACATCACTGCTAGTTTGGATCTACACGCTCCAATTCATTCATTTCGTGTGACTCGTCCGTCGGCGCCTTGGCTTACGGTTGACCTTATACGCCGTATTCGGCATCGTAACCGTCTCTATAATGCGGCGCGCAGATCTGGCAATATTCTCGATTTCCATATTTACAGGCTCTTCAGGAATCAACTTACACTTGATTTGCGAGGAGCAAGAGAGCAGTTTCACACGATCAGATTGAGCACAGTTACCGATCCGTCCAAATTATGGCGTCAACTGGCCAATCTTGGTTTAGTTGAATCGCCTCTTTCCTCACCTCTCAACTTCTTTTCACGCGATCTTTTGAATGCTCACTATTCCTCTGTCTCTAATCGTTCTCCTTCTTGTACTCAATCTCAATTCTCTAACATCATTATATCCATTGTGCCTGACGAACCTCATTTTAGTTTTACCGAAATATCTTATGACAACCTATGCTCCCTAATGGTCTCATCATCTTCCATTTCTTTCGCCTCGGGTTATGATCGACTGCCACTGTTTGCTATCGCCTTGGCCTTGCCTCATATCGGTAACCTCCTGACAACCTTTTTCAACTGCTGCCTTAATCTGGGTTATTTTCCATCTCTTTGGAAACGCGCTATTGTGCGCCCTCTCTCCAAGGTCAAATCACCTATCTCTCCTTCCGAAACGAGACCCATTGCTAACCTGTGCGAACTCTCGAAGCTGTTCGAAAAAATCTTGCACCGCCAAATCGTTGACTTCGTCAATATGCACCTTATTCTGGACGACCGTCAATCGGGCTATCGTAAGGGTTACTCTACCCAGTCTGCCCTTCTAAGATTATTCCATGACATCAAGAGCGGCGTCGATGTGGGCGAGGTAATGATTCTTGTCCTCTTCGATTTTAGTAAAGCCTTTGATACAGTCTCCCATCCTTTACTTCTAACCAAACTGAGGAAGCTTGGGTTTTCAGATCTTGCCCTAAAATTAATTTTCTCGTACCTCACTGGTCGCTCTCAAGCGGTTGCCGATCTGGTTGATGGATTCTCTGATTGGCTATCTGTCACCTCTGGTGTTCCTCAGGGATCAGTATTGGGACCGCTCCTCTTTTCCCTATTTATCAACGACATCGGTGCTTCCCTACGATTTACTCAACGTTTGATTTTTGCTGACGATACGCAAATTTACCGTAGGTGTCTCTTTAGCCAGCTGAATGTTGCCTTGCAGCTAGTGGCCCACGATGTTGGTGTCATCTTTGAATATGCGGCCACAAATGGATTGTCTCTCAATCTTAATAAATCTAAGGTCCTAATACTCGGCAGCAAGCGTTACGTTGACCAAATTAATCTCAATGATCTACCTCTCATCTCTGTTAGTGGCACCTCTATTCCGTTTGTCACCCAAGCACGTAATCTAGGTGTAATCATGAGCTCCGATCTATCCTGGGACAGCCACGTCGCCCACATTTCTAAGAGGGTACACTTCACGCTGCACAAGCTCAAGTATCACAAAAACTTCTTATCATTCCAACTGCGCGTAAAACTTGTGTCTGCATTGATATGGCCTTTGTTGGACTACTGTTCTCTCGTTTACAATGATGTCACTGATGAGCTTAATACTAAGCTGCAAAGGCTTGTCAACTGCGCGATAAGGTTTATCTTCAATTTAAGACGCAATGAACATATTACTCCCTACCGTCATCGACTCGGGTGGCTGACCGTGAGTAATAGACGTCTTTACTTCCTCGGTATTGAGATGTATAAGATATCTAATGGTTTGTCTCCTAGCTATCTCTCTGAAATTTTTGTAAAGGCTGGTCTCTCGATTAGACGATTATCACGGTTAGCGCTTCCACACACTTTTCTAATTCCCACTCACAGAACCGAGACTTATCACAGGTCCTTCCACCTTGCGGGCATTTACTTTTGGAATTCGCTTCTTATTGAGGTTGTGTTGTCTTCTTCTGCCAATGAATTCAAGCAAAAGCTCTATGACTATCTCTTTTCACTTGAGCTCAGTTCCGTTTGCGGTTCTACCGGAGGGCTTTCTACTGTTAAGTAGGACGTAGGGTAGGTGCGTGATCATGTTTATCACGTTTGGTATCACGTAGACTAAGTGTATTCTATTCATTGTACATAAATAGTTGCCACGTTAAAATCTATACTAGTTTTAAGTTACAATGTCATAATTCCGTCATTTGTTTTTGTTTAATGAGAGTAAGCACAACGACTGAATTTCGCTGAATCACTATTCTCAGCAATATTTCTCACAATTTATACTTATTCAACGAAATTTAGTTATGCGACGCATTGCCATCATATCAATTATGTACATTCCGACACGTTTCAATTGATTTGATTGGTTTTAACGGTGAAGTGGTGGCGAAAGGGGAGACGATTCATTACTTTTCGCTTTTTAGACATTATCATCTTCATCGTTTCCACTTCTGCTTACCGCTTTATTATAATAATCACACTGCGTCTTTTCTTTTTAGTTCCTACTTATTCTATTTTTGTCTATTTTATTTTGCTTATCACATATTTACCTGTATTATTCATTAATTGCCTAAAGTCTAGACTATGGCATAATAAAGAATCAATCAATCAATCAATCTCTCTCTCTCTCTCTCCATCTCTCTCTCTCTCTTTCTCTCTTCCTCTTTCTCTCCCTCTCTCCCTCTCCCTCTCCCTCTCCCTCTCTCCCCTCTCCCTCTCCCTCTCCCTCTCCCTTTCCCTCTCCCTCTCTCTCTCCCTCTCCCTCTCCCTCTCCTTCTCCCTCTCCCTCTCCCTCTCCCTCTCCCTCTCCCCCTCCCTCTCCCCCTCCCTCTCCCTCTCCCTCTTTCTCTGTGGACGTGTCCAGAGGTAGACGTGTTACACATCGCTCCGTAAAAGTGATACTTTTAAGCGGTAAATAGTGAGGGAGAATGTATTAAAGTTGTTTAAGTAATAGCTGCATAGACCATGCGTGGCTAGGAGTGGTATCTGGCTGGAATATGCTGATATATGTGCGTGAGAATTACATTTCTTATGTGGAGCATCAAAGCCTCGTACGACAGGTAGACATTGACGGCAGATGCAAAGCGCTGACGTGTGAAAGTGACGTGTGAAGGTGACGAGTTAATTAACGGGCTCGCTCGATATATTGGTATGGGCGACGAATATGACGAGTATCAATGCTCGGCATGTAAGAAGGCTATAAAGACTGAGGTTGTAGCATGCAAGTCCTGTGATAAGCTTTTTTACCATCCGGCTTGTGTAATTAGGCATAAAATTTATGATAAGAACCGCGAGTTGGTGGCCTGCCCTGGTTCATTTGAGAAATTTTTTGTTGAAAGTGATAAGGAAGCTGATCTAAATAAAACAGCGGCATCGACAGGAAAAACAACGGGATCGGCAAAAATGAGTATGGCTCCAGTTAGTGGAAATAGGTCAACAGCCGTGAGCGGAGCGGCAGCAAGTAAAACTGCTGGCGCGAGTGGAACATCTGATATAGATAGAAAGATAGATTGGCTTGTCAGAACGGTGAAAGAAATGAAAGACGAAATGGTATGTAAAAAAGAAGTTAAGACAATAATCAAGGAGATTGTTCGAGAAGAGATGGTAGGCGTTAAGCAAGAACTAGAAGAATTGAGGAGACTGATACGGGAAGGAGTATATGGATCGACAGGAGGTGCACAGAGGAGCTACAGTGAAGCGGTTAGAGAGAAGAAGAAAGAGAATATTTTGATTATTAAACCGAAAATACAACAGGAGAGCGAAGATACAAAAAAGATAGTAAAAGAAAAAATCGACATTAAGAACATGGAAGTTGGAATCTCAAAAATGAGAAAAGGAGGTAAAGGAGCAGTTATTCTTGGATGTGAGACCGGTGAAGAAATGAAAAAGTTAAAGGACAAGGTACAGGCGACAATGGGAGAGGATTTCAAGGTCGATGAGCCACAGGGGAAGAAACCCAAGATTAAAGTAATTAATGTTGGAGAAGATGAAATGAAAATGGATGATGATAAGTTGTTAAATGCGATTAAGAAACAGAATAAAATTGAAGGTGTAGCAGGAGATGATCTCTGTATGCGGATAGTGAAGAGATTATTTAAAGGAAGAGACAAGAATAACGAGCGATCCCGTGGAAGAAGAGGAGAGGTAGAGGGATCTCTGATTTTGGAGGTAGATGATGGTACACATGAAGAGATGATAAAGAAAGGAAGATTAAATATTGGTTGGAGAAAATGTGTAGTATACAACTTTATTAACGTCGTAAGATGCTACAAATGCTGGGGTTACTTCCACATGGCTAAGAATTGCACGAGGCAAGAAGCATGTTTCAAATGTGCAGGAAACCATAAGGCGAGCGATTGTACGGCAACGAAAAAGAGCTGTATAAATTGTATGTATAAGAATAAGACGTATAATTTAAAGCTGAATTTAGAACATGAGGCGGTAGATTCGGAGTGTCCGACATTTAAGAGAGTACTAGAGGAAGAGAAAAAGAGAGCTGGCTGGAAAGACGCGAAATAGCAACTACTGAAAGATGCTGAATTACTTTGGTATACGAATGCTCAGAGCTTTTTGGCGCATAAAGACGAGATACAACATCAGATTATGAAGAGAATGAATCCTGTGATCTTAGCGTTATCGGAGACGAGATTGACTGTAGAAATAGAGGATAGTGAGGTCAATATACCGGGATATAGTATAGTTAGATGTGATGCTGAAAATAGACATACAGGAGGAGTGCTTTTATACGTTAGGAATAATATTAAATTTAAGATAGTTGAGAAAAGAAAGATAGAGTCAAACTGTTGGTGCGTGGCGATAGAAATGAGAGAGAATATGTATAGGGGTGTGATAGCGGTAGTGTATCATTCGCCGAGTGCATCGGATGGTGATTTTGTGAGATTTTTGGAAGATACAGTAGAGAATTTAATAATAAAAGGTGACTGTATGGTAATAGGAGACTTTAATATAGATATATTGCTAGATTCATTTTATTCAAAGAAATTATTAACGGTAATGCAAAACTTAGGGATGAAGCAATATGTTGATAATCCGACGAGAGTTACAAAGGATAGTCAAACGATTATAGACTTAATTTTTTCTAATAATATAGTAAAGGTGCAGGTAAATGAGAAACCTAAAATAACGGACCATGCATGGCTCAAAGTTGAATTTAATTTAAATATAAAAGATAATAAATATAAAGAATTTAGAGGCAGGGATTATAGTAAGTTTGATGTTGATGAATTTCTTAGTATAATGGGGGAAAGAATTGAGCAAGGTCAAGGGCTAAATGTAAATACAAGGGCTGAGAGGTTTGTTAATAGTATAGTAAATGTATTGGATACTGTAGCGCCTAAGAAGAAATTTAAAATTTCGAAAATATGGGAAGGGAAAAAATGGTTTTCGGATGAAATAAGAATGGCAGCAGTAAAAAGGGATGAGGCCTACAGTAGGGCGATTAGCACAGGTATGGACCAGGACTGGGCATTTTTCAAAAGTGAAAGAAATGCAGTAGTAAAACTTATCAAGACAAAAAAGAAAGAATATTATGAGAATATGATAGATCATAATAAGGGTGATCCTACAAAAATGTGGAAAACTCTGAAAGAATTAATTAAGGGTGAGCAGGGGGGTTCAGTGGACATTGATAATGTAGATTTTGAAATATTAGATAACATAGAAGAATGTAATATAGCGGATAAATTTAATATATATTATGTAAAAAGTATTAGTAATATTGTGAAATCTATTAATAATAAGAAAGTGAATAAAACAGGTAGGAGATCTATATATGTAATTGAGAGTAAGGATATCATGGAAAATTTTGAGCCAATTGATGTAAGTGATTTGATACAAATTGTTAGGGAACTGCCACAAAAGAGCGGAACAGAGGAAGGGATAACCAGTAATATACTAAAAATGGTGATACATGAGATAAAAGACGAATTTGTGGCGGTGATAAATGATTCGCTTAGTACAGGTAAATGTCCAGAGGGGTGGAAAACATCCACGATAATACCGATACCAAAGGTAAATAAGCCAAAAAAAGCGAGCGAATATAGACCGATTAATATGTTACCAATGTATGAAAAAGTTTTAGAGTTAGTTGTTAAAAGACAGTTGGAAAAATTTATAGAAGATAATGAAATAATAACCGAACATCAATCAGGATTTAGAAAACAACAGTCGTGTGAGACAGCAATTCAAAGTATTATCGAGGGCTGGAAGCGATTAGTTGAGGAGAAAAAAATGGTAGGAGTAATATTCCTAGATCTTAAAAGAGCGTTCGAAACAGTAGATAGAGTAAGATTATTGGAAAAATTATATCAGTATGGAATAAGAGGAGTGGTATTGGAATGGATAAAATCGTACTTAAGTAATAGAAAGCAGCAAGTTAGATTCAATGATATATGTTCGGAAATAATTGATACTGTATATGGCGTGCCACAGGGATCTGTACTAGGACCCCTATTGTTTATTCTGTATATAAACGATATAGTTAAAGTTTGTCCAAAGGAAGTAGATTTAAGTTATTTGCAGATGACACGACCGTAAGTGTAACAGGAGAAAGCTGTGAAGAATTAGAAATGAAATTAAATATGGTGTTCGGTATAGTTGAAGAATGGATGAATGTAAATATGTTGAAATTGAATGCAGATAAGACCAAATATATGATAGTTAGAAGTATAAGGAAAGAATTAAAAACAGACATAATAGTGAAAAGCTTAGATGGAACTGTAATAGAGCGTGTGGAGAAAACAAAACATTTGGGTGTTATGATTGATAGTAGACTCCGTTGGGAGGAGCACTGTGATTATATGTTAAAGAAAATCGGGAAAAAAGTAAGCTTTCTGAATAGAATAGGAAATGATATATCGGTGTACACTAGATGTACTGTGTATAAGTCAATCATAGCACCTCATTTTGAGTATTGTGCAACGTTGTTAGTAGGCATGGGTGAAACGCAGCTGAATCGACTGCAAGTAGCTCAAAACCGAGCCATGAGGGTCATTTTACAATGTTCGCGATATACTAAAGTAGAATTAATGCTACAAACCCTTAGGTTTATGAGTGTGAGACAGAAGCTAAGATACAATGTGTGCATTTTTATTTTTAAGATAGTAAAAGGTATGTTGCCAAAACACTTAGGTAATAGGATAGAAATAGTAGGAGATGTGAGCGGAAGGCAAACGAGACAGACCGGGAGTATTGCAATACAATTTCGTAGAACAAAAAGCGGACATAAAAGTTTGTTTTATGAAGGTTTGAATATGTACAACGCCTTACCGACTGAATTAAGGCAATGTGAAAAATTAGATCAATTTAAACGTATGTTAAAAAAATATATTGTACTTCATGTTGAATAATTGTAGACATTTGATGTAAATAATAGCCGAGAAGGCTAATAAAGCTCAATAAAAAAAAAACAATCCCTGCCCCTCTCCCTCTCCCTCTCCCTTTCCCTCTCCCTCTCCCTCTCCCTCTCCCTCTCACTCTCCCTCTCTCTCTCTCTTCTTCGGTGAATACCGCATGTCGCACTGTTTCCTTGTTCCGGCTTTTTGTGAATTTTATCGCTGCCGTAAGCTGCCTACGAGCTGTTTTGTTCTAGGCTTGAGCTGGTCTTTTGTTGCTCGTAAGGATCGATATTAAGTCTTTCCATTCGGGTGACTCAATAGCCTGATATTTTCTGGAAAAGCTGGCATTCTTCTCTAACCTCAAACTGGCCTGAGTCTGGTGTGGATCTGCTTTGCTGCGCATGCTCCCGCTTCTTACATCTTCTTCTTGTATCTTTTCGTGCATGTGGCGACACCAGGGGGCTTTGAGTTGCACTACCTTCTGTTACCCACCGGACTACCGCTTTTCATTCGGTTCTTCTCCTGGCTGCAGTCACCCAACCAACTATGCAGCGTACAGGCATCAAGTGTACTAGATGTAAGAAGTCAATTGCGACCAAGACTGTTGAGTGCAAGTGCGGGAAAACTTTTCATCCTGGTTGCGTCAAGCCATTTTCCGTGACAAAATACGCAGATCATTGCTGTAAAGCGTTGGCTGCTTTGCAGCCTCCGGTGCCTGGTGCGGACGGTGCTGACGGTGTTGTGCCTCGCGAGTCATTAGCTGCTTCTCTGGCTCCTCCCCTTACACCTGGGGTAGAATGTACCGAGCAGTTTGACTTTACCAATGCAACCAGCCAAACCGTTGATACAACCAACATGCTTTTACGTCAACTGATCGTGCAATTTAAGGCGTCAGAAGCACGATTCTCCGCGTTTGTCGAGGCGTCGGATTCACGATTCTCTACTTTTGTCGAGGACCATCGGCGTACGAACAGTGCTCTTAATGACAAACTCAACCAACTTAATAGTATTGCAAAAAGTGTTGAACGCAACAGTCAGCGTATTGCTGAGTTGGAGCGGCAGTGTGCTGCTCTCGCGAGTGAGGTGCGCGATTTAAAGAGTGATCCGTGTGGTCCTCATCCTGTTTCGCAGCCTTCCACGTCTCGAGTCTTGCGTAAGTCGGATATTATCATTTCCGGAATACCAGGTTCTCTATCCGACACATCTGAACAGCTCGTTACTAGTGTTTTTCGCGCGCTGGGTACACCGCGGCTTGTGTCCGATGTTCTTGAGACTCGAGATGTGGGGGTTAGCAACGTGTCTGTGATGCGTGATGTGGCACCTAGCACTGTTTCCGCCTCCGATCGTGCTGTCACTACTGTTAAACCGCGATCAATTATTGTTGTACTTAAGTCTCAACAGATTCGCGACCATATTCTTTGCGCTATGCGCCGTAAGCGACGACTAACTGTCCTCGATGTTTTCTCTCAAGATCTCCCTGGCCAAATTTATATAAACGAACTGCTTCCTACGGATATTTACAAATTGTTGCGCCGGACTCGAGTTAAGGCCAGGCAGTTATCTTTCAAGCATGTATGGTGCACGAACGGAATGATTTTTGTCCGCAAGGCACATGGTCAGCCTCCCATATTGATTACTTCTGAGACTGATTTAGCGGGGCTTCAATGACCCTCGGCTGATGCTGGCTGTGTTCCTTCTGCTTGTATGACCTGGCTTTACTTATATATTTCCGACGATCTTGTTGACTCTGACATTTGCGACGGCACTTGCATGCCTCTCTTATTCACCACTATATGTAAATGATTTACATGCTTTTTCACTTTACGTTTAACGTGACAATCGCTTTGGTTTAATGAAAGTTCTACATATGCACATGCGAGCCTCTCTTTTTCACCACGATGAAATATTTAATGATTTATAAGCTTCTTCACTTTATGTTCAACATTATAATCGTTTTATGCTTAAGTAAGTTCTACATAGGTCTAGTTTACGTGGTTATACTTGTTCTTTTGTTTGAGAGAGCACAATAACTGAATTTCGTTGATTTATAATTATTCAGCAGTATTTCAGATAATTTACACTTTTCAACGAAATTATTAATTGTTAGTGTTACTTTGGAATTGCAATATGTATGTAACTTAGCTGTATGTTACATTATTTGCAGTCGCTTTATATATATTGCCTACTTTAACTTAATCCAATTCAGATATTGTATATACTTCGTTAACTATTGTTCTTAAGCTGCATATCATGATATTTTTTGCTACTTAGCTCTCTCCATTTCTTAACTTTGCTGTATATTTTGCTATTACTTATTTTTTGCTACTATTTTATATTATATTGTATACTTGCTATTATTGTATCTTTGCCCTTTAGCCTATGCTCGGGCATAATAAACAAATCAATCAATCTCTCTCTCTCTCTCTCTCTCTCTCTCTCTCTCTCTCTCTCTCTCTTTTCTGAGGTTCACTGAGCACATAATTTTCGCTGACGACACGCAGATCTATCGTAGGTGCCTCATTAGCCAATTGAATACCGCTTTGCAGCTGGTGGCACATGATGTTGGCGTTATCTTTGAGTTTGCTGCAGCTAACGGGTTGTCTCTTAATCTTAGCAAATCTAAGGTTTTGATACTTGGCAGCAGACGTTATGTTCGGCAGATCAACCTCGGGGGCCTGCCCCTCATTTCCGTCAATGGCACCCCCATTCCGTTTGTTGATGAGGCGCGAAACTTGGGTGTCATCATGAGCTCTGACCTATCTTGGGACAGCCATGTCTCTCACATTTCCAGGAGGGTACACTTCGTGCTCTACAAGCTCAAATTTCATAAAAATTCCTTATCCCAACGACTTCGGGTAAAACTGGTGATTGCTCTGATTTGGCCTCTATTGGACTACTGTTGTCTCGTTTATAATGACGTCACCGATGTGCTGAACACCAAATTGCAACGACTCATTAATTGTGCAATAAGATTTATTTTCAATCTAAGACGTGACGAACACATCACACCATACCGACATCGACTTGGGTGGTTGTCTGTAAAAAATAGACGGCAATACTTTCTTGGTGTTGAGATGTTCAAAATATTCCATGATATTTCTCCTTGTTACCTCTCTGTAATCTTTACTAAACCTGATCCCTCCATTAGGCAGTCCTCACGGTTAGCGCGGCCGTACTCTTTTCACCTTCCTAATCACAGGACCGAGTCCTATCACAAGTCCTTTCATCTTGCGGGAGTTTATTTGTGGAACTTGCTCCCTATTGATGTAGTGTCGTCATCATCTATTGCGGAATTCAAGAGTAAGCTCCACAACTATCTCTTCTCGCTCGAGCTGTCTATTCAGCCTGCTGTTCAGGCTTAGTCTAATGAATTTATTACCTCGATATCTCTGAGAATTATCTATGAATTTATTACCTATATCTAGTCTGCGTTTTTATTTCAGAGCATTTATTATTATCATCGAGTTTATAAATTGTTATACCTAGTTTTAAGTTACAATCCTTTGCGTTAGTCACTATCAATCGTTTTCTTAGTTTATTTTCAAATTTTCTTTCATATTATATTTTCTTATTACTTAGTTCTATGTATTTTTGCATTTTTGTATTTTTGTTTGTATTTTGTTTACACATGCTTATTCATGATTTGCCTAAAGTCTTGACTATGGCATAATAAAAATCAATCAATCAATCAATCTCTCTCTCTCTCTCTCTCTCTCTCTCTCTCTCTCTCTCTCTCTCTCTCTCTCTCTTGGTGAGTACCGCATGTTGCTGCGTTTCCTTGCTCTGGCTTTCGGCGAACTCCATCTCTGCCGTAACTGCCTTCGGGCCGTTTTTGTTACAGATTTAAGCAAGTTTTTCGTTGCTTTTTAAGATAGATATTTTATCTTTCTTTTCTTGCAACTGCCGTGCTGGATATCTTGGAGTACAAGTTCACTTCTCATTCTAACCTCACTTTTGCCTGCTCTTGGGATAGCGCATGAATCGCCTTCTCTTGTGGTGACATCTGTGGGCTTCGATACGCACCACCAACTGTTACCCTTTTTGGTTCTACTCCTCGCTGTAGTCACCTCATCAATCATGCCACAATTAAGGAGTGATGACACAACAAATGCGCTTTTATGTCAACTGGTTGAGCAGTTGAAGTCGTCCGAAGCGCGATTCTCCGCATTTGTTGAGCAAAAGAAGGCGTCGGACGCATGTTTCTCCGCTTTTGTCGAGGACCAGCGGCGCACAAACAGTGGACTTAACGATAAGCTTAACCAGCTAAACAGCATAGCGAAAAGTGTCGACCGCAACTGTCAGCGTATTGCTGAGTTGGAGCAGCAGTGTGCTGCTCTTACGAATGAAGTGCGCCGTTTAAAGACCGTATTAAAAAGCGAATTAAAAAGTGAATTAAAAAGTGATCTAAGTGGTCCTCATTTTGTTCCGCAGCCTTCTGCGTCTCGAGTTTTGCGAACATCGGACATCATTATTTCCGGGATACCGGGTTCTCTGATTGACACATCGGAACAGCTTGTCTCTAGTGTTTTTCGCGCGCTGGGTACACCGCAGCTTGTTTCTGATGTTCTCGAGACTTGAGACGTGGGGGGTAGTGTCGTGTCTGCAAAGTCTGTGACGCATGGTGTGGCGCCCAGCACTGATTCTGCCTCCGATCGTCCTGGCCTTGCGGTCAGACGGCGATCTATAATTGTTGTACTCAAGTCGCGGCAGATTCGTGACTACATACTCAGTGCTATGCGCCGTAAACGTCGACTGTCTGTCAACGATGTTTTCTCAAAAGATGTCCCCGGCCATATTTATATTAACGAACTGCTTCCTATAGATATTTACAAATTGTTGCGCCGGACTCGAGTTATAGCCGGGCAGTTATCTTTTAAGCACGTATGGTGCACGAACGGTATGATTTTTGTCCGCAAGGCACATGGTCAGTCTCCCATATTGATTACTTCTGAGGCTGATTTAGCGGGGCTTCAATGACCCTAGGCTGATGCTGGCTATGTTCCTTCGGTTTCTGTGACCCGGCTTAACTTATATATTTCCTACGATCTTGTAGTCTCAGACATTTGTGATGGCACATGCATGCCGTTCTTATTCACCACTATAACGCGATGATCGCCTTAGGTTTAATGAAAGTTCCACATACGCACATGCGAGTCACTCTTTTTCACCACGATGAAATATTTAATTATTTATAAGCTTTTTCACTTTATGTTCAACATTACAATCGTTTTACGCTCAAGTCTATATTAGTCTAGTTACGTGGTTATACTTGTTACGTACTCTAGTTACGTGGTTATACTTGTCCTTTATTTGAGAGAGCATAATAACTGGATTTCGTTGACTCATAATTCTTCAGCAGTATTTCTGATAATTTCACTTTTCAACGAAATTCTTAGCTTTACATTCTTAGCTGTATATTTCGCTACTTATTTACTACAAGTGTTTTCAACGATATTCTTAGCTTTACATTCTTAGCTGTATATTTCGCTACTTATTTGCTACAAATGTGTTTTCAGCGAGGTTCTTAGCTTTATATTTTTCTTTCTATTTTCAACGATATTCTGAGCTTTACATTCTTAGCTGTATATTTCGCCGCTTGTTTGCTACAAATGTATTTTCAACGTAATTCTTAGCTTTATATTCTTAGCTGTATATTTCACTACTTATTCACCATAAGTGTATTTCTTTGTTCTTTGTTCTTTGTTTTTATCTGCTTTTATTGTACCTTTGCCCTTTAGCTTTTGCTTGGGCATAATAAACCTAATCAATCAATCAATCTCTCGGTGAGTACCGCATGCTGCTGTGCTTCCTTGCTCCTGCTTTCTGAGAACTCTGTTGCTGCCGTGGGCTGCCTTCGGGCCGTTTTGTTGCAGGTTTGGGCAAGTCTCTTGTTGCTTGTTGGGATGCATATTTAATCTTTCTATCCTTGCAACGGCAGTGCCTGATATCTTCGAGGAAAGATATTATCATTCTAACCTCACTTTCGCCTGATCTCTGGATGCCTGTGCATGAATTACCATCCTAATCGTGCATGTGGCGACATCTGTGGGCCTTAAGACGTACTACCATCCGTTACCTACCGGACTGCTGTACATACTGGTTCTTCTCTTTGCTAGTGTCAGTGGATAATTATGCAGCGTGCGTGCACCAAGTGTAAGAAGTCTATCGCGAAGAAATCTGCCGAGTGCGAGTGTAAAAAACTTTTTCATCCCGGTTGTGTCCTTACGTATGCTGCGACAAAATATGCGGAGAGTTGCTGCAAGTCGTTGGCTGCTTCACTGGTCGTACATCCGACGCCTAGTGTGGTGAATGCCGAGTTGTCTATTGCCTCTCCTACCGCTCTGGGCACGAGGGTTGTTCCTCCTTCTGGAGCTCAATCGCAGTCTACCGATGCACTTCTACAGCAGATTCTATCCAGATTTGATGAATCCGACAGGAAGGTTACGGCCAGGTTCGACAGCTCTGACAAGAGGATTTCAGATTTCATTAAGCATCAAGAGACTGTCAATGCCAATTTTGCGCGAAAACTCGACCAAATACCGGAAGTTTTGAAAATCGTTTCTAATCATGGTGAAAGGATTGCAGCGCTAGAGGATCGCGGCACGCATTCGTTGAACTCTCAATATACTGACTGTCGGTTCTCTGCTGCATCGCGAGTCTTACGAACCTCAGAGATAATTATTTCTGGTATCCCTAATTCATTATCTGTCACATCCAGCAAACTCGTCACCGGTGTTTTTCGCGCGCTTGTTGTATCCCAGCTGGCCTCTGATGTGCTTGAGACTCGCGATGTGGGGAGGAGTGATGCGTCTGTTGTGCGTAATGTGGCGCCTGCCTCAGATCTTCTTGCTAGCACTGCTGGCAGAAGGTCAATTATTGTCGTACTTAAGTCGCGTGAGATTCGTGATTATATACTTAGAGTCATGCGCCGTAAACGTCGACTTATTATCAGCGTGGTTTTCTCAAGTGATGTCCCTGGACACATATATGTAAATGAACTCCTTCCTACTGACACTTATAAATTGTTGCGCCAAACGCGAGTTAGGGCCAAGCAATTATTTTACAAGCATGTATGGTGCACGAACGGAATGATTTTTGTCCGGAAGGTGCATGGTCAGCCTCCCATATTGATTACTTCTGAGGCTGATTTAGCAGGGCTTCAATGACCCTCGGCTGATGCTGGCTGTGTTCCTTCTGCTTCCATGACCTGGCCTTCTACATATGCACATGCGAGCCTCTCATTTTCACCACGATGAAATATTTAATGATTCATAAGCTTCTTCACACACTTTATGTTCAACATTATAATCGTTTTATGCTTAAGTAAGTTCTACATAGGTCTAGTTTACGTGGTTATACTTGTTCTTTTGTTTGAGAAAGCACAATAACTGAATTTTGTTGATTTTAATTCTTCAGCAGTATTTCAGATAATTTTACATTTTTCAACGAAATTTTGGTTATATGACGCAATATTATTATATTAGTTATGTATATTCAAACGTCTTTCACTCGAATTATTTTGTCGTATAATAAGTCATGAAGCATTGGCTAAAGTGGAAATAGTATTACCTTTTGCGTAATTGTCATTATTATCTTCATCGTTTCCACTTTTGCTTTCTGCTCTATTGTTGTTATTACACTGCGTCTTGTATCTTTAAATCAACAATATGTGCAAGAGGCAATGGGAGCCAAGCGCGGTACTCAGTGCGCAATGAATTTAACACGTATATTAATACATATCAAAAAGAAGTATATTAGTCGTTAAATACAAAAGACGGACGTTTCGACCCTTTTTTTGGTCATCCTCAGCGTAATACAAAACGATAATTCGGCGCAACACACTTCGTAAATCCTACCTCAATTAAAATTCTAAACGCAGTCAAAACGGTCGACATTGGTCGATTTTTTAGCGCAGTTTACGTGCCAAGCCATTGGCGCAGTCACACGACTCCCGAGGTGTAGCATGTAGAAACCCCGGTATGTCCGAACTCCGAACCGTGTACAACATCTCATTGTTCGACTCCCCGGTTGGATGGCCAAGAAGTGACAAAGATATCATGCCCGAACAATTCTTAATATCTACAAGTTCGGAGTCAATCAACAAACGTAAGCGCACAAAAGAGGAACACGAAAAGAAAAAGAAAAAACTAAATCGAAAACTGACGGAAATGCCAATGCATTATATCTCGAGGTTGGAAATATTCGCAAAATATGATTACACCTCGCAGCCGTTCTGCCTCTCTCGGAGATGTTTCGTGAGACACTGCCGTGACTGTCAACTTTCGGAAGGTTAGAGACCCGAGACAAAGATAAATGTCATCGCTGTACATTTTAAACTACCACGGTGTTGTATGTTTATTTATCCGCAACGTTAAATTTTTCGAAGCTTGCTAATAACATTCATGTAAATGTCCGGAAGGCATTCCGTGTCCGTCTGCAAATTTAAACCGTTTTTCTGTCTCTTTATCTGTAACATCTCAGATATTAGGCGTTTATGATAGTATTGTTCCCTATCTAAGATTTGCACGTTATCCCATTTAAAATCGTGATTAAAGATTTTCCTGTGATCTGTAATAACAGAATGGCCCGCCACTTTCTTTTTAATGTGGCTTTCATGTTCTTTTATTCTAGTTTGCAACTGCCTACCCGTTTGGCCTACATATGAGGCGTCGCAATTATTGCAGTTAATTTTATACACAACGTTGCTATGTTTCGTTTTCGGGAGGTCGTCCTTATGCGCTGTGACGTGACATTGTCGCGTCCACCACCCAGACGGTAGCTCGGCCGAGGGGAGGGTCGGGGATGGCGCCTCGACCAGAGTACGGGAGGGTTATTCGCGACTTAGCTAATTTGCGAGCGAGCTTTGTAAATAGACAGGTGGTGCCGGAGCGGACGATCCACGGAGGACCGATGTAACGACGTATGTCGCAACGAGGAAGAGAAGGAAGCTTGGGGAACGCTGTACGGAGTGGCTGGCCGACGGGCGGGCCGCTTGGGCCTACCGCCGCGGAGATGCGCAGAATGCCTCGCACACTGCACCCCGGGCCGTACCGTCACACAAGGAAGGGCGCGACACCGCGACCGCGGCGCGGGCAAGCGACCCAGATGCCTCCCCGACGATATCCAGGGCACCGAGCAGCATAGCCATGGCCTGGCCAGCCGGGCTAAAGCTGAGAAGGGCCCACACGTGATGGCAGCCGATTCAAAGGATCGCGGGCAGGCGGAAAGCACCAGAAGCGGCGCCGCGAACACGGCGGCGCGCGCGACGGATCGGCGGGACGGAACATCGCGAGCTTGGAGCGCATGCGCGGAGGCCCAACGTGTTCTCGCCGGGCCGGCCGTTCTTCACTGTCGTGCGAGCGCTATCCGAGGAGCCATCCCCGAACGCAGCCCTGAGGGAACAAAGCGGCTAAGCAGCAGGACAAAGGCAGAAAACTTGTAAGATCTCCACTCCGGTGCTACCGTACTATCGTTGGCTCGATCTCGGCCATGGCATTAGACTATTTAGTAGTAACATTTACCGATTAGAATACCGCCTTTACTGATACCGACTTTCGTCGGAAATAACTTTGTGCTCGCGAGCCCGGCCGAGATCGTGCCTGGAAAATATATTGTGAAGCCCTCCCCGGAAACTCTTGCGCGGCCGACAGTCATTCCGTGTTTCGTGCGTCTAGATTATGTTTACCGTATCGCGTTCATTGTGTCGAGACTAGCGTTGTCTCACGTATATTGCGTCAATTACCGCTTAGTGTTCGTCTCTTGCGTCGAGGTCGTAATGAGCGTACCGCGTTCAGAGTATCGAGACTACCGGTATTTCGCGTTTGTTGTGTTGGGGACGCGATTAGCATCGCGTATCGTTGCCGCGCCCGTTCGGGGAAAATTCCACGGGCGAGCAGGGCGGTAACGCTCCCCGTGAGGTATTGCGCCACGCTCTCGCGCGCGCGTGAATTGTCGTGCGTACCCGAAAAGAGTCCCGCGGATATATTGTGTTGCTAAAAGTCGCGTAGTGCCGCGTACCGTGCATACAAGTATCGTCGCGGTCTCTCGCCGGGGAAAGTAGTACGGGTGTGCTACATGGTCGTTGTTTGGGTATCATTTCGCGACTACCGATTAGTTTACCGTGTGCGTGTGTAGTAGAGACCATTTCGCGTATACCGATCCGTTTCCGTGTAAAGTGTCGTCCGTTACATTTACGTTGTATTAATGTCGTTTCGTGTCTGCCGGTTAATTGCCGTATCCATTGTCGTTTGGCGTACGCCGCGAGCGGGGCGGCCGAGTGTGTGTGTGGGAATCCAAGTGCGTGTGTGATAATTTGCGTGGCGGCAAGTCGCGTACCGCGGGCATGCTTCTCGCGTAAGAGAACTTGTAGAGCATGAGACTCGCGTCTAACTCGTGTGAATGAGATGCGTGGCTGAGTCGTGTGTATGAGATTCGCGTCCCGCGAGTAGTACGGTATCTTCGCGATTGCGAGTAGGGTGACGTGCGTTCGAGGCGTTACTTCAAGCGGCGGTCGCCAGCGAGGCGACCCGACTTCGCTTCATATTATTACCCTTCTGAAATATATGATTATTTATTATCTAATTTTGTGTTGATTGCGCTGCGCTCCCTCTCCTACTCTCCTCACAACAAACTACGTAACCGACGCCCTGAGCTTGCGTTCGGGCTGTGGATGTATATTTGCGTCGTATTGATAAAACGTGGTGCGCGTAATCGCACCTGGCGCCCATACGGAATCTTTAGCGAAAGAATCTGTTACCGTAGATACCTCAAGGAAATTCTGTCGCGGATACCTCGGAGCTACCGTCTATCATATTAGTGAATTTGCGGCAGCGCCCCTTCGGCTGGCGAGACCGAAGGAAAACGGGTCGCAGCGCTTTGATGAAAGTTCGCATTTTGTTCAGACTTTGGTACGACAACCTGACTTTAAGGTCTTTAGTAATATTACTAAATTGCTCCGAGATCGTAGGAACAAACGGTATAGTAAAAAATGGAACCCTTTCCTCCTCAGTCACACTGTCGTTCCCTCCGTCTTTCTTAAAGTTTATAAGGAATTTAAGCCGCTCCTGGAAGACTAAAAATAAAATCAAGTGGGTAACAGTTGCTGAGTAAAATCTCAATGACCAGTCTGAAATTCTTGGCGTGAAATGACGGGTGAGATAACCGAAAGACTCTGTCAATCATGCTTATAACTGTCCCTCTCTTCTGACAAGCAGGATGTTGAGACATAAAATTTAAGTACCTTCCGGAAAAGGTTGGCTTGTGAAACCAATCAAATGTTAGCCGGTTATGTTTCAGAATCATAGTGATCTCCAAAAAATTAAGTCTATCTCCCTCGCCCACTTCCATGGTAAACTGCAGTCTCGGGTGGAAGGAGTTGAAAACATCTAGAGTATGTTGAAGTAAGGCAGACGGTGCTGCAAGAGCAATATCATCAACATATCTGTGGAAGAAAGAGGGGGTGTATCTCAAAGTTGCCAGAGCTTTTGCTTCTAAGTCTTGCATAACTATATCTGCTCCTGTAGGTGCCAATGGAGAGCCCATGGGTGTACCGAAAGTTTGTTGGTAAATCCTGCCATTAAAGGTGAAAAAAGTAGAGTTTAAAATCAATCTGACAGCTATGAGAAATTCTGCTTTCGGAATTTTGCAATTCGCTGCAATATAATTCCATCTGGCAGATATGCTATCTAACACCATTTCAACGGGGACGTTCGTGAACAAAGAAACAACATCAAGAGAGATTAACTTATATCCGTCATCAATCCGTGTACTCGCGAGTCTCTCAACTAATTCAAAGCTGTTTTTTACATGACTTTGCGCTACCGGGAAGCTCTTTATCATAATTCGGTGGAGAAAGGCCGCGAGATTGTATAGCGGGCTGTTCAAAGAAGAAATAATCAGTCTGAACGGACAATTGGTCTTATGGATTTTTGGGAGTCCGTAAGCTTTCGGCAACACTCCATCGCTGCAATATACTAACCTATAGGTTGACCCAGAAATAAATTTTGACATTTTCCACCTTGTTAGTATTTTTCTGGCACCGGAGGTGAGTTTATTTGTAGGGTCTTCATTTACGATTTGATATGTCTCTTTGTCACTTAACATAGATTCAATTTCGTTGATATATTTGTTCCTATCAAGGGCCACCGTTACATTCCCCTTGTCTGCCCTAGTAAGAATTAAATTAGGATTGTTGTTGAGAAAAATTTTTGTGTCCGAGACTCGTTTTTGAATGTTAATATTAAGCTTATCTTTATAGGAGCGGAATAATTGGGGAGGTTGTTAATAATGTTGACTACCCGGTTCCTTATTGCAATTTGTTGTGTTAAACTGAGTTTTTAAAAATTGTTTTTGATACTCTTTATGAATTCAACCGTTAAGTTATTCGTATTAGTTACCGGGAGGCTAAAGTTATCCCCCAGTTGTAGTAGACATTGAATATCTTTCGGAATCGCTGTCGAAGACAAATTGACGAACCATTTGTCATTAATCTGGGTGAATGACGATTGAGTATCATTAAACGATTCCAGATTCACCTTAATTTCAATTTCTGTTTTATCATTGCAAGGTCGATTTGAAGACTTAAAAGAAAACTGAAAATCTCTGCTGTCAGCGGAGTATGAATGTTCAATGGGAAAGTTACAATAATATTTTATCGGACTAATATTTCCAGGCTGGTCAATGGATTTCGAAACAAGAAATTCAAATTTCTTGTTAATTCTGTCAAAGTGACTTCTAAAAAAGGAATATAACGGACCACTCTGTCTCCCGAAGAACGAATTGCAGACGGACATCGGCACGCATTTGTACATAGATTTCGAGATTTTAAATATTTGTATGTATGCAAACCTAGAGCGGCAATAATTGTCACTAAGTTCTATGTGTGTCAGTTGTCTGGTAAACCAAAGTTTACAATATCTATTAGGAGTACAAATAAGTTTCCGCCGTTTTTTATCAAAAATTGGGCATTTATTGTGAAAGAACGGTACCTTATGTTTCAATCAAAGTATTGTCCATCGCTAGCCACTACTTTTTCCCATCTTTCTGGCAGGCTATGGATACCGCGTCGGAAGAACGCTTCATCTTTTGAGGCTATCCACAAATCGATCCAATTTTTGGCATCTTCATATGATGTAAAGTGCTGCTCAGACAGGCCGTGCGCCATCGATCGAAACAAATGGTAATCAGAGGGAGCAATGTCTGGTGAATACGGCGGGTGGGGTAAAACTTCCCAATTGAGTGTTTTCAAGTAGGTTTTGACAGGTGCCGCAACATGTGGGTTCATATGGAACCCAAATTCCTTCCTTCTGAATCATTCCCAACGATTTTAAACGATGTGAAATTGCTTGTTGAGTCACTCCTAATGTAAGTGCAAGTTCTTTTTGCGTTTGGCACGAATCTTCCTCCAATAATGCTTCCAATTCCGTGTCTTCGTACACTTTCGGCCTTCCGCTACGTTCTTTGTCCTCGACGTCAAAATCACCGTTCTTAAACTTTTGAAACCACTCACGACAACTTCTCTCACTTAAAGCAGCCTCATTATATGCTTCTACAAGCAATCGATGCGCCTCAGCTGCAGATTTCTTCAAATTAAAGAAATAAATCAAAAGTTCCCGCAAATGACGCTTATTCGGCTCAAAATTCGACATTTTCGCACGAAAAGAATTATGTGATGCCGATACAGTCTGATACTATGTCAAGTTTATGGTGTTGCCAGATGTCCAACCTTACGATATAACACTTTACATCCGACAATTTCAACCATAACCTCCTGGTGGGGCCATCTATTGTAAAACGGCGGAGACTTATTTGTACACCTAATATATTTACCGATCAACCTGTGGTTGACAAGGTTATTCTCAAAGTTCGATAAAAAATTCGAGACATGTGAAGGTGTGATGTTATACCTGATACATTTCCGTAAAAATTCAATATTTAAATTGCATCTAATGAGAATCTTATTATATTTAATCCAATCTTTAAATAATCTAACCGCGTACAGACCATAATAGTAATTAATACGTTGAAAAAATGAATAATAAATTTGTATCTTTAAGTTTAAACATATTCTAACTTCTGTCTTTTGTATTTCGCTCTTGCTTATTTCATATATATCTTTGTATAATTCACTATTTGCCTAAAGTCTTGACTATGGCATAATAAAAATCAATCAATCAATCAATCAATCTCTCTCTCTCTCTCTCTCTCTCTCTCTCTCTCTCTCTCTGGTGAGTACCGCATGTTGCCGTGTTTCTTTGCTGCGGCTTTCCTTGAGTATTGTCGCTGCCGTAAACTGCCTTCGGGCTGTTTTGTTGCAGGTTTGGGCAAGTTTTTCGTTGCTTTTCACGTAACATATTTCATCATTCCGTCCTTTCAATCGCTGTGCCGGATATCTTTGTGTAAAGTTATTCTAACTTTAACCTCACTTTCGCCTTATCTCTGGATTGCTGTGGACCTTTGCTGCTCATGCTCCTGCTTTCTCTTGCGCTTCGTGACAAACCACGCTTACCACGCTTACGTTACCTACGGGGCCGCTGCTTTCTGGTTCTGCTCTCTGCTACTGACATGGCTTCTACCTCGCAGACAACCTACACACTTCTTCAGATGATTTTATCCAGACTCGACGAATCTGAAGAGAGATTCACTGCCAGGCTTGATGAGTATAACAGGAAGATTACAGCCAGGTTCGACGAGTCTGACAAGAGGATTTTTGACTTCATCAAGCATCAGGAGTTTGTCAACGCTAATTTTGCGCGAAAATTGGACCAAATGCAGGAGGTTGTATCTAATCTCGGCGAGAGGATTGCTGCGTTGGAGGCTCGCGGCGCGTCATTTAGCTCTCAACATAGTGATTGTGAGTCGTCGGCTACGTCGCGGGTCTCGCGAACTTCGGAAATAATAATCTCCGGCATTCCATGTTTTCTTACCGACACGTCCGAAGAGCTTGTCGCCAGTGTTTTTCGCGAGCTTGGTGTATCTCAGCTGACTTCTGACGTTCTCGAGACTCGTGACGTGGGGGTGAGCGATACGTCTGCGATTTCTGCGATGCGTGGTGTGGCGCCTAGCACTGTTTCTGCCTCTGATCGTGTTGTCACTGCTGTCAGACAGCGATCTATAATAGTTGTACTTAAGTCGCAACAGATTCGCGACCATATTCTCAGACTATATTCTGCTATGCGCCGTAAACGTCGACTGACTGTCCTCAATGTTTTCTTTAAAGATGTCCCCGGCCAAATTTATATAAACGAATTGCTTCCTACGGACATTTACAAATTGTTGCGCCGGGCTTGA
The DNA here is from genome assembly GCA_030770355.1 of Harpagoxenus sublaevis. Classification (NCBI taxonomy): domain Eukaryota; kingdom Metazoa; phylum Arthropoda; class Insecta; order Hymenoptera; family Formicidae; genus Harpagoxenus; species Harpagoxenus sublaevis. Next base: position 61,373 of record JASTWR010000307.1, read on the forward strand.
GTAAAGGCCAGGCAGTTATCTTTCAAACATGTATGGTGTACGAACGGAATGATTTTTGTCCGCAAGGCACATGGTCAGCCTCCCATATTGATTACTTCTGAGGCTGATTTAGCGGGGCTTCAATGACCCTCGGCTGATGCTGGCAATGTTCCTTCTGCTTCTATGACCTGGCTTCACTTATATATTTCCGACGATCTTGTTGACTCTGACATTTGTGACGGCATATGCATGCCTCTCTTATTCACCACTATATGTAATATGATTTACATGCTTTTTCACTTTACGTTCAATGTGACAATTGCTCTTGGTTAATGTAAGTTCTACACATGCACATGTGGCCTCTCTTTTTCACCACTATTAATTATTTAATGATTTATAAGCTTTTTCATTTTATGTTTAACTTTACAATTGTTTTAGGCCTAAGTAAGTTCTACATTTGTCTAACATACGTGTTTATACTCGTTCTTTTGTTTGAGAGAGCACAATTACTGAATTCCGTTGATTTATTATTCTTCAGCAGTATTTCAGATAATTTCACTTTTCAACGAAATTCTTAGCTTACATTCTTAGCTGTATATTTCGCTACTTATTTACTACAAGTGTATTTTAAACAAAATTCTTAGCTTTATATTCTTAGCTGTATATTTCGCTACTTATTTACTACAAGTGTATTTCATTGTTTTTATCTGCCTTTATTGTACCTTTGCCCTCTAGCTTTTGCTTGGGCATAATAAACCTAATCAATCAATCTCTCTCTCTTTCTCTCTCTCTCTCTCTCTCTCTCTCTCTCTCTCTCTCTCGGTGAGTACCGCATGCTGCTTTGCTTCCTTGCTCTTGCTTTCTGAGAACTCTGTTGCAGCCGTAGGCTGCCTTCGGGCCGTTTTGTTGCAGGTTTGGGCAAGTCTCTTGTTGCTTGTTGGGATGCATATTTAATCTTTCTATCCTTGCAACGGCAGTGCCTGATATCTTCGAGGAAAGATATTATCATTCTAACCTCACTTTCGCCTGATCTTTGGATACCTGTGCATGAGTTACCATTCTAATTGTGCATGTGGCGACATCTGTGGGCCCTGAGACGTACTACCATCCGTTACCTACCAGACTGCTGTACATACTGGTTCTTCTCTCTGCTAGTGTCAGTGGATAATTATGCAGCGTGCGTGCACCAAGTGTAAGAAGTCTATCGCGAAGGAATCTGCCGAGTGCGAGTGTAAAAAACTTTTTCATCCCGGTTGTGTCCTTACGTATGCTGCAACAAAATATGCGGAGAGTTGCTGCAAGTCGTTGGCTGCTTCACTGGTCGTACATCCGACGCCTAGTGTGGTGAATGCCGAGTTGTCTATTGCCTCTCCTACCATGGCTACTCCTACCGTTCTGGGCACGAGGGTTGTTCCTCCTTCTGGAGCTCAATCACAGTCTACCGATGCACTTCTACAGCAGATTCTATCCAGATTTGATGAATCCGACAGGAAGGTTACGGCCAGGTTCGACAGCTCTGACAAGAGGATTTCAGATTTCATTAAGCATCAAGAGACTGTCAATGCCAATTTTGCGCGAAAACTCGACCAAATACCGGAAGTTTTGAAAATCGTTTCTAATCATGGTAAAAGGATTGCAGCGCTAGAGGATCGCGGCACGCATTCGTTGAACTCTCAATATACTGACTGTCGGTTCTCTGCTGCATCGCGAGTCTTACGAACCTCAGAGATAATTATTTCTGGTATCCCTAATTCATTATCTGTCACATCCAGCGAACTCATCACCGGTGTTTTTCGCGCGCTTGGTGTATCCCAGCTGGCCTCTGATGTGCTTGAGACTCGCGATGTGGGGAGGAGTGATGCGTCTGTTGTGCGTAATGTGGCGCCTGCCTCAGATCTTCTTGCTAGCACTGCTGGCAGAAGGTCAATTATTGTCGTACTTAAGTCGCGTGAGATTCGTGATTATATACTTAGAGTCATGCGCCGTAAACGTCGACTTATTATCAACGAGGTTTTCTCAAGTGATGTCCCTGGACACATATATGTAAATGAACTCCTTCCTACTGACACTTATAAATTGTTGCGCCAAACGCGAGTTAGGGCCAAGCAATTATTTTACAAGCATGTATGGTGCACGAATGGAATGATTTTTGTCCGGAAGGTGCATGGTCAGCCTCCCATATTGATTACTTCTGAGGCTGATTTAGCAGGGCTTCAATGACCCTCGGCTGATGCTGGCTGTGTTCCTTCTGCTTCCATGACCTGGCCTTCTACATATGCACATGCGAGCCTCTCTTTTTCACCACGATAAAATATTTAATGATTCATAAGCTTCTTCACACATTTTATGTTCAACATTATAATCGTTTTATGCTTAAGTAAGTTCTACATAGGTCTAGTTTACGTGGTTATACTTGTTCTTTTGTTTGAGAAAGCACAATAACTGAATTTTGTTGATTTTAATTCTTCAGCAGTATTTCAGATAATTTTACATTTTTCAACAAAATTTTGGTTATATGACGCAATATTATTATATTAGTTATGTATATTCAAACGTCTTTCACTCGAATTATTTTGTCGTATTTTTATGAAGCATTGGCTAAAGTGGAAATAGTATTACTTTTTGCGTAATTGTCATTATTATCTTCATCGTTTCCACTTTTGTTTTCTGCTCTATTGTTGTTATCACACTGCGTCTTGTATCTTTAAGTTTAAACATATTCTAACTTCTGTCTTTTGTATTTCGCTTTTGCTTATTTCGTATATATCTTTGTATAATTCACTATTTGCCTAAAGTCTTGACTATGGCATAATAAAAATCAATCAATCAATCTCTCTCTCTCTCTCTCTCTCTCTCTCTCTCTCTCTCTCTCGGTGAGTACCGCATGTTGCTGTGTTTCCTTGCTCTGACTCTCGGCGAACTCCATCTCTGCCGTAAACTGCCTTCGGGCCGTTTTGTTACAGGTTTAAGCAGGTTTTTCGTTGCTTGTTAAGATAGATATATTATCTTTCTTTCCTTGCAACAACTGTGCTGGATATCTCGGAGTACAATTTCACTTCCCATTCTAACCTCACTTTTGCCTGATCTTGGGATAGCGCATGAATTACCATCTGATTTGTTCATGTGGCGACATCTGTGGGCTTGGATACACACTACCAACTGTTACCCTCTGAACTGATGCTCTGCATTTTGGTTCTACTCCTCGCTGTAGTCACCTCATCTATCATGCCACAATCAAGGAGTGATGACACAACAAATGCGCTTTTATGTCAACTTGTTGAGCATATGAAGTCATCCGAAGCGCGATTCTCCGCATTTGTTGAGCAGATGAAGTCGTCCGAAGCGCGTTTCTCCGCTTTTTCTCCGTATTCTTTTTCTACATTCTCCATCCTACCTGAGAGAGCTCTTCACCTTTCTCGACCCATCTCTGAGAAGATCTGATCGCCTTGTCACCTCATCACAATCTTTTCATATTCAGTCTAGTAGAACGACTATGTACATGAACTCCTTTCGCCTTTCTTCAATACGTTTTTGGCATACTCTTCCTAGCAGCATAACATCAGCATCTACTTTTGCATCCTTTAAAGATCATCTCCGCTTGTTTTTACTTACATCAGAATCTATTTGATACTCTTAGCCATCTTGTGGGAATGATATTGTGCAATGTCGCCGTTGTCTAGTCAGACATCTAGTCTGCTGCGTTATATGTATATTATCTAGTTTAAGTTAACCTGCGCATATTGATAAGTTTCCTAGCTTTAGTCTAGGTTATAGTTGCGGATTATTACTCAGTTCCTGAGCATCATTGTTCTTGCTTTCTCTTCAGTTTACATATTAGTTTTAAGTTTTACGTTAGTATGTAACATATATGTAACTTCTTTTCTTTTTACTACTCGGCTACTATTATGTTACATTCTATGTCTCTTGCTATTTGTATCTTTGCCCTTTAGCCTCGGCTTGGGCATAATAAATTTAATCAATCAATCAATCAATCTCTCTCTCTCTCTCCCTCTCTCTCTCTCCCCCCTCCCTCTTCCCTCCCCCTTTTCTCCCTCTTCCCTCCCTTTCCCCCTTCCTCTCCCTCTTCCCTCCCTCTCCCCTTCCTCTCCCTCCCTCCCCCTCCCCCTCCCTTCCTTTTCCCTCCCCCTCCCTCTCCCACTCCTTCTTTCTTTCCCTCCCTCCCTCCCTACATCTCTATTTTTCCTCTCCTTCTTTTCCCTCTTTGGTCTGTTTCGTCTGCGTTATCAGAAATTATTACGCGTGTAAGTATAGGTATACATATAAATATATATATATATATATATATATATATATATATATATATATATATATGCGTATCAATTCATTTATTTTGCATAATTTTAATAATTTTGTAAGTATGCAAGTATTGTAAAAGCCTTGTAAATCCCTTGGAAGACAAAATTGCTATAAATATTTTTGTACATATGACTGAAATTAAAACTGCAGCGCAAAAATATCACTTCTTGCGTAATCGAAATTTTAGGATTGACTACACCAATTTTATTCAGACTATTCGCAATCAACAGCTTATATCGATACTATGTCAAAAAACTGCCCTTAAATTGTCAGAAAGCTGGTTTAGTTTCTGAGATATTTTACTCGAAAGTTTATTTGACGTAAAAATTCCGAATAAACGTGATAGCGCCTTGACGTTTGTATGCAACAACGTAGTCACGCAGTTAGTTGTCCTTTTATTAAGGCGCGGGCACACGAGCGGTTTCACCGCGCGGTAGACCGTGCACGGCACAAACCGCTCGTGTGTTACATCAAAGATCAGTTACTGATCTTTATGAATTCATAAAGATTAACTATGCTATCTGGGTATGTACAATTTTATGTGTTATGAGAAAGCATAAATATAAAGTATTCTCTGCTTTAACCATAATCGTACGATTATAATTGTACGATTAAAGATAATTTACAATTATAATCATACAATTATGGTTAAAGCAGAGAATACTTTTATTGTATTTATGTTTTCTAACATATAAAATTGTATATATACTTTTATATACCAACTATTCTCTCTCACTGCTTTAACAAAGAGACTGCTCGCAATATACTAACGATTCGCTGCTTTAAATAACTTTCCTCCGTTCATATACCTACTGTTTCCACATACATTTAGTCGTTTATGCCTTTCAGTACTTAAAATAACTGCTATATTTTTAAATTTTTTTGTTAATAACTTTTTAATAAAAAACGAGCGACGGCTAAAACTTTCTGAAGGTTAGTCAGGAGGGTGACCTTGACAACATAAGTCAAGGTCAAGGAGATGGATCCCTTATAATGCATAATTACCGAAATTTTTTCACCAGGGAATTGCTCAATTAACATAAAAACAATTAAATGATAAAATCGAAGATGACAAAAATAGGGGGGGCTCCGTTTGCCTACAATCCCGATTGCCAACAGCTTCGTTTGCCCACAACATTTTGCCTACAGCTTCGTTTGCCGACATTCCCGATTGCCGACATTCCCGATTGCCTACAAGCATTATTGCGCACATGTAATAGTTAAAAATACGAACGTACGTTTGCGCACATGGCTAAACACATTGCACACATGACTTTATTGCACACAAGCAGATTGCACACATGACATTATTGCGCACATACACGTTATATTGCACACATATGTCGCAGGCTTATTGCAAATTCAGCCCTTTTGCAAAAAGACTAGCCTCTTTGCGAAAGGCCGGCCTTTTGCAAAGCATTGAATTTGTGATAAATTCAAGTGTACACTTCTCATGGGTAGAGCGGGTTGAGCTGAGTAAAATAGTTTTTTACTGTTTTGTAAATTTTTCAATAATTAATAAGAAATTATTTAATAAAGATTCGGTAATCAGAGAGCGTCCGTGCGATTCGATAAGAAGTGGCAGCCCAGCATTTACGGTTGCTATATATAGGCGTGTGGCGAAACCACTTATTAATTGTTAGTCACCCGGCATGATTCTTAATGGGACCCTTACACGGTCAATAATACTGCCAGTACTAACAAATACTCACAATATTAGTAATCGTGTATGGTTAATATTGATGTACTATATTGATGTAAAATATTGATGATAATCCGGATTTCTTGATTTCCGAGTATCAGTATCGCTGGGTCGCGTCCTCTACCCTATATATATATAGCGATACTGATGCTCGGGAATCAAGAAATCCGGATTATCGTCAATATTCTACATCAATCCACCAATATTAACCACACACGATTAATAATATTGTCGGTATTTGTTAGTACTGACAGCATTATTGACCGTGTAAGATCCCTATTGGGGCTCTTACACGGTCAATAATACTGATCAGTAATATTGAATCAATAACATTGACAGTATGCATCAATATTTTTATACAAATAACAATTTAATATCGCTCGGTTAAGCAAACAGCTAAATGAATAAGAAACGGCCAATCATCGAGCAGTTAGAGAATGTTAAAATTAATATTTTTACAACCTTACACGATCAGTGTTATTGACAGTTTCAGCTTTCAGTTTTACGTACATAACGTAATCAATAGAGACCTTACACAGTCAATAATGCTGTCAGTACTTTGGGAAAAATTTTGACCGTTTTTCCCACAGTTAAGCAACTTAACATTTTGGTTAATGCCCTTTAAGTAAAAATTATTTTTGCGTAACTGAATATCGACAGAACTAATTGAGAAAATTGACTAGTAAATATAACTTAAAAATCTTTGAAATAATAGAATAGCTAATTGCAATTTTTAGTTACACGCGGGGTAAATTAGAAAAAACAACCAAAGTAATATATTTACCTTGAAAAAATCGAAGTAATATATTTATCCGTACAAAATTACCTTTTACAAAAAGGTAAAAAAAAAGTCGCCAAGCACGCGTGGTATACCTTGAAAAAATCGAAGTAGTTATCTTTGTACCGCAAAAAAATCCAAGTAATATCTTTACCTTAAAACAACCAAAGTAATATATTTACCTTGAAAAAATCGAAGTAATATATTTATTACAAAAAAAAGAAATGATCTTTAAATTATGCGCCAATTAAATATATATTATATCGAAAAATAACTAGTTTTTTTAAAAAATGTATTCCCATTAAAGTGAAAAAATTAATATAAAATGTGAAAAATTTTACTGAAAAAAACTTGGCGCTGCAAAATTTTAAAATATTTGAAAGCAATAAATAACTAATTTAAAATATTAAATTAATAATTACAATGTGAATGTAAAGACTTTCACACATTAATTTAAAGTACTTTTTCCATTTTTAGAAATTTTTTTATTAATATATATTATTACGTTTAGCAGCGCCAAGTTTTTTTCACTAAAATTTTTCACATTTTATATTAATTTTTTCACTTTAATGGGGGAATACATTTTTTAAAAAAACAATAGTTATTTTTCGATATAATATATACAGGGTGAGTCATTTCAATCTATAAACGCTAATATCTCGAAAAATATGGAAGATACGGAAAAATGTTTCAGACAAAAGTTGTGTGGTCTAAAGGGGGACATAAGATGGTGGCAATGATTTGACTTTGGATGGTCGTTTAAAGCTCACGTGAACGTCACCTTCAATTTCTTAAATGGAACCCCCTATATTGTAGTATATCGTTTGAAAGGGCATAAAATAAGAAAAATTTTGGCGCAAACCAGAGGTCGATACGTTGACCCGTTCGGGAGTTATTTAGGGTCAAAAATTGATTTTTTCCAAATTTGACTTTAAATAACTCCCGAACGAATCAACGTATCGACCTCTGGTTTGCGCCAAAATTTTTCTTATTTTATGCCCTTTCAAATGGTATACTACAATATGGGGGTTTTACTTAAAATTTTGGTAAATATGCATATTAGGTCAAACCTCACCGATGACCTTGATCTTGACATATGTTGTCAAGGTCACCCTCCTGAATGACCTTTAGAAGATTTTAGCCGGCGGTCATTGTTCGTTAAAAAGTTATTAACAAAAAGAAAATTGAAAATATAGCAGTTATTTTGAGTATTAAAAGGCATAAACGACCTTGACCTTAACATATGTTGTCAAGGTCACCCTCCTGAGTGACCTTCAGAAGGTTTTAGCAGGCGGTCATTGTTTATTAAAAAGTTATAAACAAAAAAAATTTGGTGGAAAAAATTATTTAAAGCAGTGAATGGTTGGTATATTAAAAGGAAAGTTATTTAAAGCAGAGAATAGTTGGTATATTGAAAAGTATATACACAATTTTATGTATTAGAAAGTGTGAATACAAGTATTCTCTGCTTTAATCATGGCAGAAGCATGTTAAAGCTTTGTTAAAGCAGATAATAGTTGGTTATTGACAAAACCTATAGGTTAGTGACGCGCTTTACAAGTATGTGTTTTCTAAGTTGAAGCACATACAAAGCACACATTTGTAAAGCGCGCCATTAACCTATAGATTAGTGACGCGCTTTACAAGTATGTGCTTTGTAAATTGAAGCACATACTCTCTATTCTCTGCTTTAAATAACTTTCCTTTCAATATACCAACAATTTACTGCTTTAAATAATTTTTCCCACCAATTTTTTTTTGTTTATAACTTCTTAATGAACAATGACCGCCAGCTAAAACTTTCTGAAGGTCACTCAGAAGGGTGACCTTGACAACATATGTGAAGGTTAAGGTCGTTTATGCCTTTCAATACTCAAAATAACTGCTATATTTTTCAAACTTTTTTTGTTTATAACATTTTAATAAACAATGACCGCCAGCTAAAACCTTCTGAAGGTTACTCAGGAGGGTGACCTTGACAACATATGTCAAGGTCAAGGCCATCGGTGAGGTTTGACCTAATATGCATATTTACCAAAATTTTTTAGTGTCCCATGGGACTGCAACTCAAAAATTTGAAATAGAACCCCCCAATATTGTAGTATATCATTTAAAAGGGCATAAAATAAGAAAAATTTTGGCGCAAACCAGAGGTCGATACGTTGATCCGTTCGGAAGTTATTTAAAGTCAAATTTGGAAAAAGTCAATTTTTGACCCTAAATAACTCCCGAACGGGTAAACGTATCGACCTCTGGTTTGCGCCAAAATTTTTCTTATTTTATGCCCTTTCAAACGATATACTACAATATAGGGGGTTCCATTTAAGAAATTGAAGGTGACGTTCACGTGAGCTTCAAACGACCATCCAAAGTCAAATCATTGCCACCATCTTATGTCCCCCTTTAGACCATACAACTTTTGTCTGAAACATTTTTCCGTATCTTCCATATTTTTCGAGATATTAGCGTTTATAGATTGAAATGACTCACCCTGTATTTAATTGGCGCATAATTTAAAGATATCATTTCTTTTTTTTGTAATAAATATATTTCTTCGATTTTTTCAAGGTAAATATATTACTTTGGTTGTTTTAAGGTAAAGATATTACTTGGATTTTTTTGAGGTACAAAGATAACTACTTCGATTTTTTCAAAGTATACCACGCGTGCTTGGCGACTTTTTTTTACCTTTTTGTAAAAGGTAATTTTGTACGGATATTACCTCTTTTTGTTATAGATACATCAAACGCCATAATGCCTATCGACATCGACATTTATGTCTGATAAAATTGTTTAGAAAGTATGAAAAGACGGACTGTTCGGATTTGAATTAGCGACCGGGTGTCAGGTATATAGTTATCTCAATCACTGACGACAGCTCGTGCGATGTGGGAGGGGGAATACAAAATAGAATTCTGAAAAACGATGGATAATTGAAGGGAATTTATGCTGACAACTCACTTATGTAAACATAAAGATTATATCACATATTATAATTAAAGCAAGAACACAATGAAACACACAGTAAAATAAATAGATAATGCAGAAATCATACTTAATCCTAAAGATGGAAATAATACTATATTTTAATAAAAGATGCCGTCAGTCGCAACAGACAAGTATAAGATCGCATGACATACCTAACGTGAAATGCTTAGCGATCTTGGTATAGATATAACCGACAGGACGTTAAACAACAAACGGAAATGTACGTGAAACAAATTGATTAATATCAAAGAATGTAATACAACTATCTAAATTTAATTGAGTCGACGCAAGACTCGTCGCAAACAAAGATTATAATAAATCCGTAGATAGAATAGAAAATACACGCAACCGTAATCCTATAATATCAGCGATGTGATAAATATGTACTGAATAGAAAATACACGCGACTATAGATACTGAAAAGTAAGACGCATACCCGTTACTTCTGTAAGCGAGATAAGAATTAACGCGGTGAGGGGGGGGGGGGGGGAGACCGAGTCCACTCGGAACCGCAAACGATGAACATATGAAAAACTGTGGAATGTCGAATCGCGTGTGGCAGCCGAGACACTCGAAACTCTGCCCGTACCTACTCGGTTACATAAACAGAACAAATCACTCGCGTAATTTCACTTTACGATCGCAACGTTAAGCCTAATCAATCTGGCCAAATAATGATACGCTTAATTGGGAGGAAATTCCCCTCACGTTCTGATGAGCTCGAATGAGCACAAGAATGCGTGGTACACGCGTATCCGTTAACTCGGATGAAACTTGAACACACGAATGCGTGGTACACACTTATCCGTAAACTCGGACAATATTGAAAAGTAGGACTTAGCTTTCGACGCTCTGTTGCTGGACACCGAGTCTGTCGCACAAAAGGACCGATGCAGGGTAGCTTCCCAGGAAACTGCAGGTGGGCGCGGATGGTTCGCTTCCTCGAAGATGGGCGTTCTACAGGCTCGTTGAATGTGCAGGAGATTCGCGCCCGTGACGCCGCAGACACGGGGAGACAACGTGCGGCCTCGCCGGCCGGCAAGCACCACGCTCGTTCGCCGTATGTCGCTCACCGTTTTCCGCGAGAACACCTCACAAATAGTCCGAACACTGAGCTATCGAAGGGAACGCGAAACTCTAACGCCCGAACAAAGAAAACGTGAGTCTACACTTCGCGTGCTGTCGCTACCGCTATACTCGACTGACTACGCAATTCTTCCCGTCGCTACCAGCGTCGTGTTGCGAGCGCGGACCCGGGAAAACAAAAACCGATCGGGCTCGGCCCCCCTCGCCGCGCACGGCTCTTCGCGGTCGCTGTCGCTAGCCGGAAAACAGCTCGATGCGCGCTATCTTTTGAACAAAAATCAAATGTAAATATTTTTTGTATTATAACTTACAAGAATTATATCTGAGAGTTTGACATCCTTAAGTGTGCAGTGTCGTTTGTATAAATTTATAAATTATTAAAAAAATTAAGACATAAAATATGAATATATTAGGCAAAGTCAAATTTGTCGAGAGCACATTATGCAGTGTTTGCTATAAATAAATTTTGTCAAAATAAAAACAGATTTGATACAAAATTTGACATGTACGATGCTATTGGCAGAATGTCATAGTAGATAATATATGTATAGTAAAGTTTGTTAACAAACGAGAAAATATTTATTAATTTCGACAACGATTGGCTAGCTAAAAGATGTTAATTAAAATTTAGAATTTATTGCGAAAAATATTACCCCAGCCAGGGTTTGAACCTGGAACCTCCCGCTCTCTGTGCAGGCGTCGTCCCAATTCGACCACTGAGGCATGTGGTAATATTTATCGCAATAACAAACTTATATACCTATCTTATTATTAGTTATATTTGTTAACAAAATAAAGCAATTAATAATTTATAATACAAACTACACTGCACATTTAATTAAGGATGTCACTGTCAGATATAATTTTTGTGTTATAATACAAAAAATATTTAGATTCAATTTTACACATATATTTGATAGTCATTATTAGAGAAAAAGAGAGAGAGAGGGGGAGAGGGGAAAGAGAGAGAGAGAGAGAGATTGATTGATTGATTGATTAAATTTATTATGCCCAAGCCGAGGCTAAAGGGCAAAGATACAAATAGCAAGAGACATAGAATGTAACATAATGGTAGCCGAGTAGTAAAAAGAAAAGAAGTTACATATATGTTACATACTAACGTAAAACTTAAAACTAATATGTAAACTGAAGAGAAAGCAAAAACAATGATGCTCAGGAACTGAGTAATAATCCGCAACTAACCTAGACTAAAGCTAGGAAACTTATCAATATGCGCAGGTTAACTTAAACTAGATAATATACATATAACGCAGCAGACTAGATGTCTGACTAGACAACGGCGACATTGCACAATATCATTCCCACAAGATGGCTAAGAGTATCAAATAGATTCTGATGTAAGTAAAAACCAGCGGAGATGATCTTTAAAGGATGCAAAAGTAGATGCTGATGTTATGCTGCTAGGAAGAGTATGCCAAAAACGTATTGAAGAAAGGCGAAAGGAGTTCATGTACATAGTCGTTCTACTAGACTGAATATGAAAAGATTGTGATGAGGTGACAAGGCAATCAGATCTTCTCAGAGATGGGTCGAGAAAGGTGAAGAGCTCTCTCAGGTAGGATGGAGAATGTAGAAAAAGAATACGATACATTTGACAACCGAGAAAATATAACCTTCTATTATCCACCAAAAGCCATCTCAATCGACGTCTATATGGCGTAATATGGTCATCACGTCTAAGATCAAAAATAAATCTAATACAGCAATTTACAAGTCTCTGCAGTTTGGTGTTCAACTCGTTACTTAAACCGTGGTAAACAAGACAACAGTAGTCAATATGAGGCATGATGAGAGTCATAACTAATTTAGTTCTCAATTCGGTGGAAAGTGAGTTTTTGTTGAATTTTAGTTTATGCAGTGCATAATGGACCCTTTGCGAGACCTGTAAAATGTGTTTTTTCCAAGAAAGAGTAGACGTAAATACAACGCCCAAGTTCCTCGCCTCACTCACAAAAGGAAGAGGGACCTGGTTTACAATAATAGGCGGTAAAAGACTGCAATCGATATTCTTAACATAAGCTTGACTACCATAGATAAGCACCTTTGATTTGGCAGGATTCAGTTTAAGACCGTTAGACTCAGCATAGTCAAAAATAGCATTCGCGTCCCTAGAAATAAACTCTAAACCGTGACAAATTTCGGTCGGAGAGCATGAGAGATACACTTGAATGTCATCAGCAAACATCATGTGATGTGCATGCAACAAGACGCGACCAATATCGTTGATAAATAGAGAGAATAAAAGTGGGCCAAGCACAGAGCCCTGAGGGACACCGGAGGACGTAGATAGCCAGTCAGAGAAGTTACCAGCATCATCGACTACGGCCTGAGAACGGCCAGTTAAGTACGAAAATATCCAAGTAAGGACAGCGTCCAAGAAACCAATCTCCTTAAGCTTGATAAGCAATCGCAGATGCGGAACAGTGTCAAATGCTTTGCTAAAATCAAAGAGGATCATGATTGTGATAAGTCTATTATCGATCCCCTCTCTGATATCTTCGCAAACACGTAGAAGTGCAGACTGAGTATTATGACCCGGTCGATAAGCAGACTGTCTAGGATTTAGGATATCGTATTCAGTTAAGTAGTCGGTTATTTGTGAGGCGACGATCTTCTCAAGTATCTTAGAAAGTTCAGGCAGATTGGCTATCGGTCTCGTGTCGGACGGGGAGAGAGGGATCCGAATCTTCGAGAGAGGGCGGATAAGCGCTCGCTTTCACTGAGATGGAAATACAGATGTTTCTAATGAGCGGTTAAATAAAGCAGTAAGATACGATGAAATCGTGGGCCAAGCAATACGCAAAATATAGAGCGGAATTCCATCTGAACCAGACGCATAACAGTGAAGTGGTCCTACAGAGATAAGCTTAAAGATCATGCCAGGTGTTATGGCGGAAAAAACAAACTCTGGACGCTGAGAAGGACGAATAACCGGAGCAGTGGCGGAAATAAAGTCAGCATATAAGCAAGGCAAATGAGCGTTAGAGACTGAAACGTAATATAAATTTAATAGATCAGGCTGAAAAAACCGTAGAGAAGAAACCAAGGTAGATTTTACAAGGCCCAAACGAGCTAGTTCTCTCCATAGTTTAGCAGGATCCATGATTTTTTAAGAGAATTAAATTGAAACTCACTCTTGGCACGCTTTATATCGATATTAAGCCTGTTACGAAAAAGTCTGTAGGTAGCATAACCAAGTAAACTGTTGAAACGTTTTGCCTGCTTATATAGCTGATCACGAGTACGAAGCCTAGTCTTGAGCTCGGGCGTAAGCCACCGCGCAGGGGGCTTCCTGACTACAAATACGCGCTTAGGAGCAAACACATCAAGTGTTTCAAGTAAGGTATTGGACAGCACCGCACAAAGCCCGTCGACATTGGCAACATCAGTCCAGTCATCCAGTCCAACTTGATCATTGTCAGTGATTGCCCGAATGGACGCCAGGAAATCCGTACTCTCGACGACAGACTGAAGATGTTCGCGAAATTCGTCACAATCAATGGCTCTATAACTACGAGAGAGAGAAGAGAGAGAGAAAGAGAGAGAGAGAGAAGGACAGTGAGACACGAGAGAGAAGCAGAGACGCACTGAGAGAGTGAGACTGAGAAGACTGAGGCGACGGAGACGGAGTTGTGACGAGAGGCAGAGGACGGAGAGCGAGAGAGGAGAGAGAGAGAGAGAGAGAGAGGAAGGAGAGGGAGAGGGAGAGGGAGAGGGAGAGGGAGTTTGAGTTTGTTTATTATGCCATAGTCTAGACTTTAGGCAAATGATGGAAAATACAAGGATATACATGAAATAAAATAAAAACAAAAATTAGAATAAGTAAGAACTAAAAAGATATAGAACAGATGAGATAATTATGATAAAGCAGTGAGCAAAAGCGGAAACAATGAAGATAATAATGACTATATTGCAAAAAGTAATAGTATTATTTCCACTTCAGCAAATGCTTCTGAACTAAATTTCGTTGACAGGATAAATAACTGAAATAATACTAAAGAAATAAAAATCAACAGAGTTCAGTCGTGCTCTCTCCCAACAACAAAAGAAAAAATCGCAGAAATAACATTGATACTTAAAACTAGTTAGGACGTTGAAGTAGCGACGATTCATATACAGAGACTCGAAAAGCTTAGACTAAATATACTTACACCCATCACGCACTAACACTACATCGTAGATAAACATTAGACAGCCACAAGGTAGAACTTCAACCAGAACCAAGCTCTAGTCCAAGTAGATAGCCATTGAGCTTTTGCTTAAATTCATTTAGAGACGAAGACGACACCACCTCAGTAGGAAGCAAATTCCATAAGTAAATACCCGCTAGGTGAAAGGACTGGTGGTAAGTCTCGGTTCTGTGAATGGGAATTTGGAAAGTACGAGGCAGTGGCAGCCGTGACGATCGTCTAATCGAGAGATCGGCTCTGACAAAGATCTCCGAGAGGTAGCTAGGAGACACACCATAATATATCTTAAACATTTCGATGCCAAGGAAATAGAGACGTCGATTTCTAACAGACAGCCACCCTAATCGGTGACGGTAAGGAGTGATATGTTCGTCTCGACTCAGATTAAAGATAAACCGAATCGTACAATTGATAAGCCTCTGCAGTTTAGTGTTAAGCTCATGTGTAACATCGTTGTAAACAAGAGAGCAGTAGTCTAACAGAGGCCAAATCAATGCAGACACGAGTTTTACACGCAATTGCAATGATAGGGAGTTTTTATGGAACTTCAGCTTGTGCAGCGTGAAGTGTACCCGCTTGGAAATATGAGCGACGTGAGCGTTCCAAG
This sequence comes from Harpagoxenus sublaevis, assembly GCA_030770355.1. Taxonomy (NCBI): domain Eukaryota; kingdom Metazoa; phylum Arthropoda; class Insecta; order Hymenoptera; family Formicidae; genus Harpagoxenus; species Harpagoxenus sublaevis. The sequence goes on from JASTWR010000307.1 coordinate 77,041, forward strand.
ATAGATCAGAGCTCATAATGACACCTAGATTCCGAGCCTGAGAGACGAACGGAATAGAGGTACCACTAACAGAGATGAGAGGTAAATCGTGAAGATCTATTTGGTCTATGTAACGCTTGCTACCGAATATTAGTACTTTGGATTTCTTAAGATTGAGAGACAATCCATTTGTGGTCGCGTATTCAGAGATGACTCCGACATCACGGGCCACCAACCACAAAGCAACCCCCAACTGACCAAAGAGACACTTACGGTAAATCTAAGTGTCGTCAGCGAAAATCAAACGTTGGGTAAATCTAAGAGACGCACCAATGTCATTAATAAACAGGGAAAAGAGGAGCGGTCCCAATACTGATCCCTGAGGCACACCAGAGGTGATGGAAAGCCAATCGGAGAATCCACCAGCCAGATCTACGACCGCCTGAGAGCGACCAGTGAGGTATGAAAAAATTAATTTGAGGGCAAGATCAGAAAACCCTAGTTTCCTCAGTTTAGACAGAAGCAAAGGATGAGAGACAGTGTCAAAAGCCTTGCTGAAGTCGAAGAGGACCAGGATCAATACCTCACCTGCGTCAACGCCACTCTTAATATCGTGAGATAGTCTAAGAAGGGCAGACTGGGTAGTGTAACCCTTACGATAACCAGATTGACGGTCGTCGAGAATATGGTGCAAATTAATGAAGTCGACGATTTGGCGGTGAAGGACCCTCTCGAACAGCTTGGAAAGTTCACACAAGTTGGCAATAGGTCTCGCCTCAGAGGGAGAGGTAGGTGATCTAACTTTAGAGAGTGGACGCACTAAAGCGAGTTTCCAGAGAGATGGGAAATAACCCAGATTGAGACAGCAGTTGAAAAAAGAGGTAAAAAGGTTACCAATATGAGAAAAGGACAAGGCAATAGCAAACAGAGGTAATTGATCGTAACCTGAGGCGAAGGAAACAGAAGGAGAAGAAACCATCAAGGAGCAAAGGTTATCGTGAGATATCTCAGTGAAACTAAAATGTGGTTCATCAGGCATAGTGGATAAAATGATATTGGAGAATTGAGATTGTGAACAGGAAGGATAACCATTTGAGACCGAGGAATAATGGGCATTCAAGAAATCACGTGAAAAAAAAACAAGAGGTGAGGAAAGAGGCGATTCGACTAAACCGAGGTTGGCAAGTTCACGCCAAATCTTGGACGGATCAGAAGCTGTGCTCAATCTATTCATATAGAACTTTTCTCTGGCTCCCCTTAAATCAAGCGTGAGACAATTCCTATAAAGCCTATATATGTGAAAATCGAGATTGCTGCCTGATCTGCGCGCAGCATTGAAGAGACCGTTACGATGCCGAATTCGGCCCGAGAGGTCATCGGTAAGCCAAGGCGCTGACGGACGAGTCACTCGAAAAGAGTGAACAGGAGCATGCAGATCAAGGTTAGCAGTAAAATCGTTAGTGATAGTGCTCAAGATTTTATCAATGTCCGACTCGCTCGGGCTCGTCAGACCAAAATCAGACGGGAAAGATGTAGAGAGCTTTGAAGTAAGAGTCTGAACGAACGCTTCCTCATCAAATTTCTTGTAGCAGCGTCGAACTAAGGTGCGATTAGTGAAGGACGGAACCTTAAATGAATAGGATAACTCGATGAGATCATGACCATTGATAAAAGGAGCGTCAGATTTTCGAAAAAATAAAACTTTATCCAAGTTGTCAACTATGAAAACGTCCAACCATGAGTCTGAGGAGCTGGTGTGAAAAGTCGACCGCGATTCGACGATATTAAGCGACAACTGTGAGACAATGCCTCTAAGGTGATTAGATTCATATGATGATGCGAGGAGGTTACTATTCAAGTCACCAGTAATAATGATGTTCTTATAATTATGTATAAATGTAGTAAGCACGTCGGTGTAATCACTGAAATTTTTGCCCTTCGGTCTGCGGTACATGGTGGTGAATAGGAGAGGCTCACGCGTGCCATGACGGATGTCGAGAATTAGGTATTTGGGTGCATTCGAAAAAGCGGAAGGCAACGACGCCAGAACGCGCGCACGCAATGACTCATGCACATAACAGGCAACACCACCTTCCTCCCTGCCCTCTCTGTCCACACGCAACAAGTAATAGCCAGAAATACGCACTAGATCATCGGAAATATGTGAGTGAAGCCAGGTCTCAGAAATTGAAATAATGTGAAAAAAGTTGAACGATAAATAGGCCTGAATTGACTCAAGATGAGCAGGAAGGGAGCTAGGGTTAAAGTGGGCAATCGCGAGACAATCATGGGAGAGGGAGAGGGAGAGGGAGAGGGAGAGGGAGAGGGAGAGGGAGAGGGAGAGGGAGAGGGAGAGGGAGAGGGAGAGGGAGAGGGAGAGCGAGAGGGAGAGGGAGAGGGAGAGGGAGAGGGAGAGGGAGAGGGAGAGGGAGAGGAAGAGGGAGAGGGAGAGGAAGAGGGAGAGGGATTGATTGATTGATTGATTTGTTTATTATGCCCGAGCATAGGCTAAAGGGCAAAGCATACAATAGCAAAGTATACAATATAATATAAAATAGTAGCAAAAGATAAATAATAGCAAAATATACAGCAAAGTTAAGAAATAGAAAGAGCTAAGTAGCAGAAAATATCATGATATGTAACTTAAGAACAATAGTTAACATAGTATATACAGTAAAAAATTTCGTTGAAAAGTGTAAATTATCTGAAATACTGCTGGCGAATTATAAATCAACGGAATTCAGTTGTTGTGCTCTCTCAAACAAATAAACGAGTATAACCACGTAAATTAGACGAATGTAGAACTTACTTAAGCATAAAACGATTATAATGTTGAACATAAAGTGAAGAAGCTTATAAATCATTACATATTTCATCGTGGTGAAAAAGAGAGGCTCGCATGTGCATATGTAGAACTTTCATTAAACCAAAGCGATTGTCACGTTAAACGTAAAGTGAAAAAGCATGTAAATCATTTACATATAGTGGTGAATAAGAGAGGCATGCAAGTGCCGTCGCAAATGTCAGAGTCAACAAAATCGTCGGAAATATATAAGTAAAGCCAGGTCATAGAAGCAGAAGGAACACAGCCAGCATCAGCCGAGGGTCATTGAAGCCCCGCTAAATCAGTCTCAGAAGTAATCAATATGGGAGGCTGACCATCCCATACAGCACATGATATCATTCGAATATTCTGTACTTGTACTGTGAATATACGTACCGTATATAATATACTTCGAACATTTCTATAACATTTCTAATAGTACATTATTTTTTATAAGTTCTCAGGAAGTACTTGTAATATCTGTCAGTAGTACATTATTTTTTATAAGTTCTCAGGAAGTACTTGTAACATGGGTCAGTAGTATATTATTTTTCGTAAATTCTCAGGAAGTACTTGTAATATCTCTGAGTAGTATATTATTTTTCGTAAATTCTCGTATACTACTCAGAATATATAAATTGAATAGCGGGTCGGATTAACGGCGCGCGCGCGTAAACTTTCGGCCTACGGCGTACGAGAGCTGGGTTGTCCGTTCCCGGCTTGTTGCTTTCGCCTGCGACAGCGCCAAAGTTTTCTCGCGGCGTGTTGTTTTCGCCGCGACGACGCTGAATCGGCTTAAGTCCGCTCGCGACGTGTTGCTTTCGCCGCGACAACGCCGAATTAGCTAAGTCCGCTCGCAGTGTGTTGCTAATTTCGCCTGGGATACGTGTCTACCATATTTTAGTACTTTTATGTTAGTACACGTTTCCGACATCGTTGATCCTGATATTCCTGATCGGCCTCTTTCCTCTGTGATGTAAACGCACAATCGATCTGCATTGTGGACCCGTTCTATCGTGATCTTTTAATATCTGACGTAATCCATATTTTTATTAAAATATTATCATAAAAACACACAATACAATTATGACGTATATGTTTGGATATATAATTTTCATGAAATGTTGTGCATATACTTCATAATTTAATGAGAAACCCGTGTTCACAAATTTGAGGTTACGTTGTTAGAAAGTCGCATAAAAATATAACCAATACACAATTCCAGCATTTTGAAACAGCACTTCAGATTATCTTCTATTCAGCAAACGTATTAGACAGACTATTTTTCTATATATGTCTACTTATATAGTAATTTAACGTAAAGTAACCTCAAAATTGTGAATTACATATTTCTGTTGTACTTATATATAATCGTGAGTATTATATTATTGATCGAGAAATGAAGCTATTATTATCATCTTATTAACCGTAATTCTTATGTTGCAGCAGGGATAATATTGCAGCAGTGGTAAAATTATATAATAAATTGCCACAGAGGAAATTGCATGGTCGCACTTACGCCAGTGGAACAATTAAGTAAGTATAATAATAAAAAATGTACATGTTTGTCTTGCTTTTCTATCTTATGATTCCATTGCCTGTTACTTTCGTACATCTTTATCATTCATTGTCAGTGCACTACAAATTGCATTCCTGATATTTACTGCCACTTCTGAAAGTCTTTAGTTACGTACACTATAGATTTTCAGTACTAGGAATGAATATCGCAACGCAGCCTGTATATGCATTACACTGATAATGAATCGAAGACGTATGAAAGTGACAGGCAATGGAATCATTAATACAGATCGAGAAATGAAGCTATTATTATCATCTTATTAACTGTAGTTCTTATGTTGCAGCAGGGATAATATTGCAGCAGTGGTAAAATTATATAATAAATTGCCACAGAGGAAATTGCATGGTCGCACTTACGCCAGTGGAACAATTAAGTAAGTACAATAATAAAAAATGTACATGTTTGTCTTGCTTTTCTATCTTATGATTCAATTGCCTGTTACTTTCGTACATCTTTATCATTCATTGTCAGTGCAATACAAATTGCATTCCTAATATTTACTGCCACTTCTGAAAGTCTTTAGTTACGTACACTATAGATTTTCAGTACTAGGAATGAATATCGCAACGCAGCCTGTATATGCATTACACTGATAATGAATCGAAGACGTATGAAAATGACAGGCAATGGAATCATCAATACAGAGTGTCCCATTTTAATCGATTTCCTCTAAAAACCACTTTATTTTCGAATGTAGAAAAAATGCTTCAGACAAAAGTAGTTTGGTTTCAAGGAGCACACATGGTTCCGATGTGTCATATTGTACATGTCATTTCTTGTAGATTTCAAGAAATTGCAAATTCGAATAATTTTTTAATAAAACTTGATTTTTTCTTTAAATGAAAGTTGTAGATCTCGTCGAGACGTTTTTAACACACTGTAATAAATTCTTTTTAGTTGCAAATTTTCTGAGATGTTTTAAATTTTGTTATGATACTGTATAATATAAAATACGAAAAACAATATCTACATGACATCGGAATTACGTGTATTCCTACAAAGCAAACAACTTATTTTTGTCGAAAGCATTTTTTTGTACACTAACAAATAAAGAAGTTTTTAGGGGTAATCGGCTAAAATAGGACACCCTGTAATTTGTCGAATTTTCTGATTCTTTTACTATTTTTTCCTTATTTTTCTTTTAGTAAACATACAGTCAAAGTATATGTGTACGATAATATTTTTTAAAAATGTTTAATAATATGCATATTGCGGTTATGAACGCGCGCATACACACACATATGTGCTATTAAATGTGTAAAAAAAATTTTTAAATATTACATTCGCATATATTTATTAATCTTAATGCTTTTATCTTAATTTAAAATAACATGCATAATCCTACTAGAATTTATAGTAATTAATAATATTATGTGTACAGTATAAAATATGAATTATAAAACAATATAATATCAACTAAAATTAAAATATAATGCAACTAAGAAAATATTAATACTCTCTGTCTCTCGCTACAAATAATACTCATAATATCTCATAATATCATAACATTTTTTAACAGAAAAATACAATGAAACGAAATCGGCCCAGAAAAGACATTTCATGTGTATCAAAACGGCGCTTACGTCAATTAGCTGCACAAGAATCAGAAGTTATATATGATAGTTTCTTAAACACGACTGTATCATCACACAGTGATAATGATGAATGTTCTGAAGATTTAACAAATCGGCCCAGAAAAGACATTTCATGTGTATCAAAACGGCACTTACGTCGATTACCTGTACAAGAATCAGAAGTTATATATAATAGTTTCTTAAACACGACTATATCATCACACAGTGATAATAATGAATGTTCTGAAGATTTAAGAAATAATTCTACAGATAATTTACATATAATAGATGAACACAATTCAAATACAACAGATTTTAAAGATATCCTTGGTGCCTGGGCTACAGAACACCAAGTCTCACATACTGCTCTGACAGGTTTACTTCAGATATTAAAACAACATTCTTGTTTTTCGAAATTGTCGATAGATGCACGATCACTTCTAAGAACACCGAGACGACAAGAAATACGCACAGTAACACCGGGAATATACTACCATTTTGGATTACTAAAACCTGTATTAAACATATTGACATCTGTAAAGGATAATATTGATTGTGTGAGAATTACTATCAATGTTGATGGATTACCACTGTCGAAATCGTCATCACAACAATTTTGGCCCATATTAGGTTCAATCCTTCCATATGATAATGTATTTTTAATTGGGCTTTATCATGGATATGAAAAACCGACAAATGCCAATGATTTTTTGAAGCAATTTGTTGACGAGGCTAAAGATATGTGCAAAAACGGTATTAACATCAATGGTCGTAATGTAAATTGCAGGCTTGAGGCTTTAATTTGTGATACTCCAGCGAAATCATTCGTTCTGTGTGTAAAGGGACATTCTGGTTATTCCAGCTGTACTAAGTGTCAAACAGAAGGAGAATATATAGAAAGACGAATATGTTTCCCAGATATTGATGCACCACCTCGAACAGATGACGATTTCATTCGAAAGACTGACGAGAATTATCACAAGCCAGATATTACCTGCAGTTTGCTAGAAATACCACATTTTAATCCTGTTAGCAATGTTCCCTCAGATTATATGCACTTGGCGTTGTTAGGAATTATGCGCAAAAAAATAAATTTGTTGCTTCATGGACACATGTCTTATCGAGTACGAGATAGAGCCGTTCAAGAAATTTCTACACGTTTAACAACACTGTTGAAGCCTGCAATACCTGTAGAATTTTCAAGAAAGCCACGAGCACTGAATTGTGTGAAATTATGGAAAGCTACAGAATATCGGCTGATATTATTATACACGGGTCTACTGGCTTTTAAATCTATATTAAAAAAGAATGTGTACACCAACTTTATGACATTACATGTGATTATCCGCATTCTTTTTTCACCAGATTTAATGCAATACGTAGATTACGCACAAGAATTAATATTTTTCTTTATTAAAACATTTAAGAAACTATATGGTATTGAGAATATGTCATAATATTCACAGTTTGGTATATCTTCCTGACGACGTTAAAAGATTTGGACCGCTTGATAACTTCAGTGCATTTAAATTTGAAAACTATATGAAAACACTGAAGAAGTATATTAGAAAAACAGAGAGACCTTTGCAACAAGTTGTGCGGAGATATTTTGAAAAAGAAATAAACTCGGATTTATCACTATTACCAAATTCTCTTTCATCACATTCTGTTTTCATGCATCCGAATTTAACAAATTTGCATTATGATGGGCCACTTGTTTCCAATTCCAACAATCCACAGTATAAAATTGTGAAGTACAACGGAATTACGTTGAAAGCTGGGACACTCGCGGATAGTTGCTGCGGATTAAATTGTGGCGCCATTGTATCTATAGAAAATATAGCACACTGTACAGAGCGAAATATTCCAGTCATTATAGGTCGCGAATTTTTGAGAAAAAAAGATCTATATACGGTTCCTTGTCCATCTTCACTACTCGGGACATATATTGTAGACTCGTGCTCAGATCTGAAATCGTGGCCATTAAAAAATGTTATCACAAAATATGTGAAGTTTCCATATGAAAATGACAATGAATATGCAGTTTTTCCCTTAATACATTGCAAAATGTAATATGCATTGAAACAGAATGGCTGGCACGTTGAAGGTGACGAAGAAGTACGCAGTCGTTGATTTTGAAGATGGACTTTCAGTAGTTCCAAAGAACTGGATGACTAAAGATGAAAATGTAGCCTTTTGGCCTACTTACACTAGTACTGCAAGACACGCTAAAGCAGTTGTACGTATGGAGGAGCCGGAATCTACATGGACAAAATGTACCATTAAAAAAATATATGGGTCATATTGTAAGTAATATTATATTTTTCCTTGAAATATGTGTGACGTGAAATTGTCGCGTCCACCGCCCAGACGGTAGCTCGGCCGAGGGGAAGGTCGGGGATGGCGCCTCGACCGGAGTACGGGGGGGTTATTCGCGACTTAACTAATTTGCGAGCGAGCTTTGTAGATACGACAGGTGGTGCCGGAGCGGACGATCCACGGAGGACCGATGTAACGACGTATGTCGCAACGAGGGAGAGAAGGAAGCTTGGGGAACGCTGAGCGGAATGGCTGGCCGACGGGCGAGTCACTTGGGCCTACCGCCGCGGAGACGCGCAGAATGCCTCGCACACTGCACCCCGGGCCGTGCCGTCACACAAGGAAGGGCGCGACACCGCGACTGCAGCGCGGGTAAGCGACCCGGACGCCTCCCCGATGATATCAAGGACACCGAGCAGCATAGCCATGGCCTGGCCAGCCGGGCTAAAGCTGAGAAAGGCCCACACCTGATGGCAGCCGATTCAAAGGATCGCGGGCAGGCAGAATGGACTAGAAGCGGCGCTGCAAACACGGCGGCGCGCGCGACGGATCGGCGGGGCGGAACATCGCGAGCTTGGAGCGCGTGCGCGGGGGGCCCAACGTGATCTCGCCGGGCCGGCCGCTTTTCACTGTCGTGCGAGCGCTGAACGAGGAGCCATCCCCAGAGCACAGCCCGAGAGAGCGAATCGACCGAGCAGCGAGGAACGGCAGAAACTTGTAAGATCTCCACTCCGGTGCTACCGTATTACCGTTCGCTCGATCTCGGCCATGGCATTAGACTATTATTAGTAGCCATTACCGATTAGAATACCGTTTTACTGGTACCGACTTCCGTCGGAATTAACTTTGTGCTCGCGAGCCCGGCCGAGATCGTGCCCGGAAAGTATATTGTGAAGCCCTCCCCGGAAACTCTTGCGCGGCCGACAGTCATTTCGTGTTTCGTGCGTCTAAGTCATGTTTACCGTATCGCGTTCATTGTGTCGAGACTATCGTTGTCTCACGTATATTGCGTCAATTACCGCTTAGTGTTTGTCTCTTAGCGTCGAGGTCGTAATGAGCGTACCGCGTTCAGTGTATTGAGACTACCGGTATTTCGCGTTTAGTGTGTTAAAGTCGCGATTAGAGTCGTGCAGCGTTGTCGCGTTTGTTCGGGGTAAATTCCACGGGCGAGCGGTGCGGTAACGCTCCCCGTGAGATATTGCGTCGCGCTCTCGCGCGCGCGTGAATTGTCGTGCGTACCCGAAAAGAGTCCCGCGGATATATTGTGTTGCTCAAAGTCGCGTAGTGCCGCGTACCGTGCATACAAGTATCGTCGCGGTCTCTCACCGGGGAAAGTAGTACGGGTGTGCTACATGGTCGTTGTATAGGTATCATTTCGCGACCACCGATTAGTTTACCGTGTGCGTGTGTAGTAGAGACCGTTTCGCGTATACCGATTCGTTCCCGTGTAAAGTGTCGTCCGTTACATTTGTGTTGCACAAATGTCGTTTTGTGTCTACCGGTTAGTTGTCGTATCCATTAACGTTTACCGTCCGCCGCGAGCGGGGCGGCCGAGTTGTGTGTGTGAATCTGAGTGCGTGTGTGATAATCTGCGTGGCGGCGATTCGCGTGCCGCGGACATGTCTGTCGCGTAAGAGAGCCTGTAGAGCATGAGATTTGCGTTTAATTCGTGTGGATGAAATGCGTGGCTGGTTCGTGTGTGTGAGATTCGCGTTCCGCGAGTAGGGTGTGCGGTATCTTCGCGATTGCGAATAAGGTAGCGTGCGTTAGAGACGCTACTTCGAGCGGCGGTCGCCGGCGAGGCGACCCGACCCCGTTTCACATTATTGTCCTCTTGAAATATATGATTATTTATTATTTAATCTTGTGCTGATTGCGCTGCGCTCCCTCTCCTACTCTCCTCACAACGAACAACGTAACCGACGCCCTGAGCTTGCGTTCGGGCTGTAGATTTATATTTGCGTCGTATTGAAGAAACGTGGTGCGCGTAATCGCACCTGGCGCCCATACGGAATATTTAGCGGAAAGAATCTGTTACCGTAGATACCTTGAAGAAATTCTGTCGCGGATACGTCGGAGCTACCGTCTGTCCTATTAGTGAATTTGCGGCAGCGCCCCTTCGGCTGGCGAGACCGAAGGAAAACGGGTCGCAAAATTTTGGCGCCCAACGTGGGGCGATCTCGCTTAAGAAAACGGAAAAATTTGTGGAAGAATTTGTGGAGAGCGAGCGTGCGCAATAATTAAATGTGTTTGAACCCCGTATTTTCTGTGTGTTGTGTATAAGTAAACCTACTGTTTTTTTTCTTATACCGTTTCGTTTACCGCGTATGAAATCGTATGTGTAGTGGATATTATTATTTCGGCTCTGGAATGTCGGTGCCACACAATATACGCGACCTTGGTTATTGAGTTCGCTTTGTTTGGTTTGCCTGCGTTGTTTGGGAACTGCGCGCTTTCTTTTCGTTTCTTTCGCCGAATTCCTGCGTGTTTACCGCGAGCGGGATGTTATTGCCTTGGACTCTAGGATAGGATATTATGTTGATTTTCGCCGTGACGATCCTTTGTGCGTAGCGACTTTCGATATTATCGCGACTGGCATACGTTCCGCGCTATTATTGTCGATCTTTTCGCGTATGATCGGGGCGGAAATTAAATAGGATACCTGTTTCCGTCCGCGTGTGTTACCTTTTTGTTGCGTGGCTCCCGCGGATAGGACCGCGAGGAGAAGGTCGGGATTCGCGAGATGCGGGAGGGAAGTTCGCCATATAGTTGGATTACGAAATTAAATACCAAACAGGCCATTCAGCATTTAGTGGATCGAAACTTAGATACTAGCGGGATACTTCCGGTTTTGCGTGCGCGTTTATTGAAATTCGAGCAGGCGAGAGTCGAGGCGATGGACCCGGTGTCCGTGCCCGACCCCGACGCGGAAACGACCGGTTTCGACGCGGTCGGTGCGGTACCACCCGCACAGGTGGAGGCGTCGAGTGGGGGGGCGCCGTTCATCGGGATAGGACTATCTCGAACGCCACCTCGTCAAACTCTGGAATTGGGGGCGACGGGGGCCCTCGTGAACACAGGGGTACAGGGTACGCCGTCGCGTCCGACTTTTGACCTGCCGCGTTCGGCGTTTGAGCTACCGCGTCCGACTTTCGAGTTACCGCGTTCGTCTTTTGAACCGTCGCATCTGACTTTTGAATCAAAGGGATTAGGGTCGAGTTACGAACAGAAGCGGGGAGGCGCGAGGGAACAGAGCGCTAACTTTCCGACACCCCCGCGTGCCGAGTCGGTACCATTCGCGGCGGAGAGGCGGTCCGCACGGGGATCCGCGTCCGAGGCGTACACCCTAATGCGGAAGTGGAATCTCCATTTCTCGGGAAAGTGAGGTAGCGATGCCGAGGCGTTCCTTTTGCGGATAAAGGAAGCCCGGGCAATTGTTCCGATCGATGACGCGGACCTGTTCAAGTGTTTACCACTTTTTTTGTCGGACGTAGCGCTGTATTGGGTGCGGCTCGAAAGTCAAAACTGGCGTAGTTGGAATGACTTTGAAAGCGCGTGGAGGGCCCGGTTCGGTGACCCCGATTATCAATACATGCTTCGGGAGGAGGTCCTGCGGAGGACCCAGGGGGAGTACGAGGCCGCCGCGGACTATCTGACGTGTTTGCGCGCTCTTTTCGGTCGAATGAACCCCCCGTGGAATTTATCGGAGCAATTAATATTCGCGCACCGGAATTTGTTACCGCGCTTGCAGATCGCGATACGTCGTCAGGAGTTCCGCGATTTCCACGCTTTAGAAGATTTGGCCACGCGGGTGGAGCGTAGTTTGCTCGCGGACAAGTGCTATCGGGCCCCGTTACCGCCGGAACAGTCTATCTTCCCCGATTTGGCGTACCACGCGCCAAAAGGGAAGCCGAAAAATCCGATCACCGTCGCCGCCGGGGAGGCGGTGGGCCGCAAGACCGGAAGTCAAAAGAAAACCGCGAAATCCACAGTGATCGCGACTAGCCCTGCCGCTCCAGCGAGCCCGACGGTCACGGATACCGCGGCGGGAATCGGAGTGGGTGACGCGAGTATGCAGTGTTGGAACTGCGAGAAGACGGGACATCGCGCGCGCAATTGTAGGGAGGCTCGGCAAACCCACTGTTATCGGTGCGGGAAGCGCGGATTTACCACGAGGACTTGCCCAGCGTGTTCGGGAAACGCGGGAGGGGGTTCGTAGGACGGGTCCCTACGGCCCCGAGTTTCGAAACGAGGACCCGACCCGTGGATACCGCGTCGGAGGCGCTCACGCACTCATTTGTTACCTTCGAGCCCGCCGAGTTACCGCCCCTTCGGTACTTTAGAATTCGTGTAGGTGGACATTCGGTATTGGCGCTTGTGGACTCGGGATCGAGTCGCACTCTTATCGGTCGCGAGGGAATGCGGATCGCGGAAAGCCTAGGCCTGCCGATTGCGGGCGAAGGCGGAGCGCGCATCCGTATGGCGAACGGCCAAATAACCGCGATTCAGGGTAACGTTTCCTTGCCGATGCGGTTGAAGGGCCGAAGTCATGAAATGACCGTGGGGGTATTGCCAGATTTAGCGGTGTCGTGCATTGTCGGTATGGAATTTCTGACAAAATTCGGTATCGCGTTAGATTTCGCGAAGGCCGAGTGGTACTTCCCGGATAGACCGCACCTTCGTTACCGTTTCGACAGGGAAGGGACATCTTCGGTCTGTGGACTAGCACAGCTAACACCGGATCAAAAGAATACGCTAGATTTTTTTTTACGAACGATACCCACTCCACCGGAAGACCCGGGAATTACTAGTTTGACCGAGCATAGAATCGATGTGGGGGGCCACGCGCCGATTAAACAACGTTGCTACCTAGTGTCGCCGAAGGTTCAGGAAGCCATTCGCGCGGAGGTGAATAAAATGTTGAAAGCCGGAATTATCGAGCCTTCTTCGAGCCAGTGGTTGAATCCGATAGTTATGGTGAAAAAACGGAACGGCAAATACCGGTTTTGTATAGATTTCCGCGGAGTTAACGAGATCTCAAAGAAAGACGCGTACCCGATACCGAACATGGAAGGTATCACAAATAAATTACGTAAGGCGAAATACATATCGACCATTGATTTGAGCCAAGCGTATTTCCAGATACCGTTAGCTAAAGATAGCCGCGAAATCACCGCTTTTAGTGTCCCCGGAATGGGACTATTCCATTTTCGCAGAATGCCGTACGGATTGCATAACGCCCCGGCCACCTTTCAGAGATTGCTCGATACACTAATAGGCCCGGAAATGGACCCGTTCGCGTTTAACTATCTAGATGACATAATTATCGCGACGGAAACGTTCGAACAGCATATGGAGTGGTTAAAACGCGTGCTAGATAAAATATCGGCAGCAGGCCTAACTATAAACTCGGAAAAATGCGAGTTTTGTCGACCGCAAGTACGGTACTTAGGATTCATCGTCGGAAGGGGGGGCCTCGCGACCGATCCAGAGAAAATACAGCCAATTTTGAAGTACCAAGCGCCGCAAAATATTAGACAGCTGCGCAGGTTTTTAGGAATGTCCTCGTGGTACCGCAGATTTATACCGCAGTTTGCCACGCTTAGTGAGCCGCTTACCCGTCTTTTAAAGAAAAACAGGCGCTGGGAGTGGGGGGATGACCAGTGTCGCGCCTTCGATCGCATACGAGAGTATCTCATGTCCGCCCCGATACTAGCGTGTCCGAATTTCGAGGAGCCCTTCGTATTACAGACCGACGCGGGTTCGGTAGGGTTGGGGGCTGTACTTACGCAAAAATTAGAGGGCGAGGAAAGAGTGATCGCGTATGCCAGTCGCGTGTTGACGGATCCCGAAAGGAAATATTTGGTAACAGAACTGGAGTGTTTGGCCGTGGTGTGGGCGATCCAGAAATTCCGGCCCTACTTAGAGGGATATAGATTTACCGTCATTACCGATCATAGTAGTTTGCGATGGTTACACAACCTGAAAAATCCTACAGGTCGATTGGCCCGTTGGGCCCTCGAACTGCTGGAATATGACTACACGGTGGAATACCGGAAGGGAGCCCTGCACCACGTGCCTGACGCGCTGTCGCGAATGTATGAGAGGGAAGGGGAGAGCGCCGTTGACGTGAACGCCGCTGTAGAGATCGCGGAGTGTGAGGACACGTCCGACGTATGGTACCGCAAACGATATAATGAAGTAGCTACCGACCCGAAAAGATTCGCGCATTGGAGGATAGTCGAGGGGAAATTATACTTTTTGCGACCGAGGCCGGTTATCTCGGATATCGTGGAAGACCTTGACCGATGGAAGTTAGTATTGCCGCGAGAACTTCGCGCGGAAGCCCTTCGCGAATCGCACGACGCTCCTCAAGCCGGTCATCTAGGTATCGAGAAAACCTACCAACGCGTCGCCGTTTCTTACTACTGGCCGAACTTGTTTCGAGACGTAACGAAGCATGTTCGAACGTGCAACATATGTCAGCGAACGAAGGTAGAGCAGGCGAGTCCCGCAGGGTGGATGGGACGTCGAACAGTAGAGGGGCCGTGGACCGCCGTCGCCGCGGATATCGTAGAGCCGCTGCCCCGCAGTAAGGCCGGATATCAATATATATTAGTAATACAAGACCTTTTTACGAAATGGGTGGAAATCCGGGCCTTACGGGCGGCCACGGGGCCAAAGATTAAAGAGGCTCTTGAGGATTTGATCGTGTCGCGATGGGGCACACCGAAAACCCTCTTGACGGATAACGGGACGGAGTTTATAAACAAAGTAATGAGAGGGTTCGCGGAAGAAAACGGGATAACTCACGTTACGGTACCTCCCTACCACCCTCAGGCGAACCCGGTAGAAAGGGTAAATCGAGTACTGAAAACGATGATTGTGGCCTATATCGAGAAGGATCATAGGGAGTGGGACAGACATTTATTGCGTTTGCGTTTCGCGTATAATACGGCGAGCCATTCATCGTTGGGTACCTCGCCGGCATTTTTGAATTTCGGACGCGAGTTGATACCGCCCGACACGTTGCGCGACCGTCGGGAGAACGTTGCCGAGACCGAGGCGGGAGATCTTGCGGAGTGGTCGCGGCGAATGGCGGAAATGCGCGCGGTTAGAGAATGGGTAGCGGAAAACTTAGAGCAGGCAAACCAACAGCAGGCCGCGAGATATAATCTCCGGAGTCGGCCGCGTAGATTTCGCGTTAACGATTTGGTGTTGAAACGGCAGCATGTATTGTCGTCTGCCGCACAAAATATCGCGGGAAAGCTGGCACCGAAATTCCAGGGACCGTTTTGAATTAAGCGAGTGATCTCTCCGGTCGTCTATGAGGTAGCACAGCCGGACGGATCGCCCGCCGGAAGGGTACATGTCCAAGACCTAAAGCCCTATCACCTTCCTGATTCCAATGAATAGGATACCTGGGATGCCGACGATGGCGTCCATTGAGATCCGCCGAATATGGCGCCGATTTTATGGTCGCCACCACCGGTTGTGGCATCACATCCGGTGCGGCAATCCCGGCTGAGAGCTCTCGGGTGGCGGTCGCGTGCGCTCGGTTTGAGGTCGGTGTCGGAAGTCAGGAGAGATAGCAGAAAGAGGCGGGCTGCAGGAGTTTTCGGGGCCACGGTAGGGCATGATTCAGTTTTTTTTTGCATTGGTCTGGTGGCGTAACTGGTGCCGGAGTGGTGGTCGCTGCTGTCGGGGCCGGAATCCCCTTGGTTCTCGTCTGGGAGGGGGGAGTTGTGACGTGACATTGTCGCGTCCACCGCCCAGACGGTAGCTCGGCCGAGGGGAAGGTCGGGGATGGCGCCTCGACCGGAGTACGGGAGGGTTATTCGCGACTTAATTAATTTGCGAGCGAGCTTTGTAGATACGACAGGTGGTGCCGGAGCGGATGATCCACGGAGGACCGGTGTAACGACGTATGTCGCGACGAGGGAGAGAAGGAAGCTTGGGGAACGCTGAACGGAATGGCTGGCCGACGGGCGAGTCACTTGGGCCTACCGCCGCGGAGACGCGCAGAATGCCTCGCACATTGCACCCCGGGCCGTACCGTCACACAAGGAAGGGCGCGACACCGCGACTGCAGCGCGGGTAAGCGACCCGGATGCCTCCCCGATGATATCAAGGACACCGAGCAGCATAGCCATGGCCTGGCCAGCCGGGCTAAAGCTAAGAAGGGCCCACACCTGGTGGCAGCCGATTCAAAAGATCGCGGGCAGACAGAATGGACTAGAAGCGGCGCCGCAAACACGGCGGCGCGCACGACGGATCGGCGGGACGGAACATCGCGAGCTTGGAGCGCATGCGCGGAGGCCCAACGTGTTCTCGCCGGGCCGGCCGCTCTTCACTGTCGTGCGAGCGCTGAACGAGGAGCCATCCCCAGAGCACAGCCCGAGAGAGCGAATCGACCGAGCAGCGAGGAACGGCAGAAACTTGTAAGATCTCCACTTCGGTGCTACCGTATTACCGTTGGCTCGATCTCGGCCATGGCATTAGACTATTATTAGTAGCCATTACCGATTAGAATACCGTTTTACTGGTACCGACTTCCGTCGGAATTAACTTTGTGCTCGCGAGCCCGGCCGAGATCGTGCCCAGAAAGCATATTGTGAAGCCCTCTCCGGAAACTCTTGCGCGGCCGACAGTCATTTCGTGTTTCGTGCGTCTAAGTTATGTTTACCGTATCGCGTTCATTGTGTCGAGACTATCGTTGTCTCACGTATATTGCGTCAATTACCGCTTAGTGTTTGTCTCTTGCGTCGAGGTCGTAATGAGCGTACCGCGTTCAGTGTATGGAAACTACCGGTATTTCGCGTTTAGTGTGTTAAAGTCGCGATTAGTGTCGTGCAGCGTTGTCGCGTCTGTTCGGGGAAAATTCCACGGGCGAGCGGTGCGGTCGAGTTGTGTGTGTGAATCTGAGTGCGTGTGTGATAATCTGCGTGGCAGCGATTCGTGTGCCGCGGACATGTCTCTCGCGTAAGAGAGCCTGTAGAGCATGAGATTTGCGTTTAATTCGTGTGAATGAGATGCGTGGCTGGTTCGTGTGTGTGAGATTCGCGTTCCGCGAGTAGGGTGTGCGGTATCTTCGCGATTGCGAATAAGGTAGCGTGCGTTAGAGACGCTACTTCGAGCGGCGGTTGCCGGCGAGGCGACCCGACCCCGTTTCACATTATTGTCCTCTTGAAATATATGATTATTTATTATTTAATCTTGTGCTGATTGCGCCGCGCTCCCTCTCCTACTCTCCCCACAACGAACAACGTAACCGACGCCCTGAGCTTGCGTTCGGGCTGTAGATTTGTATTTGCGTCGTATTGATGAAACGTGGTGCGCGTAATCGCACCTGGCGCCCATACGGAATATTTAGCGGAAAGAATCTGTTACCGTAGATACCTTGAAGAAATTCTGTCGCGGATACCTTGGAGCTACCGTCTGTCTTATTAGTGAATTTGCGGCAGCGCCCCTTCGGCTGGCGAGACCGAAGGAAAACGGGTCGCAAATGTATGTATAATTATTTGTTTTTCGCATGTAACAGTGATGTTTGTTGATGTTTTCTAATAATTATAAGAAAATGGTACGTTTGTATTATGATTGTTATTTTGTTGCAGTGACTTATTATGAGGCAATAGAAAAATTGAAGAAAGCAGAAGAAGAAAGTGATCTTACGTCCAATACCGAAAACGAAGAAAATCGTAAAAAGACACGAAAACATAGAGCCGCTAAAAACCTGAACACATCATTCACATCAATAAGCAGCAATGATTCTGAACTGACAGATGACATTTATGTCTTAGACATTCCAAAAGTACCGCAACTTTCCAACAAAACTACACATATGAAGAAATCAGAAACACAAAAAAGTAAGAGCTTTATAAAGCATTAATACATTAAAAAGTAATAGAATGTTTCAATAACGTATTGTTGTATGGTTTTAAGGTTTTGATGACAGATATAATGATACAAGACAAAAAAGTCAGAGTGCAAAGAAAGTGGGAAATACTGCTGCATCAAACAATCACTACAATGCAGGAAGAAAAGATTTTGGTAAGTATAATTTTTGTCAAAATGAAAGATTTGCACAAAAAATTTGTAAATGGATATGGAAATTTATAAGTGGAGATATCTATACTCTGGATATCTGAAAACGATATAAATAATACATACAATAATTTCATTGTTTCATTACTTTTAGATTCACTATGTACTGAAAATGATGAACAGTGGCGAGATCATGAAAACAATGATAACGTCCTACGAAGTCCGAGCTTGACCTCTAATAAAGGTTAGTATGCAAGTAATTTATATATTACTTTTTATTTGACAATTATTCATAAATTTATATATTGTACATAACGTTATTTATCCTGCGCAATTTCTTTTAAAACAATTTTTCGATCTTTTTCACTTTTGTCATTTTTTTTAACTGTAGTATTTGTAGTATGTAATATTGATTATTTGTATTGTGTAATATCAGAAGCACAATGACGTAAGAGCTTTATACAGCATTAATACACTAAAAAATAATAGAATGTTTTAATAACCTATTGTTGTATGGTTTTAAGGTTTTGATGACAGATATAATGATACAAGACAAAAAAGTCAGAGTGCAAAGAAAGTGGGAAATACTGCTGCATCAAACAATCACTACAATGCAGGAAGAAAAGATTTTGGTAAGTATAATTTTTGTCAAAATGAAAGATTTGCACAAAAAATTTGTAAATGGATATGGAAATTTATAAGTGGAGATATCTATACTCTGGATATCTGAAAACGATATAATTAATAATACATACAATAATTTCATTGTTTTATTACTTTCAGATTCACTATGTATTGGAAATGATGAACAGTGGCGAGATCATGAAGATAATGATTACGTCTTACGAAGTCCGAGCTTGACCTCTAATAAAGGTTAGTATGCAAGTAATTTGTATATTACTTTTTATTTGACAATTATTCATAAATTTATATATTGCACATAACGTTATTTATTCTGCGCAATTTCTTTTGAAACAATTTTTCGATATCTTTTTTACTTTTGTCATTTTTTTAATCTGTAGTATTTATAGTATATATTCTTTTTTGTAATAATATTGTTTGTGTAATATAATGTAATAATATTTATTTGCAGTATATATAATATTATTTATACATCTAAGTAGGCTTTTTGTAATGTTATTACATATTATATCTGTGATATCAAAAATTAAATAAATATATATGTAGGTAAATAAATGTTAAAATTGTATGGAAATGGTAATGGTAATATATTTTTTTATTACATTTAGATTCACGAAATAAAAATTTTCCCCAAGATGAAGAAGGGTGTGATAACGACAATGATAATGGTGAAGTTCCAATGTCAGTAGTAGCAAAGAAGACTAGTAAAGTACCAAGAGCGAACTGCAATTGTGAACGAAGTAAGTATGCACATAATTCCTATATATTTTACTTACGATTATTATACATGTATATTAGTCATAATGTTATTTATTCTGAAAAATATTGTGCGTTATATTTTTTATTTGTAGTTTTCAGCTTACATTTTTTCATATTTTTAATCTGTATAATTTTTAAAAATGTTTTCTTTTCTTTTCACACATAAATAAAATCTCTTTTAAATGTTTTTCAGATTCGAGCGATTCTATGCGATATGTAATTCGAAAACTAACGGATATGGAAATGAAAATAAATGTCATGCACAAAGACATAAAAATAATCGGAAAGCGTGTAGAAAAAGATCGAACTGGTACTTTTGAAACTGAAGAAAGAGAAAAAGTTGATATTTTTCAAGATCTGCCATTAAAGGATGAAAACGATCTTGAAGCTATGGAAACAAAATTAAAAAAAAATTTATCGTATCGAAATCAAATGGTAAAATGAATGTCTACTTTTCAATATTACGAAATTTTTTAAAAAAGGAAGGACACTACAGTTTAGGATTTGACAGACAATTTAATTCTAAAAAGGGCTTCAGTAATCGTTAAATTGTTACAAAATTTTGTCAAATATCAATTTAAATATTGAATGTTATTCTTGCATAATAGAATCATATGTATTATACTTTCTTGATTGTGTAATGTACTTGATTCATGCAATATATGTAAATACGATAGCAGATGCACATATGTATAGATATGTATAAATTATACATATACATAATATTTATATAAAAGATTTTGTAAAAACAGTTTTGTAAAAAATAATTACAAACGTATATTTATTTCAATATTTTTATTCGGAATTGCAGATCCTAATTTTATATATTACTAAATTTTTATTCTTCTTATTTCGAGATATATACAAAGAATAGTTGATAAAACTATATAAAACTATGTGATTATACATATATAGAAAATAATTGTTAATATATATACATTTATTTATTTATTTCACCATCTATACATTTACCTTTTTTTGGATTTAAAATCTTATAGTCTTTATTTCTTAATACATATTATGTGTTTTCTTCTATACATTTAATACTTTGTACATATGTTTTTCTCGTTTCATTTATAAATATTTCAGATGACACAATTGGCATTTGTATTATGTGCAAACATGAAAACATCATGTTTGCGACTGATGAAACTAATGGTCTCTAACAAACTGGCGATTAAGTACAGTTGGTACGGTGCGAAAAAGAAACAAATATTTTCCAAATTGGAAATTTGTAAAGTAATTATAAGTACGTAAAATATAAAGACGTATTTGTTGTAATATTTAGAAATAAAGAACAATAAAAATATGTTATTTTTGCAGGTGTGATACGAAAATCATTTTCTGAGGCGACAGATGACAAGATTTCTGCTCCGATTAAAATATGGTTAGCTCATGCCAAGGAACGCATAACGAGAAACAAAGAACAAGAAAAAGAGAACGTGCCTGTAAATGATGTAGAGTAATTATAATATGGATGTTTATCTTTTTGCGAAAGATAAACATCCATATTATATAAGACATAAGAGTGAGTCAGATGCGAATATATAGATGCTATAGCAACATGTTTTCTTTCTTAAAAGTTTTATTTTTTAAATGTTGGTCTTTTCTTTGTCAATATATTATTGAGATGACATATCTAGTTTTGTATAACACACGTACATATATATATATATTCGTTGTGAATATCGATTACAAGTAGTTATATTATTTTTATTAGAGTTAAGGATATCTGTCATTTTCGTCGTAAATATCGTTAATCAAAACAACCACAATTATAATGGTCCACAACTGTTATACTTCAGGGATTTTTATTTCAGAGGTATCATTATATACTTTTATTATAATATTATTGTTTCAACTCGAAGGACCAGAAACTCATCCGGAGTCTGAAGCCAGATTCGTTTCGAATGCGGTGCGGTGTAGGGAGGTTCGCGCTCCGTTTAGGTACGCGGTAGGATCGTGAAATCATAGGGCGTGCAATTTCAATAAGCTTGAGAGTCTTGTTATTTGTACTATAAGAATGTCTTTATTCGCCACGGTGTCACAAACATGGTCGCACGTGAACACCAGACGGATGGCACTTGTTTGTCGAATGATCGTGTCGAGCGAGAACATCGACTTGTACAAAATGGCCGATAACGGCGCACGGCGCACGAAGCGCTCACAGAAATAATGTCCTTTTCGCGGTCGAGATGTCGAACGCGGCACCTTGCACAAATATGGCCGAACGGCGCACGGCGCACGAGGCGCTTATCGAGATATCACGGAATATCTTTATGCGATGTAATCGCCGCACACGGCACTTTATACACGCAGCGTAATTAAGTTTCTATCACGAGATATAATGGTTGATGCTATGCAGATCACTCACCACGTGTGAGATCGCACTTGAGAATTGAACTCTCGCGAGGGGTGACGGCCAGAGGGGCGCAGATCACTCGCAACCCGCGAGGGTTGCATTTGCACTTTGAACTTTCGCGAGGGGTGACGGCTGAGCACAGCGCAGATCACTCGCAACCCGCGAAATTGCACTTGTCTCTCGCGAGGGATGACGGCCGAGCGCGGCGCGGATCATTCGCAACTCGCGAGATTAAATACGGCCGAACACGGCACTTAAGTTTTACAATGAGAGCACTTAGAATGTTTCTCGAAACGTATTGTCCGATGCAGGACGACGGATGAACTGAGTCGACGCGGTGAACCACGAGGTCGTGCTATGATCGGGCGTTCTTTAGGATGCGCGAGATGGTGAGCCTATGGCGGACATCTTGTCGCGACGCGAGCGGAAGATCTTGTCGCGGTACGAGCGCGGATCTCGTGTCGACGCGAGCGGATTGTCGCGGCACGAGCCGAGATCCTGTCGGCGCGAGCGGAGATCTTGTCGCGGAACGAGCGGAGATCTTGTCGCGAGGCTCACTTTGTTCGATAATCGAGGTTTCTGGGAGCGAAAGACACACGTGTGGTTCACCGGCCGGCTTCAGACGTACTCTACTGCGCGTATCCGGCGGCGCCGCGACGCGATGAGGAAGAACCCTGCCCATCGATCGAGATAGATACGCGGGTCGATGTGCGAATGCTTGCGCGATTTTGATTGGTCGTGGCGCGCCGATAAGAGCGGAATCGCGTGGGTTTCCTCACCCGTCGCGAAGGGCTCGCCGTACGCGTGAACTCGCCCAATCCGAAACAATTATGTTAAGGTGTACGCGTGTCTGCGTAATTATCGTCTTTGCTTTCGTTTTAATGAATAAATATATCTGAACGTATATTCCCGAAAAAAAATGATTAGATATAATCATATATAATTATATCTGGTATATATACAATTTTATATAACTATATATGTTTTTATATAGGGTCATATCTAATTATACATAGTCACATGTGCAATCAGTGGTCCCACATACAACCAGATATAGCATTATATCTAATTGTATATAAATGTATGTGAAACCAGATATAATGATATGTGAGTAGTGTATTCTACATATAACTAGATATAGTATTATATAAAACTATATATACAGTCATATATAGCCAGATATATTAATGTGAATAATCTGGTCCTATATACAACCAAATATAGCACTATATCTAATTGTATATAAATGTATGTGAAGCCAGATATAATGATATGTGAGTAGTGTATCCTACATATAACTAAATATAGTATTATATACAACTATATACAGGGTGTCCCAAAAAGCTCGGACACCGTTTCACTGACAAATTCTGTGGGACATTCTAAGAAGAAAATTCTTATGCGAAAATGTTGAGTCTGTAATAGTTTTTGAATTATAAGAATTTAGAGTTAGCGAATCAGACCGCCTAAAGTTGGCGCGCTCAGGTGTGGTACATCGCATAGCAAGTGAAGGTGGGCTAGCTTGTGACACACTTCATTTGACAAACTTGACAGTTCGCTGTGCATACGTATTTATTGATATTCCATAATGCTTGCATTAATCTTTATATACAGCAAATTGAACAATCACAGATAAATAAGACAAAGCTTCAAAGTAATTTTCTTGTCGTTTGAATTATGTCAATATCTAAAAACTGAGTCAATGCACAAGAGCACCTTTACTTGCTATGCGATGTACCACACCTGAGCGCGCCAACTTTAGGCGGTCTGATTCGCTAACTCTAAATGCTTATAATTCAAAAACTATTATAGCCTCAACATTTTCGCATAAGAATTTTCTTCTTAGAATGTCCCACAGAATTTGTCAGTGAAACGGTGTCCGAGCTTTTTGGGACACCCTGTATACAGTCATATATAGCCAGATATATTAATGTGAATAATTTGGTCCTATATACAACAAGATATAGCACTATATCTAATTGTATATAAATTTATGTAAAGCCAGATATAATGAGATATGAGTAGTGTACCGTACATATAACTAGATATAGTACTATATACAACTATATATGCAGTCATATATAGCCAAATATATTAATGTGACTAATCTGGTCCTATATACAACCAGATATAGCACCATATCTAATTGTATGTAAATGTATGTGAAGCCAGATATAATGATATGTGAGTAGTGTATCCTACATATAACTAGATATAGTATTATATACAACATAAGAAGCATTTATATCTTCGTAGATTATATATGATTATATATAATCATATATGAACACATATTACATTTTTAATTTCGGATCATCCGATAGATGGCATCCGTTTGGATCTGTTTCTCGTATTTAAAATTTGACCAACAATGGTATAAGAACGGTGTCAAGAGACACGACAGAGTCTCGCGCCAAGTGATATAAATCACGGCATAACTTTTGTATTAGTTATATTGAAGTCTACTCTTTACTCTTATAATAAAGTGGCACACTTTTAGTAAATAAAACTCAAAAAGCCTAATTTTATTATATATAATTATATATGGTTATATAATTATATGTGGTTATATATAATTATATATGGTTATATATAATTATATGTGGTTATATATAATTATATGTGGTTATATATAATTATATGTGGTTATATATAATTATATGTGGTTATATATAATTATATGTAGTTATATATAATTATATACAATTATATCGGCCCATTTTTTATATCTAATTATATCTAAAGCCAATTTTATATAATTATATGTGATTATATCTAATCATTTTTTCTCGGGTTAATCGTATGGAGATGGAGAGGTACATATGTTATTGGCAATAACGCATGTGCAATGTATCGATAGACTTAGTATAAGTAGCGTGGGTCACTATGTTTCGTTCGCGGTACAGTTAAACTTGTTTATGTGAGCAAATTATACGAGTATATAAGTATCGACATATAATAGATTCTTCACTTATTAATAATTCTTAAGTTAAGTGTGTAATCGAACTCATTTGTCAATGGCTACCATAAATAATTGTACAGCCGCCACCCGTTTGATACTGAGTAAGGTGGATATACAATTTACTTGTTTAAAGAGAAAGTACCTGGTTTACGCGAAACATAAATAATCGATTAACGCGACTGTTAAAAATGATACAAGCATATGAATAAATATATATTTATAATGCATAAAAAAAGTATACAAATTATTTAACCTAACCTAACGTAATACGTATATACCTAAAAAAAAAAAAGTATATACCGTGCACATTCTATCCTTGGTTCTGAATTGGTACTCCTGATATTCTTGGCACTTACTGCGAAATATTCTCAGTATGTACTACGAACTCGAAAAAGGCGGAAATAGAAATGTTCTCAGTAGGTTCGCAATAAATCGTAGTACGTATCTCGAATGTTTTGAGAATATACGCAATATACTGCTGCGATATTCTTCGAACATTCTCAGTATCTACATGTGCTGTATGGGATGTGCCTTGCGGACAAAAATCATTCCGTTCGTGCACCATACATGCTTGAAAGATAACTGCTTGGCCTTAACTCGAGTCCGGCGCAACAATTTGTAAATATCCGTAGGAAGCAGTTCGTTTATATAAATTTGGCCAGGGAGATCTTGAGAGAAAACATCGAGGACAGTTAGTCGACGCTTACGGCGCATAGCGCAAAGAATATAGTCGCGAATCTGTTGAGACTTAAGTACAACAATAATTGATCGCGGTTTAACAGTAGTGACAGCACAATCGGAGGCGGAAACAGTGCTAGGTGCCACATCACGCATCACAGACACGTTGCTAACCCCCACATCTCGAGTCTCAAAAACATCGGACACAAGCCGCGGTGTACCCAGCGCGCGAAAAACACTAGTAACGAGCTGTTCAGATGTGTCGGATAGAGAACTTGGTATCCCGGAAATGATAATATCCGACTTACGCAAGACTCGAGACGTGGAAGGCTGCGAAACAGGATGAGGACCACACGGATCACTCTTTAAATCGCGCACCTCACTCGCGAGAGCAGCACACTGCCGCTCCAACTCAGCAATACGCTGACTGTTGCATTCAACACTTTTTGCAATACTATTAAGTTGGTTGAGTTTGTCATTAAGAGCACTGTTCGTACGCCGATGGTCCTCGACAAAAGTAGAGAATCGTGAATCCGACGCCTCGACAAACGCGGAGAATCGTGCTTCTGACGCCTTAAATTGCACGATCAGTTGACGTAAAAGCATATTGGTTGTATCAACGGTTTGGCTGGTTGCATTGGTAAAGTCAAACTGCTCGGTACATTCTACCCCAAGTGTAAGGGGAGGAGCCAGAGAAGCAGCTAATGACTCGCGAGGCACAACACCGTCAGCACCGTCCGCACCAGGCACCGGAGGCTGCAAAGCAGCCAACGCTTTACAGCAATGATCTGCGTATTTTGTCACGGAAAATGGCTTGACGCAACCAGGATGAAAAGTTTTCCCGCACTTGCACTCAACAGTCTCGGTCGCAATTGACTTCTTACATCTAGTACACTTGATGCCTGTACGCTGCATAGTTGGTTGGGTGACTGCAGCCAGGAGAAGAACCGAATGAAAAGCGGTAGTCTGGTGGGTAACAGAAGGTAGTGCAACTCAAAGCCCACAGGTGTCGCCACATGCACGAAAAGATACAAGAAGAAGATGTAAGAAGCGGGAGCATGCGCAGCAAAAAAGCAGATCCACACCAGACTCAGGCCAGTTTGAGGTTAGAGAAGAATGCCAGCTTTTCCAGAAAATATCAGGACTATTGAGTCACCCGAATGGAAAGACTTAATATCGATCCTTACGAGCAACAAAAGACCAGCTCAAGCCTAGAACAAAACAGCCCGTAGGCAGCTTACGGCAGCGATAAAATTCACAAAAAGCCGGAGCAAGGAAACAGTGCGACATGCGGTACTCACCAAAGAAGAGAGAGAGAGAGAGAGAGAGAGGGAGAGGAAGAGGGAGAGGGAGAGGGAGAGGGAGAGGGAGAGGGAGAGGGAGAGGGAGGGAGGAGAGAGAGAGAGAGAGAGAGAGAGAGAGAGAGAGAGAGAGAGAGAGAGAGAGAGAGAGAGAGAGAGAGATTGATTTTGTTTATTATGCATAAACATCAGCTAAAGGGCAAAGATACATAATAGCAAGACATAGAATACAAGAAAAGCTCTCAAAAAGAAAAGCATATTAACAAATATATTGCATCCTGATGCATTACTTAAAAACTAATCTTAAAACTAAAAGAAAAATTATTATTAAGGAAAAGTAGGAACAGAAAAAATAACTTAATGTAAAGCATAAGAATTAATTGATACTACGCAACGCAACTTAAACTAAGATAATTATGTGTATAACGCAACAAACTAGATACACGACTAGACGATGATAACATTGCACCAATATAATACACACAAGAAGGCCAAGAGCATCAGCCAGTTTCAGTTGCAAGCAAAAATAAGTGAAGAAGGTCTTTAAAAGGTGCGATAGAAGATGCAGATGTTATACCAGTAGGAAGAGTGTGCCAAAAACGAATTGAGGAAAGACGAAAGGAGTGCATATACGTGACAGTTCTACAAGTCGGAATATGAAAAGTTTGTGATGAGGCACCAAGACGGTCAGAACTCCTTAGCGATGGGTCAGGAAAAGTGAAAAGCTCACTAAGGTAAGAAGGAGATTGTAAGAAAAGGATACGATACATCTGACACCCAAGAAAATAAAGCCTTTTATTTTCAACAGAGAGCCAGCCCAGTCGACGTCTGTATGGCGTAATACGTTCATCACGTCTGATATCATAAATAAACCGAATACAGCAATTTACAAGTCTTTGCAATTTAGTGTTCAACTCATTGCTCAAGCCATGATAGACAAGACAGCAATAGTCAATGTGAGGTATAATCAATGCTGTAACTAATTTGATTCTTAATTCAGTGGAAAGAGAGTTTCTGTTAAATTTTAGTTTGTATAGCGCATAATGGACCCTCTGCGAGACATGTAAAATGTGTTTCCTCCAAGAAAGAGTAGACGTGAACATAACGCCCAAATTCCTCACTTCACTTACAAAAGGAAGAGGTACTTGGTTTACAGTAATAGGCGGTAGAAGACCAAAATCAATATGCCTAACATATGCTTGACTACCATAAATAATTGCCTTTGATTTGGCAGGATTCAGTTTAAGGCTATTAGACTCAGCGTAATTAAAAATAGCATTTGCATCTCTAGAAATTAACTCTAATCCACGAAGAATGTCGGCCGGTGAGCATGATAGATAAATTTGAATGTTATCAGCAAACATCATATGTAATGCATGCGACAAGACGCTACCAATATCATTAATAAAGAGAGAGAATAATAGTGGGCCAAGCACAGAACCCTGAGGGACGCTAGACGACGTAGCTAGCCAATCAGAAAGCCTACCAGTATCATCGACCACTGCCTGAGAACGACCAATCAAATATGAAAAAATCCATGTAAGAACGGCGTCCGAGAAACCAATCTCCTTAAGCTTGATGAGCAAGCGCAGATGTGGAACCGTGTCAAATGCCTTACTGAAATCAAAGAGGATCATGATTGTGATAAGTCTATTATCAATTCCCTCTTTGATATCGTCAGAAATACGTAGTAGTGCTGATTGAGTATTATGACACGGTCGATACGCAGACTGTCTTGGATTTAGGAGATCATGCTCAATTAAGTAGTCTGTGATCTGTGAGGCAACAATCCTTTCAAGAATCTTAAAAAGCTCAGGCAGATTGGCTATCGGTCTTGTATCAGACGGGGATAATGGAATGCGAATCTTCGAGAGAGGGCGGATAAGCGCTCGCTTCCACTGAGATGAAAATGAAGAAGTTTTTAATAAGCGGTTAAATAAAGCAGTGAGATACGATGAAATCATGGGCCAAGCAATACGCAAAATATAAAGCGGAATTCTATCAGACCCCGACGCATAAGAATGAAGTGGTCCCACAGAAATTAGCTCAAAAATCATGCACGGTGTTATGGCAGAGAAAACAAATTCTGGACGCTGAGATGGACGAGTAACCAGAGCAATGGCGGAAATAAAGTCAGCATAAAAGCAAGGCAACTGAGCGTTAGAAACAGAAACATAAAATGAATTTAATTGATCAGGTGTAAAAAAACGTAAAGGAGAAACTAAGGATGATTTTACAAGACCCAAACGAGCCAGTTCTCTCCATAGTTTACCAGGATCAGTGATGTTATTAAGAGAATTGAATTGAAACTCGCTTTTGGCACGCTTTATATCAATATTAAGCAGGTTACGAAAAAGTCTATAGGTGGCATAACCGAGCAAACTATTGGAACGCTTTGCCTGCTTATATAGCTGATTACGAGTACAAAGTCGGGTTTTAAGTTCAACTGTAAGCCACCGCGCAGGGGGCTTCCTGATAACAAATACACGCTCAGGAGCAAACACATCAAGCGTCCCAAGCAAAGTATCAGACAGCACCGCACAGAGCCCGTCAACACCAGAAACACTCGCCCGGTCAACAAGTCCAACACAACCACCATCAGTGACCATTCGAATGCACGCTAGAAAATCAGTACTCTCAATGATAGACTGAAGATGGTCACGAAACTCATCACCATTAATGGCTCTATAACTACGCCTTAGAATATTACGCTCAATCGGTAAGATCATACCTAGAGAAAGCGACAACTTGATGAGATTATGACCGGCAATAAACGGGCTCTCGGATTTAGCAAACGTCAAGACCTTTTCACTGTCATCAACCGCAAGAACATCCAGCCACGAGTCAGAAGTGGCTGTGTGATGTGTAGCATCTGAGTGTACAATATACATTGATATGCCTGACATAAGTTTGCGTAAATAATTCGCTTCAAAATTCGTCGAAAGGAGATCACAGTTAAAGTCACCGCCAGTGATTATATTTTTATACAGGTGCGAAACACTCGTAAGTGTTTCAACGAATTCGTGTAAGAGGAGACCCTTAGGTCTTCTGTAGACAGACGCAAATAAAACTGTCTCATTATTAGGAACACGGATTTCAATAATGAGATATTCAGGAGAGTTAATGTCAACACACGAAGAAGCAGCTATAACTCTGACCTTCAATGAATCATGAACAAAGCAGGCGACTCCTCCGCCTCGTCTACCCAATCGATCGTTACGGATTAAAAAATAGCCATCTAAAGCCACCAAAGCGTCGGAAATATCAGAATGCAGCCATGTTTTGGATACAGAAATGACATGAAATAAGTTAGCAGCAAAATGATTTCTAATTAAATCTATATGTCCCCAAAGGGAATTAGCATTAAACTGAGCTACGCGAAATTGAGCAGACGAGACAGATTTACAATGTGTAGCGGTGGACAATAGTTGGTCAGACAATAACTGGTCGGAACGTGCACGTCAAACGAGTTTATCAAGATCAGCTTCAGAATTGACATGAATAACTGGCACACCATCAGAGTGTCTAACACGAATACAACCTTCTTTTACCCAGATATATTTATAAGACTTTTCTCTGACAACACGTTTAGCCCGCTGCAGCAAATCGTATTTATCCTTGGGCAGAAACTCATTCACATGCACATTCCGATCAGAGCCGTTATCGCAAACCTCTTTCTGTTTAAGCGTACGTCGCGCTCGCTTTTTAGAAATAACTTTATCGCGTACCGCACCAGAGGCTAATGTAACAATATAAGAGTTAGTAGAAGAGACCGGTAAGGTCTGGTCACGAGCTGCAACCGGCAGAGGCCTACGAACCACGGGTCTGACATCAAGAATGTGACACGAAAGTTCAGGGAGATCAAGGGTCGAAAACACGTTGCGAACACATGCCAACGGGGTAATCGACATTGCAGCAGGAACACCCGATATAACGAGCATATTCTCACAACCCGTATGAGTTTGCGGGACCAGATGAGAACCTCCTCGATCGCCCTTCAACTCACGTATCTCATTCCTGAGAGCAACACACTGTTGTTCCAAATCATTAATACGCTGACAATTCCGATCCACATTGTTCGCAACACTATTTAACTGATCAAGTTTATCGGTGAGATCACAATTTGTCTGCTGAGAGAGAGAGAGAGAGAGAGAACGTGCGCACACGCACATATTCGCATATTCACGGTCACATTTACATGCAAATTGCACTTAGAAAATGAAGTTAATTATAAATTCAATACAAGCAATAAAATGCGATGCCAATTGTGGTACATTTTATTTTAAATAAATAATCAAAATAAAATCATGGGGTAGGATTAAAATTAAAAGATATCTATTTATGCTAATAGATATGCACATTTCAACAAAATTATAGGGGATCACTTAAAATCAATGCTAAAAAAGACCAAATTCAGTCACGTATTTTTGCAAAAAATAATTGCAGAGCGATGTTTAAAAACGCATTTTAAAGCTTAAGGTGGTTCTTGCATTTAGGTCAAATGTAGATAGCCCGGAAAATATGATATTAAATGAAAGGTTAACGTTCCTACTGTGTCTGAAAAATTTCGGATTTTTTTATCGCTTGGTTCCGGAGATATAAGTCCGTAAACTTTGCCAATTTTGACCCCCCTTTCCCTATTATCCCATGTAATCGCACATTCATGGAATACGTTCATACTTCTCGAGTAAATGAACAAATAAAAAATTGTTTAATCGATGCAATAAACATTTCTAAAGATACTGACGCGACACCAAACTGATTGACCGTATCGTATATAAATAAAGCGAAACTTTCGCCAAACTTTCGGCAACTTTTGACACGACACGAGAGTCATGGCGGCCGTCTTGAGTGGCTGCTTAGCAACGCGCACGCGTCAGCTGACACACAAGGCGCGTGTCCTACCATTCTCTAGTCAAATTTGTGACTTTGCTCTGCTATTTTCAGTTTATATAGCGACGGTTTAATGAGAAAAAACCTTACGGAATAATTAATTTAAATGTATGCTGATTTTTACATACTAAATCATTCATATTTGTCACTAGTAACAATAGTTGTTTTTGTGACTTCGAAGTACTGCAAGAACCACCTTAAAGCTTATGCTTTCGAATGTTTAAAAGCTTGTTTCTTTTTAAAGATTTTGCTACAAACGGCGCTAATTTAAAAAGTAAACCTTATAAAATTGAAAAATTAACTTTAACTTTGATGGAGCGCACACAGGAAGAACATTTTTTTAATTGCGTCGTAAAATATAACATTAAAAAAAATGCTTCTTTAATCATTATGCTACAATTTTCTTCACTGAGTTATGACAATTTAAAGTAAGTAGTGCATTTTCAGGTCTTTTCTCTAAAAATCTGTAAATTCTGTCGCCAATATTAGCATTACGTAAGGTATACTACGGGGAGATTACATGGTCGGACTTACATCACCTTGTGTGTGTGATGTGTGTGCGTGCACAGTAGAGATAAAGACCCCACCGTTTGTCACTCCTGTATAAACATTGCAATTTGTCCATTAGCACCATTTTGCCAACTGAGCAGTTTTCATAATAAATCAAAAAATACGATCAATAACCCCGAATAGTCCGAAGTCTTCCTCTTCCTTAAGCAGATTCGCGAACAGTGTATATAGACAATTGCTGAATTGTTGCGAAATTGTTACAAATTTTTGCGAACAAACATATCGCAAATAACAAATTGCAATGTTCATACGGGAGTGACAAACCGTGGGGTCAATAGCTGTGTTCCTATATTCACTTTCAGTACTAAAAATCTATAGTTTACGTCATGTATACTATAAATTTTTAGTACTGAAAGTGAATATAGGAACACAGCTTATCTCTGCTGTGACACACACACGCTCGCGTGCGTGAGGTGTATAATAAGTCCGACCGTGTAATCTGAGTAATTTCCCCGTGGCACACCTTATACCTACTCTGGGAGAAAAAAGATAGTTAAGCAACGCATTTTGAGGCCCACGACTAGTAATCAAGTGATTGGGATTGCTCGTAACACTAATTTTACGTAACCTCGTATTTGGACTAGAAATACGTCATCAAAATGATGACGTTAGAGGAATAATATCAGTTAAAGAACCTAAAAATTGACTTAAGCAAGTGTGTTGGTTATGAGAAAACATCTCAAGTCTTCCAAACACAGTTTTATTATCAAATCGCTGTTGCAGTAATTGCACATCTCACAAGGAAACCAACGGAGGTGTCCCCCTCCGATTTTAATGAGCTTTTAATATGTTGTTGTCTAGAAAAAAATAAGAGACACGTATTTTTTTATACGTGCCCATACGCATGGAAAACCCCTTCGAAAAAAATCGATTTTTCTCTTTCGAACCGAATATCTCTGAAACTATAATGCCCGGTTTCTTCACTGTCGGATAACTTTATCCTTAGGTTAAATTTACTCTTCGTCTCTCTCTAAGAGTTAGGTTAGATAGAGATAAAGAGTGAGTTTATCCTAAGGATAAAGTTATCCAACGGTGAAGAAACCGGACATAAGAGATAAAAAAGTTTTCCAAAATGGAAATTAAATGGCTTCGAAAATACTTTGAACTAATGACAAAAAATTTATTTATAGTGTGTGTACAGAGGCATTTGAAATTATTTCTCAAAAATGGTTTATTGTAACATAACTTTATCATATATGGTTGAATTCGTAAAGAAATAACTTTTCATTTAGTGATAAAAAAATTTTAAAATTTTGATAAAATGTATTGGTGGCAAGGGTATATTTAAAAATAAAAGAAATAAAAAAATTATTTTGTCATTATTTCAAAGTACTCTTGAAGCCATTTAATTTATATTTTGGAAAATTTTTCTATCTTTTATAGTTTCGGAGATATTCGACCCGAAAGAGAAAAATCGATTTTTTCGAAGGGGTACCCCCTAAACATGCGTATGGGCACGTATAAAAAAATACGTGTCTCTAATTTTTGTCTAGACAACAACATATTAAAAGCTCATCAAAATCGGAGAGGGACACCTCCGTGGGTTTCCTTGTCAGTTAGACAACGACTATTACGGATATTTTAACAAAAAAAAAAAAATTTTTTTTTAAGTAAATAGTTCTTATTTTTTCTATTTTTTAGTTAATTTGTGTTTATGGTTTCGCATGTATTCTATTTTCTTATTTACAATTACGCATTGTTTTACAATTTTTGTAAACGCACGCATTGACGGGATTCGAACCTAAGAACCTAAGATTCCGGAATGGTAGCTTAGTACGCTAACGCTGAGCTAACAATCTATTTTACAGTAACTATTCTGAAACTTATATTTCTGAGCTCGCGCGATAGAACAAATACTGGGATTACTTAATAACCACAATTTAGTTTCATTCTCCGAATATCTAAATTTTACATCCACAAATTTAGGTTATACAAATAATGTTAATTTTAATTTGGTTAACCAAGTTATATAGATTATAAATATGAGAAGGTAATCGCATTTGTAAGACGATTAACTAAACTGTTGGAGATACGAAGTGGCTCCACTCGAACTAACGGGTCGCGACATTATCGACGCCTATCTATTCTATTTTCGATACTTGTAGATTCTAGTTCAGTTCTCTCTCTGGCGTCGCACGGTCGACCACGTGTAATCATTGTAATAATAATCGATACAGTAATTTCAATAAATCGCGTTATATAGAAATAAACTCCGATTATTACCCTCCAACAGGTTATGGGCCCAGAGTACGTGAAACGCGAGCGTTTGATTTAAAAAAGTCGCGAGTGAAGAACTCGTCGAAAACGTGGTTGCGGTGTGCCGTGCGCCGCGTATACGGGAAAACCGTTAGTGTGTGAGAACCAGTACGCGAAAATAGAGAAATCGCGAGATAAAGACTGAGACAATAAAAGACAGTAAAAGTGGTGTTAAAATGTCGGCGATTATGAAAATCGAGCCGTTAACTGCCGAAAATTATGATACGTGGAAAATGCAGATGGAGGCTATACTAGTGAAAAACGACATGTGGGCCTACGTGAACGGGACAAAAGTGAAGCCGTCGTCTGGGAGAGATGCGATGGAATGGACAAATAAAGATGCAAAAGCCGATATCGTGTTGTCGATGAGTACGTCGGAGTTGAACGTGATCCGTGGTTTAGAAACGTCAAGGGAAGTATGGCTAAAAATCGAGTCGACATTCCAGTCGAAGGGACCGGCGCGGAAAGCGATACTCTTGAAGAAAATCATTTTGTCACAATTGAAAAAGGGGGACAATGTGCGAACCCATCTAACGGAATTTTTCGAGGCAGTGGCAAGATTAAAAGAGATCGGTTTAGTAGTCAACGAGGAAGTATTAACAATCTTATTGTTATACCGTCTGCCAGAATCGTTTGGAAATTTTCGTTGCGCTATTGAGACACGAGATGAATTGCCAGATCCCGAGATATTGCGAGTGAAAATACTTGAAGAATACGAATCGCGAAAAGCGAGCGACAACAATACAGAGCAGAATGTTATGTACGCGAGAAGGTCAAAGTTTCGTCAAAACACGCGTGTGTCACAGGACAGTCGTGAAGATTCGAGGAATGATAAAACCGAAAACCAAGCAGGTGCGGGACAAAGAAAACTTAAATGTTTCCGTTGTGGTAAAACCGGTCATATTGCCAAAAAGTGCCTGGCAAAGTATCCTGCAAATCTACAAGTGAGTGCACGACAGGTGGAAGACAATGACAATGAATCGGTAAGTTCGGGGACACGGCGTTGTTGAACACAGTTGAGACAGTATTATTTAATCGCGAGAGTGTAAATGGTGTAGAATGGTGCTTGGACAGTGGATGCACTGCACACATGTGTACTGAGAAGACAAAGTTCGAGAAAATTGAAAGTGTGTATAAGACATTGAATTTGGCGAACAGTGAGTCAACAAGTATAACGGGCGCGGGAAACGTGCGAATGGCCGTGAGTAATGGTAAACAGGAGACTAATGTAAACCTTGAAAAAGTATATTACGTGTCGGATTTACGTACAAACTTGTTATCGGTGTCAAAAATAACGGATCGCGGATATGAAGTACATTTTCGTGAAAAAGACGCGATCGTGACCGGTAAGCACGGAGAAATAATTTTTCGAGCAGATAGAATCGGGAATTTGTATTACGTGCGGAAAGGCAAAGACCCGGTAAATGAAAACGATACGGCGAGGAAAGGGGAAAATGTGGTGATGTCCGTGAATCATATGAAAGGTGAGATCGACGAGTGGCATTACAGGTTGGGACATTTAAACGAACGAGACTTAAAAAGTATGGCGAAAAGCGGAGTTGTGCACGGATTGAAATTTAAGATCGATCAAACAATGTCAAAATGTAAAGTGTGTATTCGCGAGAAACAAACTCGAGCTCCATTTCAGAAAAGTGAAGGCGGTCGTACGAAAAACTTATTAGATATAGTACATTCGGACGTGTGTGGACCGATGAGAACTGCGTCACATTCTGGCGCAAAATACTTTGTGACATTTATCGATGATAGGTCGCGTTGGTGCGAGGTTATCTTTGTGAAAAACAAAAGCGATGTTTTGAGTGCATTTAAAAAGTACAAGGCCGCAGCCGAAACTTTAACAGAGAGAAAAATAAAAGTATTGCAGTCGGACAATGGAAGAGAATACTGCAACAAGGAATTTGACCAATTCTTGGAGCAAAACGGTATCGCGAGGCGATTATCGACACCACATACCCCTCAACAAAACGGCGTGGCGGAGAGAAAGAATCGGACGCTGGTCGAAATGGCCAGGTGCATGATGCGTCAAGCGAATGTTTCTCCAGTGTTTTGGGCAGAGGCGGTAAATACTGCGTGCTATGTGAGAAATCGGTGCGTGACAAAATCACTCGATGGACAGGTACCGTATAAATTATGGAAGGGAAAAATACCTACGGTGATATATTTTCAAATCTTTGGTTCGAGAGTGTTCGTGTCGGACAAAAATCCCCAAAAAGGAAAATTTGACTCGAGATCGGAGAAGGGTATTTTCGTAGGATACTCAAACAAATCGAAAGCGTATCGCGTGTGGCTACCGAAATCGCGTAAAGTAATCGTGAGTCGCGACGTGAAATTTTTGAACGAGTCAGCTTTTGATCGTAAATATCAAGAGTTTCTTGAGGACGAGAAACCCGGCCAAATCGAAACTAGGGGACACGAACAGGAAGACGAGTTGATTGAGGACAAAGCAGAGGAGCATCACGTCGAAGGACCTCAAGTTGTCATCAAGGAAAGGCATCACACAGGAGTATCTCGAGATGTCATCGTTAGAGCGCATAAACGAAGGGCAACCGACCGAAGGCTCTACTCCTTTACCAACGAGGCTTCAACCACCGAAACGCGAAAAGGGACGGCCGATGCTATTGCGTACCGGATCGGTTGGAAGGCCGAGAAAACTGTATCATCTATTCGCTAACAACAATGACGGAAACGATGGTGAGGATAGTGAGGTTTCGGATGATGAAGGTCTACTTGGTGAAACCCCAGACAATGATGACGCGTTTATGGAATGTAACTTAACAATAACACACGACCCTGCAACGTGGCAAGAAGCGGAGCAAAGCGACGACGTCGAAGACTGGAGAACTGCCATGGAAGATAAATACCTTGCGCAGATACGTAACAACACTTGGGAAATTGTATCAAGACCGCAAAAGCGAAGAGTGATTGGTAGTAGATTCGTTTTCTGTACCAAAGATAGAAGACTAGTCACAAGGAAGAAAGTACGTCTCGTAGCAAAGGGTTGCTCACAACGTGCAGGGGAGGATTTCCATGAAACTTATTCTCCCGTGGCAAGATCGACTTCAATTCGACTATTGGCGGCATTGTCGGCAGAGTTGAGATTGCAAATCCATCAAATGGATGTGGTAACCGCCTACCTCAATGGTGAATTAGAAGAGGACGTATACATAGAGGTACCTGAGCAATTACGCGAGGTACTGACGAAGATCATCGCCGGAAAACACGTAGGTTCAAGTGCGGAAATAATTCGAGAAGAAGATATTGTTACACCCGTGCTGTACGCCCGTGCCGTGCGTTCACGCGGTCACCCGTAGTAGAAGTTGCGAATCGTCCTTGACGACGGCGTTGTTATTTACATGTATTGATTAATCAATTGCGCTCTGGGATTCCGTCACGTTCGGACGTGTTGTCCCGAGCTCTGTATACTACGAATCCTAATTAAACAAGTTCCTTTTAATAAATAACGAGCCTATTTATTGCGCGAGTGCCGGAGTGCGCGTCGCGAGTGAGAGTGAAAGAGAGCGAGAGAGCGGCTAACGCCCGGCGAGCGTAACATTTTGGGGGCTCGTCCGGGATTGTAACAATCTCTCGGACTATTCCCGAGCGTGAACGACGCTTAAGGATTGTAACATGGCTACGAGGAAGAGGCTCCGGCTGGAGACGCCTCACCGTGATGGCTCCGAAGCGCCCGCGATGACCACGCTCACGGAGACGCTCCAGGCTGTTATCCAGGAGGTGCGACTCCTTCGAGTGGAGCAAGCCCGGAGGGAGGAGGAGTATGCGGCGACGATCCGCCGTCAGGAGGAGGAACTCCGACGACTCCGTGGGACGAACTCCGGAGATATACCGCAGCTAAGTCTCTTTAATAGTAGCGCGTCCGGGGATGCGGAAACGCGGGCTGTGGGCGCGGGAGCGCGGGACGCGCGAGAGGGGCGCGCGGCTGTGACCGGCGCGAGTGTGAGCGACGTGCGCGCGTGTGGGGGAAGCGCAGCCGCGAGTGTACAGAGCGCGAACGGTGAGGGGGTACGCGCGTGTGAGAGAAGCGCGACCGCGAGTGCACAAAGCACGAACGGTCAAGGGGTGCGCGCGTGTGAGAGAGGCGCGACCGTGAGTGAACAAGGCGCGAGCGGTGAGAGGGCGCGGGCCGCGTGCGGGGGGGGGGCGCGTGCGCGGGCGGCGCGAATACGGGCGGCACGAGCGGAAACGTCACACGTCGTGTTGAGAGAGGCACGGGAGCGAATGCTGAGAGTGGTCTCGACGGTTGTTCGAGTGCTGGGAGCGCGAACGAAGTTGGGATCCGTGCCGCGCGCGCGTGTGACGCCGCTGCAGGAGCGAGCGTCGGGCTCGGTTATAAATTGAAGCCCGACATTTACGACGGGACAGTCCCACTACAGGAGTATTTTTCGCAGTTCAATTTAATTGCCCGAGCGAATTTCTGGGACGACGCGACGAAAACCGTCGCACTGGCTTCGAGCCTGAGGGGCAAGGCGCGCACGATTCTCGAGACAGTTCAAGACATCGAGTGTCTCAATTTTTCGGAATTGAAATCAAAACTCGAGTTGCGTTTCGGTGAGGGGCGGTTAACGCAGAATTATTATTCCGCGCTCACGAACCGTAGACAGAGATTTGGGGAAGATCTTGCTGCTCTCGGTTCTGATATAGAGCGGCTGTCGCGCCTCGCATACCCCGAGTGCCCTCATGAGATTCGTGAAAAGATCGCGTGTTCACAGTTCGTAACGGCTGTCACTGATCATTTTATCAGACGGACGTTACAGTTGGAGGGGATTACTACTCTGAGTCAGGCTGTCGAGAGAGCTAAGGCATTAAAAATAATTCAGGGTGAGGGGTTCGCTCGCGAAAAATTTATTAAGAACACTGCGAGAGAAGGACAGAAGGGGGGAGCGAATACTGAAAAGGGGGAGGTAGAGGGCGACAAAGAACGGAAAGAGGAAGGAAAAATAGACAGAAAGGGAAATTTCCAAAAAGGAAATGGGCGTGGCAGCAAATTCGGCGCCAACCGGGGTGAGTGTTGGATATGCGGGAAGACCGGACATTTCCGGTCCGAGTGCCCCGAACAAAGGGGAAACGCGATTTAGTCAAACTCAGCGGGGTGAGTTTGGCGAGGGTTATCAATACCCCGTATTTTTACAATAAAAATGTTGTTTCAAATGTGTGTAATAAAGTTATTTCAAATGATAATAGAATTAAGCCTTATTTTAATCATTTTTGCTATAAGGGCAAAGTTGACGGGAAAGAATGTTTTTTCAAGGTCGACACGGGCTCTGACGTCTCCATATTAAGCAGTAAATTCGTAGAAGCAGGAAAAGAAAAGTCCCAAATAAAGAATTTGAATCTGAGATATCCTACTGGAGAAAAGGTTGAAATAAAGTTTGAGATAGAAGCTAGAATTGAGATAGGCAGTCATTCGGTTGTGTTTCCTTTTCTCGTGGCTGATATAAGTGACGACTGTCTTTTGGGAGTAAATTTTCTGAAAATGGTAAATTTAGAAGAAATTTTCGATTCTGTTTTCGGGACTGTGAATTCAGAAATACGAGTAGCTCGAATTGAGAATGAACCAGACAGAGTCCCGGTCTCCTTGAAGGAACTCTTTGGA
The DNA here is from genome assembly GCA_030770355.1 of Harpagoxenus sublaevis. Lineage (NCBI taxonomy): Eukaryota > Metazoa > Arthropoda > Insecta > Hymenoptera > Formicidae > Harpagoxenus > Harpagoxenus sublaevis. The sequence goes on from JASTWR010000307.1 coordinate 117,412, forward strand.
AATAATTCCCAGGAACTGGACTCTTCACAAAAAGAACTCTTTGCTCAATTCCTTGAAAGATTTTCCGATGTATTTTCCGAGAATATTGTTGCGGGAAATTGTGATATTGTTCAACATGTCATAAATATGCAAGACTCTCTCCCCAAAAAGCAGGTACCTCGTCGAATTCCTTTCAGGTTGAGAGGGGAGGTGGATAAAATTATTGAGGAGATGAAGGCATGCGGTGTGATCGAGGAATCAAATAGTCCCTGGGTTTCTCCTGTGGTATTAAGACACAAAAAGGATGGAACGATAAGATTCTGTGTGGACTATCGGGTCGTAAACGCATTGACGGAAAAAGATTCATATCCCCTCCCCAGAATTGACGTAATATTTGATCATCTAGCAGGTAACGTTTGGTTTTGTACTTTAGACTTGAAAAGTGGTTATTGGCAAATAAAAATTCGGCCTGAAGACAGAGAGAAAACGGCTTTCTCTTTCGGCAGGGGGCTTTGGCAATTCACGGTAATGCCTTTTGGTTTATGTAACGCCCCCGCAACTTTTGAACGTCTCATGGAAAAAGTTTTGCAAGGATTATTATTTGAAATTTGCTTAGATGATGTAATAATTTTCGGGAAGACTTTCGAGGAAATGTTGGGAAATTTAAAAAAAGTGTTTTCACGGTTGCAAAAAGTGAATTTAAAAATCAATCCTAAAAAATGTGTCTTATTTAAAAAAGAAGTAAAGTATTTGGGGCATATAATTTCGGAAAAGGGAGTTGCCACGGATCCTGAGAAGGTCGCTGCCGTGGAGGGATGGCCGGTTCCTCACACAAAGACTTTATTGCGGAGTTTTCTCGGTTTTTTGCTCATATTATCGCAAATTTATAAAAGGATTTTCTTCGATTGCTAAGCCTCTTTATGAATTAACGGGAAACCAGATAAAGTTTATCTGGAACGAGGATCATCAGAACTCTTTTGACGAGTTAAAGCGGGTACTGTCCTCTCCTCCAGTGCTTTCTTTTCCGAACGAGGAGGGCGAGTTCATTCTAGATACTGATGCCTCCAATATTGGAATTGGCTCAGTACTATCTCAAAAACAAAACGGGGAGGAGAGGGTCATCGCGTATTTTAGCCGCGTGCTGAATAAAGCTGAGCGGAATTATTGCATTACTCGACGCGAACTTTTGGCGATCGTAGATTCTGTAAAGTTTTTTCGCCATTATCTTTTAGGATGCGAATTTTTGATCCGTACAGATCACATTTCTTTGCGCTGGCTTATGTCTTTCAGGGATCTGGATGGACAATTGGATTTGAAATCTTCTCGAATGAAAGCACGATACGATCGTGGAGTTCGTCGAATTCTTTTTCAGGAGGGGCAGAGAGTCTGGCTTTTTAATCCTTGGAGGGTGAGAGATAGGGCTCCAAAACTGCAGAGTAATTGGGAGGGTCCTTATTTGGTGATTAAGAAACTTAGCAATGTTGTTTATTGTATACGGAAATCACCCCGACATAGAAGCAAAGTGGTTCATTCAGATAGGTTAGCTGTCTATATTCAGAAAGGAAATTGAGCAGCATAGGCCAAAATTTGTAAAAAGAGAAATGGGTAGCGCTACTTGTATTATAATGTGTGTTGAATAAAGAATTATGAGACAATGTGTGAAGTGTTGTGATTTATTATGTAAAGTGTTGTAACTATATTTTATTGTTCAAATGTTTTTGGTTTCTGTTGTGTTTTATTCGTTTTTGTTTAGTGGAACGGAGTTCGAGGAAGGCGGTGATCCTGGAGGAAACGTCGGATACCGTGGCAGTACAACGGCCGAAGACTTCCTCGGGGGCAAGTTCTTTGTTGATAGGAGACTGCCTCGCCCACGGTTTTTGAGTTGTGGTTTTCCCGTGGGACGTTGAGCAAATGCTGGGGCAGGGACTTGGGGAGCCTGTAAAGGCGTTGGGTCCACACAAGTTTCCCCCCCCCCCCCTTGTCCGAAGATTTGGCGGAACGACGACGTGAAAGACCGGCGGCGGAGGTGACTACACCGGGGAAGCGGAGCTACGTAGACGTCTTGGGACCGTCGGAGGGGGGGGGGAGCCTGGCCAGCTCTCTCCCGATGAGGTTCTTTGGATTGTTGTGCGGCTACCGGGGACCGAAAAAAAAATGGAGTTCGGTAACTCTGGGCAGCAGCTCGAGGAGGACAAGCATCCGGTGCCCTGGAGCTCACGGAAAAGAAGCTGAAACCGCGAGAAACTACCCTCCCGGATTGTCGGGGCGACAATCTTGGAAGAGGGGGGGTAGTGTTACACCCGTGCTGTACGCCCGTGCCGTGCGCTCACGCGGTCACCCGTAGTAGAAGTTGCGAATCGTCCTTGACGACGGCGTTGTTATTTACATGTATTGATTAATCAATTGCGCTCTGGGATTCCGTCACGTTCGGACGTGTTGTCCCGAGCTCTGTATACTACAAATCCTAATTAAACAAGTTCCTTTTAATAAATAACGAGCCTATTTATTGCGCGAGTGCCGGAGTGCGCGTCGCGAGTGAGAGTGAAAGAGAGCGAGAGAGCGGCTAACGCCCGGCGAGCGTAACAATATTATGCGAACTTCAAAACGCTGGCTGCATGCATTGAACGCACATCGAAATAGTGTGTGCTTGTTGAAAAAAGCACTTTATGGATTGCGACAATCAGGGTTGCAATGGTATCGCCGTCTTGTATCAAAACTGAAGCAAATGGGTATGCAACCAACGGACCAAGACCCATGTATGTTTACATCGCGAAGGAAAAATTGCGTGATGATGGTTGCGATTTATGTCGACGATATTGTGATCGCAACCAACGATCCGAGCTGGATGAAGGAGGTGAAGCGGAATTTGGTGGAGTCGTTTGAGATGAAAAACTTGGGACCAGTGAATCTGGGAATCGAATTTCAACAAGACGAAAATGACTATAGTGTTGTCTTAACACAGCGTTAATACACTGAAGCTATCTTGGAGCGTTTTGGCATGCAGGATTGCAAACCAGCGAGGACTCCAATCGATACAAATGTGCAACTGACAAAACCGTCACGAGCTAATGAGAAGATAATGAGACAATATCCTTTCCAACGCCTCATTGGAGCATTGATGTATCTTGCTGTATCTACGAGACCAGATATCGCGTACGCGGTCAATTTCTTGAGTCAATTCAATACGAATTATTCAACTGGGCACTGGCTGGCAGTCAAAAGAATCCTCAGATACTTGAGGGGCACCGAGAGTCATGGTCTGATGTACCAAAAATCAGATACACCATTGTACGGAGTAGTTGACGCAGACTGGGGTGCCAATACAGTTGACAGGCGATCGTACTCTGGATACGCATTTATCCTAGCAGGAGCAGCAATATGTTGGGAAGCTCGAAAGCAACGAACTGTAGCGCTATCGAGTGTAGAGGCCGAGTATATGGCCATGTCGGAGGCCACCAAAGAAGCGATTTATCTTCAAGGTTTATTACGCGACACGGCAAGACCATGTGATGGGACCATACTGTTCAATGACAACCAGGGATCGCACAGCGTTTGGTATACAGCACTGGTGTGCATCATTCGAGGACCAAACATATCGACTTGCGCCACCATTTCATTCGAGATCACTGTGCATCGGGCGCGATCGAGCTTCAGTATATGTCTACCAATGATATGCCGGCAGACATATTAACCAAGGGTTTAACCGGACATAAACACCTTCAGTGCCAGGATGGTTTAGGCATGATTGAGTTGCGCGAGTAACCTGGCTCGAGCCTGCGACTTCGAGGGGAGGTGTTGGAGATACGAAGTGGCTCCACTCGAACTAACGGGTCGCAACATTATTGGCGCCTATCTATTCTATTTTCGATACTTGTAGATTCTAGTTCAGTTCTCTCTCTGGCGTCGAACGGTCGACCACGTGTAATCATTGTAATAATAATCGATACAGTAATTTCAATAAATCGCGTTATATAGAAATAAACTCCGATTATTACCCTCCAACATAAACTTTCTCCACCGACAACTGACATTTGCAAAAACGTAATTAAGATTTAGTGTGACGTTCCGTCCTCATCTGTGACGTCACAGTTCTCTCTTAAGCGAGATTTCTAGTTAACCCCGCGTAACTAAAAATCGCTATTAGCTATTCTATCTATGTCAAAGATGTTTAAGTTATACTAGTCAATTCTTTCAATTAGTTCTGTCGATATTCAGTTACGCAAAGATTATTTTCACTTAAGGGGCACTAACCAAAATGCTAAGTTGCTTAACTACAAAAATAACGGTCAAAATTTCTCCCACAGTAATATCGGTAAAAGAATACACATTTTTAGAGAAAAGACCTGAAAATGCACTACTTACTTTAAATAATGACGAGTTGTCATAATTAGCAGACTAATGCTTTTAAAAATATTAAATTCAATAATTAAATTTTAGAAAAATATGTTTAAACATTTGTAAAACTTTGAAAAACATACAGTAATATTCTATTAAATTTTAATAAATCGTGTATTAATAAATCTAATGTCAAAAATTTATCACAGCATTTTTATAAATATGATGTATGTCTAAACGATTTATTTTACGCGTATACTAGTATATGAAATTAGCTTATGCGTTAAATGTCAAAGTATACCGGATGTCACAAGAATCTTGAATGCATGAATACATTATGCTAAGGATGCTTTATGCTAGATATAACAATGTGATTTATAAATTATTGCATTTTTGCATATCACAAAAGAATTTATTAATAAATAAAATAAAAATATTTTTTTTTGTAAAAAAAAAAACTAAATTGATATTCTAGCAAGTGCGAGCCGGAATAGCATTTTTTCTTTGAAAAAAAAAACCAGCAGACTACATATAAAAAATAAATTTTTATATAAGACGTACAGTTATGAGCAATCAAACCTGTTGCGTTTTATTCAAACGTAATTAAAGAATCATAGGTATAATTAAATTTGACCGTTTATGAAAATAACACCAAAAAATGCACTTTTAACAGTCAGGCTGGATCTTTATGCCTAATAATATTTTTGCGTATACATCTTTTTCTAGCTTAGTGAACTGCGCACCGAGAAATGTCGGTTAAAACACCGTCTTAAGCCATAGCCGAAAATAGTACATGTAAATAAATTAATAATGTTGCAAAATAAACATTTTCTAAGAAACAAATTGTAACTAATTTATTGCAAAAAATATTACCCCAGCCAGAACTTGAACCTTTAGGTTGTAACCGGGCACGTAGGTTCACGCGTGACACAACTCGTTCGTTTAACTACCGAAATATTCTCAAAGTTCGCGTAGCACGGTCGCCACTCGATTTTATCCTCTAAATCGAGAAAGGTAAGTATACTACTAACCGTATCTGTCGACTAATTCTCTCTTTTTTCTGTTTCAGGTGTTCCGGACTGCTGCTGCTGGCCGCTCTGCGTCTCGCCTTACGGATGGACCTCCTTCGTAGAAGCCGCTTACTACCAACGATGCTCTCTGGACCAATGGATCGTCACGGATGATGCACCCACAGGATCGTCGTCGCAGAATCTCAGGTAAGTATCTCGTATACTTCTATAGCGTAAGCAATGTGCATTTACTCGCACTCAATTTCCGCAGGAATGGTGATTACGCATGAATCTCCCGCATGGAAGGTGACTCAGGACAGGTCACTGGATATTGTCGAATGATTTCAGACACTCGGTATATCATATTAAATAACAATGTATTTATTCATGTTACTTCAGAATAAATATTCAGTACAATGCGTTTCACAATGATTTACTATTACCCGCGGTGTCACACTGTGATCGCTGGATACAGTTTCGTGTGTGTGTATGTGTGTGTCGCGTATAATCCCGATAACTCGGATAAATTCGCTATGTCCGACACTCCGTCGCTCGAGTATCATCGGTGATCGTGAGAATCTTACGTATTCTCCCGTATGACTGTTCGCGCTTTGTTACACGGATATCAGAGTACGAATGTCTATCACAAGTCTCGATCGCGTTCACGTATCACGAAAACCTGTTCAACGGATATCGCTCCGCGAGCGGGATCATCGGTTGTCACGAGAACGTATATGTACGCCACGTATATCTCTTTCAGAACGTGTTGTCGCGTCGCGCTCTCCCGATAGACTCCTCGTACGAACGATCATTCGCAACGGCGTACGTCCCCACTCGGGCGGTTACCCCCACTCCTACTATTGCGTCAGCCATCACGTGATCGTCGCCTGTTCACAGCTGCGTATCGGACAAACAGGTCTGACAAACACGTAGGAATGTTGTTTGTCGTTCGTTAGAGACGGCTCGCGAATACATGTCGAGAATATTATGATTCACGAAATATCACGACTCTACTAGATTCGCTCAGATACAAAATTATGCATGTATTCCAGGTTCCAGGCCACGGGTATCGCTCGCATATGACAATGATGCTCGATGCCACCGCATACATACATTAGTAGGGTATTTTTTCGGCGGAGACGCGTGTGCCAGGATCTCGGCGCGCAATCGTTCGATTCGCTTGGGATCACGATAACACTGCTAATTGACGTCCCGTAGGATGATGCAATACAACTAATTTCATCTCGCGCGGGTGTGCGCGGATTTTTCGGGCACACGTGACGAATTGATGCGAGATCGCGATATTGGGGCCTATCACGCTCCCGGAAAGGCATCCGTAGGGGTCTTGTCCCTGTAGATGATGTGTGGGTCGATCTCGGCGCGCAGAGTTCGCAGATCGACGGGACCTGGTGCGCTGCATTCCCGAAGGGTCAACAAAGCTAACGCACGCGATTGTTCCTGAGGAAGGTGTCCGTGCTGGGTGTTTCCGGCATCCAGGTCGGATCGGGGTGAAAGTTGGTATACACCCTATCTAGGACCTCGGTAGGCCATCGCCGATGGTGATTTGGCTGTACGAGGTCTGTGCTAGAACTTTGTAGCACACTGTTCAAAATCCTAATTCGTCACCCTGGACGTCTTAATTGACATCCCGAGAACACGTTCGTGAAGTTAGTTCGCCTGTATCATGTCTGCGCTATGTATCTCCAGCACAGACGTCGAACTTGTATAAACTCACCTTTAGGACGCTCGTCGGTGTACGGTGAACGCATATGTATCGCTCTATATCGGAGATGCGGTGGGTACCGCGATGTCGCCGCACACTCGCTTGACTTGGTCGAGGACACGTGAAACATGTCCCTGGTGACTCGTATCATCACCACGGATGATCCTCTCGACCGTACAATACTCGTAACCGACTTCCCGCGCACGATCATTCGTCGCGGATCTAATTCGCTTATTCGTGCATCGGGCGCGCACGATATTCGCTCTATGACGGCATTCCTCGCGAACGCTCAGTGTGACTCGAGTTTCGTGCACGATGCACTATTATGTCTTGAACGCGCGATGACACGTGTAACAGTTCACGCGGACGCGCGATAACGCTGAATCACGGGGTTGTTCCCCTTACAAACTAGACTTACTGACTATCGATTATATATATCTTAACTTAATCCTTATTCCTATCGGGATGGCACAGGATAGGAAGTAAGGCACTCTATACCTATGAATATATTTTATCCTTTATACTGCCTCTATGGGCCTTTAATACTTCAGAGCTCAAGAGAAAAGAATAATCATAAATAAAATAAATATGAACGGAGGAAACGAACGGGCTCTTTGGTGCGCGTAAATAAATAAAAACATATATCCATAACCTAGAGCATCGCTAGCTCTGGTTCGCTATTCGCGCCAAAACAAAATAAGTCGCAGAACGGGAGGTCGTCTGACGCCTCCACGGGTGCCGCTTCAAACGGGATCACTCCCGGGGAAGGTATCCCGTCTGGGTGGCGAGCAGCGTCTCTACCGCGACTCGGCACTCCCTGGTCGTGGCGGATGCCACGCTGGACGGGCTTGTCCTCCCGTACGTCCGCTGGCTCGATCCTCCGGGCTGCGCCGTCGACGATGTAGCCACCGGCTGCAAGGTTACCTATTTAGCAACATTATTGAATTAATTATTAATTTAGCCACGTGTCACAAGTGCGCAAGCGGTCTTACCGACGACATATTACTGATTTGATTTGTCTATTAGAATTTTAGTTAGAGATATTGATCAATATTACCCTTGTTCCACGAATGCCACAAAAATTATTAAACATTTATTTTGCATTACTATTAAAATTATGTACTTTTTACTGCCGGTAAAACCTCAACAGGTATAAAAAATCACATAGTTGTTAAAAGAAAAATCATGCAATTTGCAATAGGCAATTACATATATCTTTAATAATTTTATATATAGAATAATTCAAAAGAATTATATTATGTGTAAATAAAATTATATAATTCTATTTAAAAAATGGCGATTTATGACATTAAAGGACCGGAAATAAGTTAGCGCTGGAAGTTCATATTTTTTAATGAACTATAGCTCAAACGATTGCTCCCTGATTGCTCCCTCAGAATCAACAATTGCTCCCCTTTTAAAATGATTATTTTTTAAGATATTTACAAAAAACTAAAATTTTCTAATTTTCACTCAAAAACATATTTCTAATAACTCTATGCAATTAAAACCGGTGTAGAACGATTGCTCCTTAATTGCTCCTTATTGCTCCATTATTATTTTAATGATTTATTGCATATTTTATTAAAAAATTAATAAATTAATCATTTCACAAGTGACGCCGCCGCCACCTATCGGCCGCCTATTGCAACTACATGGTTCGGCAGCCAACGGCGGAATATTCAAACGTAATATAACAGCTCTATCGTTTATAACTATGTCTCAAAGAGTTTAGTCAACATTTCCTATTGATTTTTGCTAGAACAACTGTTTCTCGCTTGCTCTATTGAGATATTCAATTGCTCCATTCGTATAATTAATTTTTAATGACATCTTAGCAAAAAACCACTTATTTTTTTGGAATAACGTATTTTTTATAGTTTTCTGCAAGTATATCTAACATAAAACGATCGCTTCTTAATTGCTCCATCATCCGTAGATTACAAACTCGATTGAGATTGATCAATTATCTTAAGCGTATGCTTTACGTCCTTAAAGGCCATTGCACGTAACAAAGTTTTAGGGTTGGTTTATAATAGCCGTAACCGTTAACTTAGGCTGGTGCCGTAAAAGTTGGAAGATAGGAAACCCGTACTACCGTTTATAATCCAATTATAAACGGTAGTACAGGTTTCCTATCTTCCAACTTTTACGGCACCAGCCTAAGTTAACGGTTACGGCTATTATAAACCAACCCTTAGTTTTAATCGTAAGGCCGTAAGAAAATAGACCAATCACAGTCGATTATTCTTCTCGCGCTTGAAGAATAATCGAGTGTGATTGGTCTATTTTCTTACTGCCTTACGATTAAAACTACAACGTTGTTACGTGCAATGGCCTTTAAGGACGTAAAGCATACCCTTAAGATAATTGATCAATCTCAATCGAGTTTGTAATCTACGGATGATGGAGCAATTAAGAAGCGATCGTTTTATGTTAGATATACTTGCAGAGAACTATAGGAAGTACGTTATTCCAAAAAAACAAGTGGTTTTTTGCTAAAATGTCATTAAAAATTAATTATACGAATGGAGCAATTGAATATCTTAATAGAGCAAGCGAGAAACAGTTGTTCTAGCAAAAATCAATAGAAAATGTTGACTAAACTCTTTGAGATATAGTTATAAACGATAGAGCTGTTATATTACGTTTGAATATTCCGCCTTTGGCTGCCGAACCATGTAGTTACAATAGGCGGCCGATAGGTGGCGGCGGCGTCACTTGTGAAATGATTAATTTATTAATTTTTCAATAAAATATATGCAATAAATCATTAAAATAATGATGGAGCAATAAGGAGCAATTTTGGGGTAATCGTTCTACACCGGTTTTAATTGCATAGAGTTATTAGAAATATGTTTTTGAGTGAAAATTAGAAAATTTTAGTTTTTTGTAAATATCTTAAAAAATAATCATTTTAAAAGGGGAGCAATTGTTGATTCTGAGGGAGCAATCAGGAAGCAATCGTTTGAGCTATAGTTCATTAAAAAATATGAACTTCCAGCGCCAACTTATTTCCGGTCATTAAAGGGATCCTAAAGCCGCCTGTAATTTCTATATTATTAATTTCGTTTTAAGAACTAATTTTTTTATTGGCTTTACAGAATAAAAATCCTTTTTCAAAGTTAAAGCATATACACTAATGCTGTCAACGTCGAACGATTTTATGCCGCGAACAAAAATAATTTCAGAAATGCAGATTTTCATTACCTACTCGAAATGTCAACTCATGACAACATTTGCTTTATATAAACATTCTACAATTTGTTGTTACAAAATGAGACCCACTTTGGGAGCGGATAACATGAAGAAATAACATACTGTTCTCAGAATTAGGCTTAGACATCTAACAAAAAAGTTTAGTGCTTAAAAAGATATATGTATATGTATAACCTATAATCTTGTTTATCCTTGTCTATATCATTGTCTATACAAAGACAGATATGGAATTTGGTCGGTAATACAGACGGCTTTAGGACCCCCTTAATGTGTTCTGGAAAAATCGATTTTCTCTTAAATTGATTTTTATTAATTGTCTTCCCTTCAGATCATACAACTTTTATCCAAAACATTTTTACTATAACGCGTATAACTTACAGGGCTAATAGCTTGTAACACTTTAAATGTCCCACCATATACGTAATACATTATACAATTATTAATAAATTAATACATATATATATATATATATGTATTAATTTATTATATATATATATATATATATATATATATATACAGGGTGTTCTAAAAAAAGGGGGGCCAAAATTTAGGGTGATATTCCTCACACCTCAAAGATGAAAAAATGTTATATGAACATGGGTGCGGAAACGATTTTTTCAGGAGTTATGTTGAAAATATTGTTGACTGTATTACTCTTACACAATAAACAATTTAGGATTAATCATTATGTAAACAAGTAACTATAACATTAAAGGTCAAATTTTTCTGATTTCTGCCTGGCAGATAAGGTTACAACCTCATTTAGCCGTACTCAGAAAAGAAGCTCTAACTCCTGAAAAAAGCGTTTCCGCACCCATGTTCATATAACATTTTTTCATCCTTGAGGTGTGAGGAATATCTCCCTAAATTTTGGCCCCCTTTTTTAGAACACCCTGTATATATAGAGGAAAATCCCCGATTATGAGATACCACATCTATTTTGTGTGATTGCCGGAAGTCTATGGGCAGAATTGAAAAATATAGTATGTCATTTTGAAGAGAATTTAATAAGCTTTAAGATGCTAAAATGTAAAATTTAATTTAAATATTGATTTTTCTAAAAATTAGAAAAATGTAAAAAATGAGCTTTCGGCAAAATCGAAAAAGTGTGCTCTTAATATGAGAGGCACCGGGAAATCACTAATAAAGTGCAAAATACATCATATTGCAATTAGAAAACTTTATTTAAAGTTTCTGAAAGACAAATGTAATAAAGAAGCATATTTGCAACAATCGTAAACCCACTTATACCCAATATTGTACCTAATCTTCCCCTTCCACCCTTCCCCCTTAAATCAAGGTCGGCACACATTTATAATTTTGTATAAACTTTCTGTTAACGTTAATATAGTATTTTTTCTCTTATTTTATTACTGTACAATAACTTTCATACTCCAGCAACCCAGGGAGTACCCTGAGTCTCTCATGTTACGAGCTCCACGCCTTGCGGTTTCGCGATCACCAAATCTAATCTCTACAATTGAGCAACTCAACATATCCCGTATTTTCCTATTAATACAACCTTACTCTATCGCTGCATGCAGAACTCATTGCCAGATATTTATTAATTATATAATAAACAAGGTTTAAAGACTCATATCTATGGCACTTGACAACATCCAATTTCACAATTTCTTTCTCTGCAACGACTACACGCACGATCAAACAATAAATTTTACATTAAATAAGTTTTACCCCAAGGGCAATAAGTTCATGGTGGAACCAACAGATAGGGCCTATTAGTTTAGCAGAAACCTCGCTATCGCATATTAGGAGCCTATCTCATAATAGGGCCTCTCCTATATATATATATATATATATATATATATATATATATATATATACAGGGTGTTATTAAAAGAGCGGACACTAACTACATAGCGGTATTCCTTGTCAAAAACTGAGTCGAAAAGTCGTGAACCACTTTTTTCTATAATGGTTAATAAAGCCGTAATCATTGAGTAAAGTCAGTCCAACCAGCGCCGTTCTTTAGCCGGGCGCACGTCGGTGAGCCGCGCGCCTGATAGTGTGCGTGAGCGCTCCGCCGCGCGCGGCGGCACGGCACGGCGGCACGACCGCAGCGGCCGCGCTATGCCTGCGCGCGTCGCGTGCAATATTCTTACGCATTGTAATAATAGAAATAATTTTTTCTTGCACTAAAAATTACTTGTTACTCCTGTCAGAAGTACCTCCTTGCAGAAAATTTTGATAACGGATAGAACTTTCGCCAAGACATAACCATTATTAACATATGAAAATTTAAACCAATACAAGAAATTACACTGTATTTTACAATACAAAATTTTACAATACAAAAATTATTTTTTAAACAATCCGTTTCGTTAGATATCTTATCGTTAACTTAAATTAAATTCTAAGACAAAGCACTTATTAAATATTTCTACGAGTTTTGCCCAGTTACTCCGAAGTAATAAATTTTTTGGGAGGAATTTACTGTAATAATTAAATGTTTAAATAATTTCGTACTTAAAGAAAATACATTTAAAATATTAAAAAATAAAAAAACATTTCTTCTTTTATGAGAAAATGATTTATCCTAAGTCATGAATAACGCTGTTCAGATGTACAATCTTTTTGAAACATGAAGTAAATAAGAGTAAAACGCCGAGCGAACAATATTAATTCTTATAGCAAATAATAAATAATAATACGTTTAATAACTTAACAAAATACAATACAAACGTTTCTGTCTTAGTTTAGACCCTCTTGTGTGTAACGTTTCGCAATAATTTTAAATCTAATCGTCAATAACGCATAAATAAAAGTTAACTGTTATTGTATTCGTAAAACATTGGTCAGCGGTAAAGTTGTTAGAAAAGGTAAAGGTTGAATATAAGGTAAATCACTAACTGCTTCCTTTTAAATAAAATAATATCACAAAAATTAGCTACAATTCGTATAAGTTTTTTCATGAAGATGTAAATTTATTTGCCAGACAGTGTTGTATCAATCTTGTGATAATATACCGTGTCTGGTTTCAGTAATGAAACAATGCTTATTATACGAGTTAAGATCAATGCACGGATTGAAGACTTAGGCTCAAGCGCAAGGTGAAATAAATACATACACAAATGTCATAAAGTATCATATAACAAAGTAACACTAGTAAATAAAAAAATAAGTAAATAAATACCCTAGTAAATAAAAAATCTTTCTAATGATTATTCTCCTATTGTCGAGAGATTTCCACACAATTGACACCTGCAGCCTGTTTTATTTATTAACTTATTTTATTTATTTACGTGTGTTACTTTGTTATATGATGCTTCATGATATTTCTCTATACTCATTTCACCTTACGCTTAAGACTAGGCCTTCAGTCCGTACGCTGACATTAACTCATAAGCATTGTTTCGTTACTGAAACCAGACGGTAGATCATCATGACATTGATATTATACACTGTCTGGTAAGTGAATTTTACATCTTTATAAAAAAACATACGAATTGTAGCTAATTTTTGTGATATTATTTTATTTAAAAAATAATATAAAAATAATAAAATAATTCTAAAAGATATTTTTCCATCAGGAAAATCCTGATTCATTTCTGCCGTGTTTCTGCTGCCACATCGTGACAACACATCATGCTCTATTTCTGCTATACATCTGCTGTCGATAACTAATATTGCTGGCTCTGTTTGTTATTAGCTGCATTTCTAACGTCACATCGAGACGGTATACCGTGCTTCGTTTCTGCTGCATTTCTGCCATCACATTGTGCTGGCACATTGTGCTGGCAGAACCAAAGCTTAATGAGGACGCAGCGGAGCGGAATCTGCTGCAAATTCGTGATTGAATTTGCTGGCATACTGCTGGCATACTGCTAGCATTTTGCTATCTGGGTGGAAATTAATACTGACAATTGTGAAAAGTTTTTTCTATCACATATATGTATTGATATTCTATATTTTACCCATGCGAACATAATCCCATTATTCTCTGCCTATTATGCGTATTTAAACCAACAAATTCCATGCCAATAAAACAGTCGTTACCACGTTCAAACGGTGCGATAGTTTCAGCCCTGAGTCGACCAGTTGCTACCATGATATCTCTAAAATTAACAGATGTATAAATTACATCAACAAGGTCTTTATGGTTGATACGAGACATTTTGCTCTGTGCCCAGCAGAGAGTACTTAGATCTCCTTGTACCTGTTATGAATAAACTTTAATTATTATTATTTATAATAAAATTTACAATAGAACTTCTTGACGCACCATCTGTTTAACGTGAGCACTCTGTACGAGTTTTGGTTTCAACGATGGTAATGGAAAATGCCTGTAGGACCCCCAAACGTTACCGGAACGTAAAACATTGATAGGTAGATCCAACTGCAGCTGCTTCGTGTACAAAGGCTCTTGCAAAAAAAAAGTAGGCGTGTATCATCTTGAATAAATACGCTTCTAATTATTTCACCCCCTGGTTCTTTTCGCAAACAATTAATAAGACCAAGTAGTCCGCATTCAAAATCGTCTTTCGAGACGAGTATTATCTCCGTATCTGCAACAGTCTCGTCTTGCAAACTCATGATTGATTTCAGTTTATCTACCCATGTAAACTCATAATTGTTTACATGTACAATCCACTGGTTTCTCGCAATATTTTGTGTTTTTCTTAATAGTAAGAGCGTCTTTTCATTTATTTGTTTCTCCAGTATGACATCCAACTCATATGTTTTCAGGCATGAATAATCGTAGACCTCACTGGATTTCTCTAGAGTCAGTAGAAAACCCTGTGGCATTAACAGAGACAGCAACTGTTTATATAATTTTTTGCTATTTTTTGTTAAAATATCGAAACCAATGACCATGAAACAATTTTCGTCTTTCGACAACTTAGTAATCTCTGTTCTAAATATGTTGTTGAGTAAAGAAATATCTGGAAATCTTTCGTGAGTCGTCGCAAGTCTGGTGTGATGTCGAATTTGCGGTAAATCATTTAAGATATCACTAACAAGTGGAGAATTTAAATCTTCTGGTGCCACTTTGTCACTATCATCGACAAATTCGATAATTTTAACGTTTATCATATTGCAACATTCGAGTGCTATATGCACCGACATTCTTATTGCGTCTTGTAACAACATATTTTCTAACAATAAGTCACGATGAGCAACAAATTTGTATTCTTCAAGAACGGTGTTAACTGCTTTTTGTCGGCGAGATATAGGAGTGGTCACAATGCCACAAATTTCAATTCCTCCAGATATTACAGCATCTAAAGTTTTGTAATGACGAGCAGAGAATTCTGAAACGTAACAAATAAAATCGATTTGTCAGTCAATTGGCCGCTTTGAATCACTTATTTTACTTACGTCTTTCTTCAATTAAATAATCCTGAATTAGCTGTAGGTGATATTTTGGATCAATCGTCAGTTTGCGAATTCTTGTAAGAACCAGAAGGCTTCTGGAATTCTGTCCTAAAATCATCATCTGTAACATATTGTCCATAAATGCCACCCAATTGGATGTCCATGCAATATGGCCGTTTGATCCCGTAACTGATGCGCTTTTTAATCCACGAAACGCGCCGGCGTATTGATAACCACGAAGTCTTAATTCTTTATAGATGTCTTTTGTATTTATTTCTTCTTCATCATCGACACATTCAGCAAGATTAGCAGATATTTTTTCTTTTTCAATATTGTTTGAAATGCGTACTGTTCCAGTAACAACGACATTATCTCCTTCGATTATTTCAAACTTGTTAGTACCTACAGATATAGATATAAATTTTTTAAACATAACATAATGTTATATACAATATAATAAATTTAGTAAACGAGAATATATTGATCCGGGGCTGGGTACCTCACAAAATCAATTGTTTTGTAAAGTAAAAAAATTCTATATTTTCTATTTAATTATTCTCATCAGTATATTATTCTTCACACTTTAAATAGAGCATAGAATATTGCATCATAAAAGTGGCATAAATCTTAAAATCTAATACTTATAAAAATTGTTTACGTAATAATATTATACCTTCTTGGATCGACAGAGTTAATTCAGTCTCATTTTGTTGTGATAGTACTGTAGCACAAATAAAATTAACGTCTTCAAATACAATTGGTGTATCTGTATATTCTTGGTTCTTTAACGATGCGATCATCTTCCAGATATAAAAGAGATACTCCATAGCAGGAAATAAATTTTTTTTATTAATGACATAACCCGTTAAATACGCAAACTCTTCATCAGTTGTATTAATACTGACAACTGTTTCTCTTTTGTCAATTTTTTTTTTCACAAAATTTCATCAGAAACATGTCTTCTGAATGATCCCATCTGCAAACATTATTAAAATTTATTATATAATTATTATATAATTTTCCTGTAAATGAATCAATTGCCGAAATTAGTCAATTCAAGTTTTGGTGTAAAAATTAAGTACTGATCCTGAAATTTCACTATATTTACTATTTTCTGCTGTTTACAATAGGTACGAATTAATAATTAACATATGTACAGATATAAATACATTTATTATTGTGAGAAACAAGGTGACAGAATAACTTCAAAATACAGACGTGACTTTAAGATTAGATGATAAAACTAATCAAGTTTGGGAAGATGGGAATTCTAATTTAATATTACGTTAAACATGTTTCTTCACTTAACTGTTTCCAAAATATGAATATATCTATTTTTCGGTGATTTATCCATTTGTATATAAACAAAATATCCATACCTTATAAGAGGAGAAATCATTGGGGTACCGCGGCTGCATTATAAATCCTGCATTATAAAGTTTTCCGATTGATTCTAAAAGTATTTCACTATCTGCGGTACGTTTATATAACGCTACATTTGTTACGGTAGAGCATAAATAATTGTTTAAGATCTGTTGAAGAATGTTCTGAGGCGATATCTCTATCGTCACTGTATCACTTGGAATCAAACTTATTGCCTTTGTAAATAGTACCGGAGATAATAAATAATTTGTATAATATTTTGAACATAAAGGCAGAAGTGTATTAGAATACTCGTTAGCGGATGTTGTTAGACACTTTGAGCTACGAAACTTTTTTTGTGGTATTATCCGGTTCAAGTATTTTTTAAACTCAGCTGCAGCAGGTTTGATGTAACGACTATGAAAAGGTATGTAACCACAGAAAATTTCTTTTATAGAAATGCCATTAGCCTAAAAGAGTGAATAAATTCGTAATTCCCAATTTGTATTATTTATTGTTTGTTTTAACAAAAGGATTTAAAGAAACTAAGCAGAAAAAAGATTAAGTTGTTTATACATATAAAGCGTTAATGTACCTGCAGTTTGGTGAGAAATGCTTTTACAGAATTTGTTGGTCCGCTCACAATAAAATTAGAAGAATTATTGTAACAAGCTATATCGATATCCGAAGGACACATAACTTTCAAGGTTTCAAGATCGAGATTAATTTCAGCCATGGAGCCATTAACTCTTTTCGACTCATGAAGTGCTAAACCGATGAAATATGCCGACAGAATTGTTTCTTCGGCCGTTAAACATCTATCCGCATATCCACAGATTAGTTCACCAATGGAATGACCGATTATAAAGTCGGGAACGATATCAATAGATGTTAAAAGATCGACCAATCCAATCTGCGATACATTGTATAAAAGAAATTTCTTCCCATTTGTTTTAAATAAGAATTAAGATAATAAAATAAAAAATTTAATCATGTTTGACATACGGTATATGTAAAATACATTTCTAAAGTTAAACAAAGAGTCCTTTTTCTTACTTGTAGTCCAATGAGACCCAATAATAAATTAATGACATTATCAAAAATATTTTTATTATCAGTTGTTAAAATATCTGTAAGCAGTATGCCATAAGATCTCAAAACGGTATCACATTTTTGAATTGCCTTGGTAAATACTGGGAATTTCATTAGAGCGGGACCTATTAAAATTTTAATAAAGTTTTTAAATTTTGATATACAGATATGTACTTTCATACTGTGACGTGCCAAAAGTCGTGCCCTCCTCCCGGACGGAGCTCGGCCGAGGGTAAAGTCGGGGGCGGGGTAACCCGAGCGGGGGCGAATGAGATTAATAGATATGTTTAGCGCTTTGCAGCCGGGGCGGGTCAAACAGATTATTGTAACGGCTTAAAAGCCGCACCGTGGGACTCAAGGGAGCAGTCGAGGAGCGACGAAGGAGACGGGGAGGCCGACGGGTGGGTCACCCATGGGTCCGCCGCCGCGCCGCCGCACACGTCCCGAGTCATACCGCCGCCGAAGGAGCACGAGGGCACTCGAGGGGGACGCCCCGCAGAGGCCCGCGTCGGACGCTGAGCCGCCACCCCCAGGAGCGGGCGGACGGTCCCGCCGCCCCCGCCGGACGCAAGAACATGCCCGTCGGCGCGGCCACGGCCTGGCCAGCCGGGCCCGCCGGACGTCGCGTCGGCCAGAGATCACGACAAGGCCAGCCGTACTCACCCTATATAACGCCCGTTTCGAATACCGCGGGCCGGTGGAGCGGATCCGGGAAGGAGGAATCCGGCAGGAGGATATGGCGCGGATGGCTGGGACAGGAAGCGGATTCGGTGCGCACGCGCGGGGGCCCGAGGTGATCCCGCCGGGCCGCAGGACCGTCACTGCCGTGTGAGCCACGAAGCAAGGCGCCGCTCCCGACCACCGACATCGGATCAGCAGGACTTTTGTGAGATCGCCGCTCCGGTAGGAAAAGTAAAACAGTGATTCCGCTCGCGGCCGGTGCCCTCGCGTCAGCTAATCGCGCCGGGTGAAAAAGTGCGTTTTGAGAGAGTGCAGTAGAGTCCCGCGTGTACCGAAACGTCGTAGGAGCGTTGTGTGGGCCGGCCGAGAGCGGATCGAGTTTGAGTTAGCGCGTGTTCTCGCCCTCCTCGGGGACTTCGTCGCGACCGGCAGTCATCGTGTGCGTGGTTCTGTGTGATTGCGGGGCGAGTCCCGCCCGCGCGTGTGTGTGACCTCGCGCTCGCCTATTGTGCCGCGTACCGCGAGTAATTAGGGGCGCGTAATGAGCCGGTGATTGCGCCGGGGGGCGACTTGGAACGATCACGCGCCGGGCGCGTCGTGCCGGTTGTGTGTGTTGCGTGTGCCGGGCGCCGCGTCAGCTGTTGGCCCACGTGCCCGCGCGGGGCGATTGCACAGGCGAGTGCATCGCGTGTCGCGCGGCGTGCATCGGGGGTGCGAGGCGGCGTAGCGGGCCGCGTCTTTGGCGTTTTTTCGTATAGTATTTCGTGTATGCGCGTGTGACGTTCCGTGTTCCGTGAGAGTACGTGGCGTGTCCCGCGTTGTGCGTGTGAGTGTATAGTCGCGTGTAATATTGGAATGGATGGATGAGTGCGTATTCGCGTGAGCGTCGGATGGAGGACCGCGGGCTGGTCTCCGCGTGTAAGATTTGATTCCGTTACCGTGTCCCGCGTGCCGTTGGAATTCCGTACCGAGATCGCATACCGTCGGGTCACACACACATTCGTATCTTCGCCGGTATCTTGTCTGTTCTTTCCGACGAATCGTTCTCCGCGAACTTTATCGAAATATACTCTATCATTATTATATTAGAACCGCTTCTGCTTGGCTTTATTTCTTTGTGTCTATGCGCTACGCTCCCTCCCCTCATTCCCTGAACTACCATCTCGAATTCCGCCCTGAGCTACGACGATCTCGCGAAGATTCTGTTATTGCAAGGACGGGTGAGCAAGTCAAAACGTGGTGCGCGTAATTGCACCTGGCGCCCAGTTTTCGCGTACTGCCTTTCGCGACTCAACAAGTAGATTGAGATAATTTGCGGGAACGCCCCCGCGAGTGGCAAGCTCGCGGGAAAACGGCTCGCAATACATGCATTTACAACAACATAAAAACACATACATCCATTTCAATTTCAGATTTGTCGGGAAAGATATGTAAGGGAGGAGTCTTGCCTCGAATCTCGCCATATTGAAGAGTATTCATTTTGGATAGAATTCAATTTTATTTGTTAGTTTTAATAAATTAAGTTTCTAATCAATAGTGAGCAATAAATAAAACTTTTATACAGTATTACAAGTTTGAAAACATATTATAAAAACATGTTAAGATCATGATCGTAGTGCTTTCCTTTATATTTGTAAAAGGTTATTGATACTTTTATGTTATATATATTGTATATGTATATACCCAGCAAACATTTTAGTTGTGGGATGTTGCCAAAAGGGAAACAAATGCCAGCAAAACGATAATGCCAAAGCCAGGGCCTACTGTGTCTTCAGTTGGTCTCCAATGTAAACCAAATCTGAAGAACATATTCCGCAGTCAAATTGACAACAACACCAAAGCAAATCTGACAACAGCAATACGATGACAGATTGACACAACAAACTCAAGACAGATCTGTTCACTGCAAAGCGGCAGCCGATTGGCACCAAACGTAGACCAAATCTGTCCCAATAAAGTCGCAAATATGTTGTTTAGAAAAAATAATTTGCTGGCACAGAATATTTTATGCTGTCTTAGTAAATTTTATTAGTTATTATATGGCCAGCAATGCAATTTGTTAAAGATACTAAAGTATCTTTAACAAATCGCAAAATTATTTTTTAACTAATTTTCAATAAAAATGGTTTTATTAGTTGAAAAATAATTTTGCTTCTTGGTTCTCTTCTTGCACGAAAAGAACCTCTAGTTACAAACTGGATCTGCCTTTTAGCGTTTTTTTTTTTTTTATGATGATCCAATGTCGCACGATGCAGTACCCAGGAACTAGCCTACAACCCGCATATAGCATAGATACATATTAAATAAATTGACAAGTAAATCTTGGAAGAGCGTTTCATTCCAGAGTAAAGCGTTTGGGAAAAACTTGCAAAAAAACCCATGTCAAGCATGCCTTTTAGCTCATCGGGATCCTCCTTATATTTGCGGCAGGATGTCTTTTAAATACGAGAAAATTATCTCTCCATGCGCCGCCTAGTGGTGTCGATATAGTGTATTTTGAAAATTTTGACTATCAGATGCTGTTGCATTCTTGCGTGACGAATGCTGACACTTTCGTAATAGCAAAGCTGCTTGATATTTGTCGTAAATCTGTCGTCAATGCGACAACAGACGCTCGCTTATCCAAGTTGTCGTCAGCATAATACATTGTTGTATTCTTGCGAGATGTTTGCTGACACGTTTGCAATAGCAAAACTGCTTGGCATTTGCCATCAATCTTCCATTACTATGTTCGGTATCTGCTTGTTGTTAGCTGTCATTCTATCATATATTTTGCCGAAAAAAGTTGTTGCATATTGACAGAAGTGTGCTAACAGAATTGACAATAACAAATTATGTTTCCCATTTGCAGCCTTTCGGCAAACATATATTGTTGCCAACGTTTAGAATTGCAGAAAATGTTAGCTGGGTATATATGTTACGGGAAATTAAATTAATTCGGGAATTATACATAATGGCCGGCCAATATGCATAATTCCCTCTTGTTTTGGAACATTTGAATAATGAAAGCAAAAATGTTCAAATTAATTAAAATGACCGGTCATTATGCATAATGCCCACAGACAAGTGGGAAAAGTGATTAACAGATTAAAAGGCTGAAAATATCTTTCTAAAAAAAATAAGGCAGTCTATCTACAATCTCAACTTTCTTACTTACGGTGTGTTACCGTGCACTAAATCATAATTAAAGCAGACAACAGTTTGTGCTTTTGGTTAAAGCAGAGAATATACTGTAAGAATAGGAAAAATACATAGTATTCTCTGCTTTAACCAAAAGCATACAGTTGTCTGCTTTAACTATTATAGCTTAAACTATTAAGACTGCCGGGAAAATCAACTCAAATAAGCTGATTTATCAAAATGACCATTTAGCATTAGAAAATATGCATAATGACAGAGAAAGATTAATTCTTCTCTATTAATTATTTTGACCGAGCAAATTGGGAACTATGCATATTGGCCGGTCATTATGTATAATTCCCGATTATTCACATTTCCTACATATACATATGTATATATATATCCAGCTAACATTTTCCGCAATTCCAAACGTTGGCAACAAATTATGTTTGCTGGGTATATATATTGTATATGTATATATATATATAGATATACTCGTATTGTCACGGCTTTTTCGGGTCGGAGCAAAAGGACGACAGCCCGACTATAAGAAATCTGAGCAGGCAGTCCTGCCGTCACATCAGGGCCGCATCAGGCATGAAAAAGGGGACCCTGATCAGGTCAACCAGATGAAGCCCGGATATGGACCTTCTCAGGTTATCTCCACGTTAAAAAATACTAAATTCAATCTGGCAAACCTGATTTGGCATCCACCACGACCATGTAAGGTTCCCCAGATGTCTAAAAATTAGATACATTTTTTAATATGTCCGGGTTCTATGGACGGCCCTGACCTCATCCTAATCAGGATCGCCGGATTGTTGTGTATGAAAAAAATCCCAAGTTTTAATCAGGCAATCCTGATCTGGCAAACACCAGGACCGTATAAGGTTCCCCAGATGTCTAAAAATAGATATAATTTTTCTTATACGTCCGGGGTTCCATACACAGCCCTGGCCTCTTCCTAATCAGGATCGCCGAATTGTTGTGTATGAAAAAAATCCTAAGTTTTGATCGGGCAATCCTGATGAGGCAAACACCAGGACCGTATGAGGTTCTCCAGATGTCTAAAAATAGATATTTCTTTATATATTCGGGGGTCTATAGATCCATACACACGGCACTGGCCTCTTTCCAATCAGGATCGCCCGATTAATGTGTACGAAAAAATTCTCTGTTTTTTTGATCGGGCAACCCTGATTTGGCGAACACCAGGCCCATGCGAGGTTTGCCCGATGTATAAAAATAGATATCTAATATATTTTTTTAACATATATTCGGGGGTCAATATAAGACCCTGGCCTCTTCCTAATCAAGATAGTCAGTAATATCGTGCCAGTGTCGAGCCGACACTGATTTCCGACATTCACCCGACATTTAAAAAAGAATTATATTCGTATATCTAATTCTAAAATTACTTTTTTTTAAATGAATTTGTTTCTTAAGATTATTTTTGGAAAATTATATATTTGCGCTGGTTATAACATATGTAGACAATATATAACACATTAAATTAAGAAGTAGTCTACCACGTAAGGCAGTTGGCTCAAGATCCAGAGGTCCAGAGTTCAAATCCCACTAAGGTAAGTGTGTTTTTTAAAACATTCAATTAATTACAAATGCTAATTTTCAGATGAAATTATCATAGGCTGCATTTTAAGAAACAGTTAAAAAATAGTAATAAAATTTCAAAACAAATATAATTTTCTTTCTATTTCGGGTGAATGTCGGAAATCAGTGTAGGCTTCATCCGGCCCATGGCCGGTGACCTCTATCTGGACCTTGTCCTGTCAACTATATTAGGTCCTTGAGTGGTTAGCATGATCAGGCCCGTATGCATCCATCGCGTTACACCCCTGGGCAGGGCCGGATAAGGTAACCGGATAAGGACTTTACTTTTCACCTCATCCGGGCCTCATGTGACCCCTACTCAAATTTCTAGTCGGGAGGAGAGTCGGATGTCGGGCCTCTCGGTATGAGCCCTCGCACGAATTAGGCCGCTCGCTAAATAGTTTCGTTGGGCGCCAGACGCGCGTTAACTCGCGTCCACAAAATTCCGAAAACCCGACGCGAAATCGCGGAACCAAAAAAGCCTTTCGTACGAGGGACCAGCCAGCTCGGCCTAACGGTAGAAGGGCAGGGTGGATGCAGGGCAGCGCAAATTCGGCAGAAGAACACAAAATAAGTCAGATTAATCGCTAGATATCGGATTAACAATAAGTTGCGTTTATTATAATTCAAAAGAAAGTAAACAGAATAGTAGTGGTCAAAATATCGATGGATATTAATTTTTGGTTATTATAAATGAAAAGAAACAGACAGGATAGTAACAGTCGAATAATTGAATAATAATAATCTCGTTTATTACGGCTAAAAAAGAAAATTAAATGGAATCAAATTAATCAAATGACAAATAGAATTTTCCGGCCTTTTGAAATGAGTAGGTGATCGTATTAAAAGAATTACGTCGGAGGAAAACATTAGCTATATCCACAGCAAAATTAAATGCAACAAAATGTGAAAGAATAGTGGTTGGTGAATCAATTTACAGACTAGATAACTTAGATCCAAATGACGCAAAATTACAAGATAGAATTAATCTTATCGCGAGAAGGGTATCGATGATTAATCTCGAAATAACGGGGGGGGGGGGGGGCAACGCCACGCTTGGCGCGCCTGAGCTCGCTCGCAGAAACGACGCACAAAAGACGGTTGGTCGGTAGCTCCCGATAGCCGCAGGTACGCGGACGCTAAGTCTAAGAAATTCGCGACACTCTTATCGAAATTAACGCAACAATAAGGATGACAATTAATGCCCTAATTAACACACGAATCGCAAACCATGACGCAGCACTGGACTATACGCGGCGTGCGGGCAGATACCCCGCAGGGCCACACTCCGGCGACGCGCGATTAAGAAACGCCTACGCAAAATACCGAGTGCAGATTACTAACGCAACGTTATTACGCGAAAACTTTAATCTACGCCCAAGTTATCGCGAGACACACGAGGGCGAAACGCGAGACCCGAAAACCGAACTCCAATACTTCTCGTCGTGGGCGAGCAGGTACCCCGCAGGGCCACTCTCACGCCACACGCGATTGCACTGATCACTCGTGATTTACCGATCTCGGCCGCTGGCTGCCGAGATGTCTCACGACCCCGCGGTCACGGTCCCCAGAAGGCCGAATTTCCTAACGTCGCACAAATTGTCACGAGGCAGCGCTCCGCCGCCGTCACAAGGCGCGGGTTCGCGCCCGCGGACGAGCCAGGAGAGCGACCGCGAAATTTCCAGGGGGCCTATCGAGTTAATAAATTGCGCATTATTATTTCATGTATTTCTTTTGTATAATATGGAACATCGCCGAAGCACGTTCACGTTTCACGTTTGGAGAGGCGACAGGAATGCAGAAGCCAGCTGGGGAGCGGCATCTGCGACGAGGGACGGATGGCGCAGGGTCGGCGAAACACGGCGAAAGCTCTACTGTGGGGGCACGCGACGGACACGCGTGGCACGCAGGGTCGATAGGGCCGGGACAGGCCCCTTTTTCCCCGAGGAGAAAATGAGCACCCCGGATCTACCTCCAGAGCATCAGAGCAGACCCGAGACGCCTGGCCAGCGTTCCCGTGGTCCACGGAGGAGATTTTCCCTAGAGCGGAACCCAGCCCGAACGTTTGGAGTACCGGGCTGACAAGTCAGCAGATTAAGGGAAGCGTGGGGGGCACAAAGAACCCCCGTAGGATATCGACGTCGGTGCAAGCGTGATCCGCGACGCGCTCAGCCCCCATTGGTCGCGACGTCGCGCACAAATATCGCGCAACCCCTTGAGAGGGGCGAGCGTTCGATTCGCGCATTGAGCTCACCGCTCGATCTCTCTTGGTTTATCCGCCGGCCGTGGAAAGACGTCTTTTACGATCGTCAAAGTTCTCGCGTAATTTCTATTGCGCACTTGTGGTTCTCGAGATCGCGAATTACCCCCGACGCCTGTGACGACTTTTGGGACAACGAGGAGTCAGCGGAACCGGTGAGGTTGCCCTCATAGTGTGTACGACAGCCGCGATCGAGCCGCGAGGGTTACTTTCCGCCCAGCCCCGACTTGCCTTTTTTCGCGAAAGTCGTCGGACGCGGTGTAAAATAGCCGGACGCGGCGTAATTTGGTAGACGTTGGTGATAGAGTCTCGCGTAATCGTGGAGTCTCGATCTTTGGTGTTGACGGTCGGTGGCGGGCGCGAGGGGCCTCACGACGGTTTTCGAGTCGCGTGTTGTAAGGAATTCGGCTTCCTGGGGACCGTGGCCGCGGGGTCGTGAACCGTCTCGGCGGCTGCCAAGATCAAAAATTCGCGAGTAATCGCGTGTGGCATGAGTGTGGCCCTGCGGGGTGTCTGCTCGCTCACAACGAGGAATACTAGCGAATGGAGTTTCGGTTTCCGAATTCGCGTTTCGACCCCGTGCGTCTCGCGGTAATTCGGGCAAATTGTGTTGCGTGTTGATTGCCGAGTAATTGTTTTCGCGTAAAAACGGGCCTTGGCCATCTGTGCTCGGGGTCCGTATCGGCGTTCCCCGATCGCGCGTTGCCGGAGAGTGGCCCTGCGGGATATCTGGCCGCGTAGCCCAGGGTCGCGTCGTTGTTCGTGATTTGTTAATTATTTGTCTTCGCCTAATTAGCGAATTATTCGTTGTGTTCTCACGTAAGGGTGTCGCGACTTGCGTATGGCGTTGCATGCGATTACCGCGAGTGAGCGATAGTCCGCCTTAGTGCGTCGCGTTTTTGCGAGCGAGCTCAGGCGCGCCCAGCAGGGTGCCGCCCCGTGAATTCCTCAGCGGATTAAGCCCCAGACACAATGCCTTGTGTCTGGGGCTTTACTGTTGTCGATTCCCTTCTCGCGATATAATTGATTTACGTTGTATTCTGCGTATTAGTTGTAAGAATTAGATTTAAGTTGTTTATTTTGAGACTACTCATTTACCGTATTTTCGCGTCCTGTCTTGGGATATCGCAAAGTTCCGTTGGAAATAACTCTTTACTTTTGATTACGACATCCTAACTCTTTCCTAAGCCGGTAAATTCGATCGGTGATTAACCTTAACTGTAATTATCACCCGCCGATTGCTCAACTGTATTAAACCGTTGTCTCTCCTTTCTTTGTTACTTAAACAACGACATTAATATTCCGCTCAGTTTCCCTTGTTTATAATAACCGAAACTCGACATCCATTATTTACTTGAATATTACTATTTTGTTCTTCTCTCAGTCGTACCAGATAAAAACCGACCGGATTGTTTAATCACTTTTCTTCAGTCATTAAATTTCAATTGTAATAAACGAAACTCGATATCAATTCTTGATTGACTGCTACTGTTTGTTTATTTTTCTTAACTATTATTAATCTGTTCATCTCTCCTCAATAAACCAAATTTATTGTTAACTTGAGATCTAGCGTTGCATGTAAATTATTTTGTGTTTGTCTCGAACAACTTGCGCTGCCCTGCATACGCCTTGCCCCTCTACCGTTAGGCCGAGCTGGTTGACCCTTCGTGCGAGAGGCTTTTGGGTTCTCGCGATTTGAGTTGTTTTTGGGAACTTTAGTGGACGCGAGGACATCGCGTCTAACGCCCAACGGATTTCTTTGAGTGTTGCCTAACTTGCGCGAGGGATTATCCCGAGAGGTCCACTATCCTACTCTCTTAGCGTCCCTTTGCTTCGGCGTCGAAAAAGTCGTGACAATATTATATACACACATATATATATGTATATCTTATATCTTAAAATTCAAGTTTGTTGAATGTACGTATGTATAAATTATGCCGAGGGTCTCGTCCGGATGGATTATAACTTGTAGTAGTGCATCCCTGCACGTCGAGCCAACAGAATTTTACCACTAGAAAGAAAACAGGCGCCTGAGCGCTCCAATCGCCGCCGTGGGCCTGCGCATGTTCCTAGGCCCGTGCGCAACCGCCATATTCCTTAATTGTGTTTTCTGTTCGTCGAGCAACACACATCGTACGTCGGTTTTTTCCCGGTTTTTCAGACTCTCCACTTATTTGTGGGCCCTGTCATGGGTAAATCCTCACGTAGGAAACGCTCTAGATCTCGCTCTAGATCTCCTAGAAGCCACAGGAGGCACAAACGCGCCTCATTACGAGATGTTTCACGCGAAGGAAGAGGACTTCGCAGATCGGATAAACACAGGTCACATCCTCGAAAAGTCTCCCGCCTAGATTCTCTAGATCGTATTCTAGAGCTTATAACAGATCAGGGAAATCGGATCGCAATGATCGAGGCAAACGCGCACGTGCCCGTGACGATCCCGGTTAACACAAGCGCGAGCGCGCCGCCAGAAGGCCTGGACGCGCCCGGGGTGGCTGCCTCGCCTCGTATGGATAGGTGTCTTCCAGTGGACAACACAGCAGTTCAGGAGGAACAGGAATGCCAGGATGTGCGGTACCAGAGCCCGAATGCCGTTCCGTTGCAACCGCAGTCGGTCCAGCCGGAGGAGGTTAGGTCGACGCTACCGGCCGACTCGGGGCTAGAAGCGGAAGGTAAGCGCTTAAATGAGGTCTCGGACGGTTCTCTTGAACCGGGGCGTCGTACCAGGTGCGTTCCCTTGTCGACCCTTTTTGTTGGCCCGGCCACAAATTGGCATAGAGGGAACGATTCCGATCGGGACCTCGAGAGCGTTTACTCATTTCAGCCTCCCCTTTTTTAGGCTCAGGCGTAGACGCGCGTAACCGCACCGTATCCTTCGCCCCCCTCTCACCTCCTGACGAAAGTGGGGATAAGGCTCGTAAAAGGGCTTCCGAGCTTTTTGGCCCTTGTACAGATCCCCCCGTCGCCTCGACGTGGGACCAGACGGCGCTCGCTTTTGCACGTGACACTGTTCACAAAGGTCTTCCGGACACTCTGAGGTCACAACTTCTCACCGAGCACGAGGGGATCTCTTGATATTGGGACCGCCGAAGCTAAATAAATTATTGCTTCCGACCTTAAAGGGGTCCACATCCGCTCTCAAACGAGACGAAGCGCAAGCGGCACATCAGTCGCAGCTGGCAGCGGCTCTTAATGCCTTAGGCTCAGGTGTCTCGAAGTTTTTGTCAGAGGAGTTGGACCAAATATTACCTGAAGAGGCAAAGAAGCCGTTGCAGCCGATTGCTGAAGGCATCCAGCTATTGGCCGATCTTCAATACCGTCTCTCGTTGCAGAGACGGGCTTTCATTAAGCCAGCTCTAAACTTTTTGGGCAAAAATACGGCGGACTCGGCGCCGATCGACGATTGGTTATTTGGTAGTTCTTTCGCCGAGAAAATCAAGGAGGCCAAGGCCTGCGAAAAGGTAGCTAAGGAGCTAACCTACAACCCAAAACCTGTTATAAGCAAGGCGGCCTCTCACCAGCCAGCTCGAGCACAGCCGCAGTCCAAATTACCTTCGACGTCGGGAAACTCGAAGGGCCCCACTCGCCGGAACAACCCTCCACATCGAAAAAGTGGGGCATGGTCGAAGGACAGATCTCGGAGGTCAACGTCTCGCTCCCGACATCGCCGCTAAATGAGGTGAGATGTTCAGGCAGGTTAGCGAATTTCGCTCACGTCTGGATACGTATTACTTCGGATCCTGAAGTTCTCAGAGCAGTACGTGGATATAAGATTCCCTTCTCTTCTACACCGATAATGCGTCCGTTCCTCGGTGAACCTACTTTTACCTCTTTAGTCGAGTCTCAGTGCGATGCAGAAATCCAGCGCCTTCTTAACAAGGGGGCCATTACTCAGGTGGAGCCATCGGAGGATCAATTTCTATCTTCCTTCTTCCTGATTGAAAAATCCTCAGGAGGGATGCGTTTTATTTTAAATTTAAAGGATCTAAATTCTTACATTTCGCCGCCGCATTTCAAGTTAGAAGATTGGCGCACGGTAGTTCGCCTTATGCTGCCAGGATCACAAATGGCGTCACTCGACCTCGAAGATGCCTTCTAGTGGCAATTCACCCGGAGCACAGGAAATTTTTACGCTTTCAATGGAAGGGAAAAACTTTCCAATTTTCGGCCTTGCCCTTTGGACTCGCTACTGCTCCTTACATTTTTACTAGGTTACTTCGCCCTGTAGTTGCCTATCTCCGGTCTCAGGGTTATAAATCAGTTTTGTATCTGGACGATTTTCTTCTGCTGGCTCCTTCCAAAGCCGCTTGCCGGCTTAACGTCCAGGCTCACATTGACCTTCTTACCTCTTTAGGATTTGTCATTAATTTTAAGAAATCAGAACTTGATCCGTTTCATGAGCGCAAGTATTTGGGTTTTGTTTTTAATTCTATCCAGCAGTCAGTTGCTATTCCAGAGCAACGCCGACGTAATCTTTTCTCTCTCATGTCTTCCTTGTCGTGAAGTTCTCATTGCACGGTTCAAGTTTTTGCAAGCATGATTGGCTCTCTGGTATCGATTTGCCCAGCGGTGCAATATGGCCTACTCTATACCAAGTCTTTCGAGAGGGAGAAATATCTTGCTTTGCAGAAATCCGAGAATAATTTCGCTGCGATAATGGGTCTCCCATCCTCTCTCAACGAAGATTTTCGTTGGTGGCTGTCGATCCTATCAAATCGCCATCACAAAAATTTCATTCGAACAGGTAACTATTCGACGGAAATATTTTCAGATGCCTCACTGACCGGCTGGGGGGCCGCATGTGGAACCGATAGTACCCATAGATGGTGGTCCGAGGAGGAGCGTCTTCTGCATATCAACGTGCTGGAATTAAAGGCGGCTCTTTACGCTCTTAAATCCTTTGCGGCCACATGTCGTGACTGCGACATCCTTTTGAGGCTGGACAACACGACGGCTTTATCATACATTAATCGTTTCGGATCGGTCAGATTTCCGGTTCTGTCTTCGATCGCCAAAGATATCTGGCAGTGGTGCAAGGAGAGAAACATTTTTCTTTTCGCCTCCCACATACCTTCATCGGAGAACGTTGTCGCGGATAGTGAATCTCGTCGTTTGGATACAAACACCGAATGGTCACTGTCCAAATCGGTTTTCAGAACGATTTTTCGACGGTTCGGTCCCTTCGAGATCGACCTTTTTGCTTCCGCTTTAAACGCGAAATGTGACACGTACGTTTCTTGGCTACCAGATCCCGGATCCTTTGCAGTGGACGCTTTTACTCTATCTTGGGAGGGGCTTTTCTTCTACGCTTTTCCTCCTTTTATTTTAGTTACCAGAGTATTGCGCAAAATTATTGACGACAGAGCGGAAGGAGTGGTAGTGGTGCCTTGGTGGCCATCACAACCCTGGTTCCCTCTCTTTCAGCGCATGTTAATCGAAGAACCTCTGATTCTTTTGCCATCTATTAATCTCCTCTCCGCTCCTCTTAGGTCTCAACATCCGGCGGCGAACTCCCTTCCCTTTCCCTGGCAGCAGGGAGATTATCCGGCAGGCTTTTGCAGCGCGACTAGTTCCTGAGTCGGCACTGAACGTAATGCTGGCCTCGCTGGCCCCAGCTACAATCCAACAATATTCACGGCCCTTACGATCATGGTGGTTCTCTTGCAGAGGTCGCCAGATCGACCCATTCTGTCCAAAAGCGGAAGACATCCTCGCCTTTCTATCAAAAGAGCTAGATAGTGCTGGCTCATACTCCGCTCTGAATACATCGAGATCGGCGGTTTCTTTAATTTCTGCCAATAAGATCGGTGATCACCCTTTGGTACGGCGCTTCTGCAAGGGAGCGGGTGTTTTGAAACCGCCGCATCCGAAATATGATTTCATTTGGGACCCGGCCCCGGTGATTTCTAAACTAGGTTCCTGGTTTCCCCACCAAAATCTCTCTTTAGACATACTCACGAAGAAACTCGTGTTAATGTTGGCATTGTGCTCCGGTCAACGCTGTCAAACTTTGGCAGCTATTAAAGTTTCTCAAATATCCCTAACCAGAGATAAAGTCACTATTCGAATAGCGGATCGTTTGAAAACATCGGCGCCGGGTCGCTCTCAACCATTACTTTCGTTTTCTCGGTTCACAGGCCACGATAACTTATGCATTATAGCGCTTATTTCTGACTATTTAGATCGTACAGTCAATTTGCGCCCAGTCAATTGTGACTCTTTCTTTATCAATTTAAAAAAGCCCTATAGCCCCGCGGGAAGTCAGACCATCAGTCGATGGATTCGAAGTACTCTCGTGGCCTGTGGAGTCGATGAGTCTTTTTCGGCGCATAGCACGCGTCACGCGTCTACTTCACTAGCGGCCAAGAAAGGGGTTTCACTGGATCTCATAAAAAGGGCCGCGGGTTGGTCCGGGGAATCTCGCATTTTTGCCAAGTTCTATAATCGTCCGATTGTCGATTCAGACGCATTTGCAAATTCGATTCTCGCTGCGGGTATCAACTCTGTATAACCTTTTGGATTTTAAATAAAAAATAATAATAAAAAAAAAAAACGATGTGTACTCTCATTTATGAGGGCCAGGTAATTCGCGTGGTGAACAGCTACAAGTTATAATCCATCCGGACGAGACCCTCGGCATAATTTACTGATTAAACAAACTCACCGAGTGAAGTTCGATCGTAATTATGCTAGAGGGTCTCGTCCGGATAGACCTCCCTCCCCAGTTTTGTTTAGACCTTGCTCTTTCCCACCCATTAACGTTAATCGGCGACTTACTGGCCTTTACTGTTTTGAACTATGAAGGAATATGGCGGTTGCGCACGGGCCTAGGAACATGCGCAGGCCCACGGCGGCGATTGGAGCGCTCAGGGCGCCTTTTTTCTTTCTAGTGGTAAAATTCTGTTGGCTCGACGTGCAGGGATGCACTACTACAAATTATAATCCATCCGGACGAGACCCTCTAGCATAATTACGATCGAACTTCACTCGATGAGTTCGTTTAATCAGTAAAATATTATACATATATTAATATATTTACTTACTCATCCCAAACCATTGAGATCCTAATCCAGAAAATATAAAACAAATTGGTCTTTTTATATATGAAGAATGTTGTATTTTATTAATTGTATTATGAGACATTTTAAAACCAGTTATCATGTATCCTCTATAAAGGTGACCCTCTATATTATTATTATAAATATGATGTAGCAGAGATATAAATTCTGCATCTATTGATCGACTTCGCACCTAAATTCATTAACAAGAATATACATCCTATTCTTCTTGGAATAATTTTATACAAAAAAGAAAATAATATTATTTTATTCTACAAAAAGTGTTCTGCTAATAATATGCATTATTATTACTTATTATATTAAATAAGACACATTGACTTTTCTTTTTTCTGCAAATTTAAAATAATTTCAAAAGCCATTATATATATGCCATTATATATGTATATTTAAATTTATTTTATATTGTCATAGTTATATGGTAATAAAAAATAAATGTCATAAAATTGAGACCACTTCTAAAATAAATACAATAAACCATTGCAATATTTGCTTACGTCATCAAAAATGATTTTAACTGCTTCCTCCGTACGTCCAGATACGGCTACAAGCCTAGGTAAGTCATCAGAAGGAGCTCCATGGTTAATTTTTTGTTTAGGATTCGATTTCAGTAATATGTGGTAATTAGCCCCTCCAAATCCAAAAGAATTAATACCTACATAACCATCATTCCATCCCGTTGGTTCAGTTACAATCTTTATTCTTCCCTCGAGAGATAATAGCAGTCAATTCTTTTCGCGGACGTTTGAAATGTATGGTAGGCGTAATTATACCAGTTTCCATCGCTAATAATACCTTTAAGAAGCCATATTCTTTTACTAGCAATAATTATAATTATATACAATAATAATCATTATATATGTATGTATTATAATTATAATTGCCGCTTTCACACTTTAGCCCAGTCAAATGAGCTGAAATTTTGGCCAAGATTGGAAATAATACTACCAGCGTTGAAACTAGCGTGGAAGTGTGTCTTTTGGGGTTGTAATGAAGAAAATAAAAGCCCATCCCCGTACCACTGTCGTAGCAAAAATGGGAGTGCAAAAAGGGTGCCAAAAATTGGTTTTTTGCCAATAACTCGAAAAGTATAACAATTAGGGGAAAAAGTCAAGACGTGAAAATTGTAGAGAATGAAATTTCACACAAAAAAGGTCTGTGCAAAAATTTTGTACGACCAATTGCAGTCGATCTAGATTTTTTTGAAATACTACGTATTTCATGAGAAATGAAAACCACGTCAGCGCGTCGCGCATTTTTTATCGATAGTTTGAAAATGGCGACTCCAATAAAAAAATTGTTCAAATAAAAGTTGTTGACAATTTAATTACGAACAATTTCCATTTTTATTTTTTTCCATACGATAAGTATTGACAGAGATATGAATTTTTTAAACATTTATTATCGCGTGGTCAATATGACTGAAAAGCGTTATCGCAATAAATGGTATAAAATTAAATAATAATTAATTAATCATTAATAATGTATGAATTATAAATAATGTGTACATAATTTATGATAACTTAATGAAATATATTGGTTTACAAGTAACCCTTTGTGTCGTAGTGTCTTCCAGGGAAGACAATTTTTTGCCCTCACTTTGTAATACTTTGTAGCAGTTTCTTCGATATTTTTACATGTTTTATTGTAATTTAAATATTGTAAACTGCCAAAAAATCTAAAATTACTCAAAATTGGTATATATTGTCAGTGAATTTTATTTGTTAACATCTTGCACGATAAATTCATCATTACAAACTGTGTAGCGAATTCATGTAAAGTATTGTACTTACGGGTTTTCGGATCGCTGATCATGATTACATTCTCAGATATTCTAAATAAAAGATGGCGGATCCAATATGGCGGACCAAATTTGTAAAATTAATCCTGAGTGTGGTCAACATTTCAAATAATAATGTATGCTCCAAAACGTCAAATAAGTGCACAAAATTGTAATTTTTACTGGATTTTATTTACAAACGTACACTGTTAAAAAAGATATGAAGTTTACAACACATTTACGATACCACGGTAAATGAAATTTACAAACTGGGCAGCTAGAATAAAAATTCTTGCACTTGTATAGCTAAATTCATACACAAACATGAATTTTTATAATAAAAGACGTATTTTTTATGATAATAAACTTGATTTTTATGGATCATTTCTTGATATAATATTATTTCATTTTGCACTTTTCCGCATAAAAATAAAATAATTATTCCAAAAAAAAATTTTTTTTAATAAAATAATTATTAATAAAAATAAAATAATTAATAATAAAAATAAAATAATTATTAATTATTAATAAAATAAAATAATTATTCCAAATATTTAGTTACGAGTAAGTAGTACGTTTATGCAATAATATAAAAGAAAAAAAATAAAATAATTATTAATAAAAATAAAATAATTAATAATTATGAATAAAATAAAATAATTATTCCAAATATTTAGTTACGAGTAAATAGTAGGTTTATGCAATAATATATAAAACGGTATAATTCGACTTAGGTTTATTTGTAAAGATATTTCACTAAAAAGTAACAATTTTATGGTATACCATGTATTGGAGCAAACTGGCAACTTTAGAGTCAGCCATGAATTCATGTATTGGAGCAAACTGGCAACTTCAGAGTCATCTGTGAATTAGCACATGCGCATGAATCGTAACAATAAAAGTTTCATTTCACTCGAGTTGATTGTTATTTATAATAATAAACGTCCTAAAAATATCGCAGCGGTACTGAATGACACCTAAATGTATGCAGAATGACTTCCAATACTTGAAAAAATTTTAAAAATTTGTTTAGTACATTATTTTTAACTTTGAATATGCTCCAAAATGTCACTTTTCTGCAAATTCAAAATCACAAGCATTTTCAATTGTCCGTTTCATAATACTACTTATTACAAATCAAATATCAAAGTATGAATTTTGTAGGAAATTTTATCAGCTTTAATTTTGATCTGATGAAATTTCTTCGTAAAATTAATTTAAAAAAAGATACATGCAAAAAATTAAACACAAATGCCACTTTTGCATAATTTCTTTCAAAAACACCACTTTTCGAGGGTTCTTTTTTTAAAGAAATCATACCTTTCGATGAACTTATAGTGCTGCATTACTTTCACACACATATAAACTACTAAAAATAGGTGAAATCCAATTTTTAAAAAATTGTTACGCATATATTTTTTCAATATATTATTAATTTGGTATGAAATTGTATCTTTCTTGAAATTTTTAAACAGCTGTAACTTGTTAACAAATGATCGTACGAAAATGAACAAAAAAACCATTTTAAAGATAATTTAATTCTCTTCAAAAAATGTAGAGAGACATTTTGACCTACAGTTAACTGAAAGTGACTTTTTTTGACAAAATCCACAAAAAATGACAATTTTTCAGGTTTATTAGCATTATCAAACTACGCATATATCCAAAATGAGTTTGTATATACATCAAAATTTTCGAAATTTAATTATTTTTCACTTTCATAAGATGTAATATTTGCGTTAAACTTACAGATGTTGAGGTACAAGCGATTTTACCACTAAAAATCGTACTCGAGGAGCAATAATAAATGTTTTAAAAAATTCATATCTCTGTCAATATTGATCGTATAGAAAAAAATAAAAATGGAAATTGTTCGTAATTAAATTGTCTACAACTTTTATTTGAACAATTTTTTTATTTGAGTCGCCATTTTCGAACTATCGATAAAAAATGCGCGACGCGCTGACGTGTTTTTCATTTATCATGAAATACGTAGTATTTCAAAAAAATCTCGATCGACTGAAATTGGTCGTACAAAATTTTTGTAGAGACCTTTTTTGTGTGAAATTTTATTCTCTACAACTTTCACGTTTTGACTTTTTCCCCTAATTGTGATACTTTTCGAGTTATTGGCATAAAACCAATTTTTGGCATCCTTTTTGCACCCCCATTTTTGCTACGACAATGGTACGGGGGTGGGCTTTTAGTACCTTTATTACAACCCCAAAAGACACACTTCCACGCTAGTTTCAGCGCTGGTAGTATTATTTCCAATCAAAATGCTCATTTGACTGGGCTACTTTAAGCAAGTCAATGTTAAATCATTTCATTTATTAATTATTACAAATATACCTTTGCGATTTGGCAAAGGCCACTGGCGGCTTCGGAGTGTCCAATATTCGATTTTATCGAGCCTGCCAATAAAGGAGTGTTTCTTTTAGCGCATAAAGCCTGGTCAATGGCCATAACTTCTACGGGGTCACCAACACGGGTACCAGTTGCATGGGCCTCCATATAAGATAAATCACTAGGTGAGTTTCCACATTCCTCATACAATTCTTCCAATAACACTTTTTGTTTTTCGACCGATGGGAAAGTGATACTTTCTTCTTTAAAGCCATCGCAATTTGTTTTACAATGTACAAGGGTCGCGTATACCCTTCTTGCATTTTTTACCTTTTGCAGATATATTACTGCGGCGGATTCGCTGCGCATATATCCGGTGCCTTCTTCGTCAAAAGGTTTACAATAACCATCAGAAGATAGGATTCCTAGAAAGAAATTGATTATTATTATTAAATGAAATTCTTCAAGTCTTGATTTAATTGCTAAATGCAGAAATAGAAGAGAAGCATGAGTTCTTATTCAACATTACAGACATTAAGAGTACGTTTGTTGTGCGGAGCACGTGGTTGGAAACAGAAAGGTAAAATAGTAACACAATTTAATATTAGTATATTTCACACACAACAAGAGTAACTTTTGGTACCTAATTTCATAGGAGGCAGTACCTACAAAAAGAAATTTGTGTGCTAATTTATCCGAACAAAATGTAATTGTTCTAGATTGTTCGAGTATAAAGGAAAGCGGGACAAGACGGGGTACCGGGTTTTTTATTTGCAAACACGTGGCGCTACCCATCGGAATTGTTAAAAATTTTATTATGCAGAAACCAGTCTTTGTTTTGACAATCGCTGAAGTCATTCCGATGCGTTGTTTCGGCGTTTCCATAACTCGTATCCAGTTGTGCACCGTATTACAATATTGCGACTTTATATTTGCTGTTTCAACTAGAAACGTGAGTATTATTTTGACCTATCTTTTACACTATCTTGCAGCGTGGTTTTATGAGTTCCCAAAATAGTTGATGTTTTTATTATTAATGCACAAGTTTTGCGTTATTATGACGCAACCTAAAAATGTTGCTTTGGGGCAAGACGGGGTGGAGCATGACGGTGTACTATTATCATCCTCTCGTGTGACTCAGAAAGGATCCAGCCAGGGAAGTTGTTGAAGATAACAAGTGCCTCTACTATAATGATTATTCCGACGAAGGATGGATTCGTTGCGCCGCTTATGCGCGATGGGCACATAACTCTTGCTCAGGCATTGACAATGAGGATAAAGACGCTGTTCATGTCTGCGTTCTTATGTGAAAAATAAATAAATATGGAATATTTAGGATAGTCTGAACTTGCAATAAACATTTCATTCCCTTATTTTAACTATTCAATGTTAAAATATTAAGTATATCTATGTATACATATACATATATGTATATATATTTTTTAACATTATATTTAAACTGTTTTTTTCATCGATTTGATATTAGAATATGTTTCAATTGTTATTGATTATTTGATAAATATAACTGTTGAACATAGCAAAAAGCGATACTTACTAAATTTGTAGGGAAACGTTCTTGCAATAACAAAACGATTAAGCAAGTATTTGCGACAAGACGTGGTTTTCCTTAATTGTTATTAAATTTTTTTAAACATTTTTTTCCAGTTTACAGCAAAGAGCGATTCTCTTTAAATTTGTAGGGAAACACGTTCTTGCAATAACAAAACGATTGAGCAAGTATTTGCGACAAGACGCGGTTTTCCTTAATTGTTATTAATTTTTTTTAACAATTTTGTTTCTTGGATTTTACTACCATCAATAGTCCACTCTATATGTCGATGACACAAGTGGTTAAGCGTCGAAGCGCAGTTGATTACTTTTTATTTTTTTAGTGTTTTGATTTAAACGTATGATTAAACGTATGATTTAAACGTTTTTTACTATTAAATTAAAATTAAAATTCCCCTTTTTTTATCACGGTTATTCCCTTTTCCCCTATAATAAAACAATAGGGGATACGATCCCTGCGATAAAGTTGTGAACGTAAGTCGGATACGTAACCTACTCGATACGTAATATTTCAGAAACATTTCTGCAAAATTCCATTTGAACACGGAAAGAACTGTATATTAATAGTTCATATATACCTGCTTGGAAGTCGGAGAAGTCTGGAAGCAGTTGTGCATCTCAGAGTAATGGTAGTAAACAAGCTGGTAAGAGAGTGAAGTAAAAAAATTATTTATTGTTAAGAAAAAATTACTGATTGTTG
This sequence comes from Harpagoxenus sublaevis, assembly GCA_030770355.1. Taxonomy (NCBI): domain Eukaryota; kingdom Metazoa; phylum Arthropoda; class Insecta; order Hymenoptera; family Formicidae; genus Harpagoxenus; species Harpagoxenus sublaevis. The sequence continues at coordinate 156,612 of JASTWR010000307.1, forward strand.
TACATATAAATTTTATTTTGTCGTCATGTTTGTTTTGATTTGCAGATATTTCTCTTTTCAATCTCATTTGCACATGTCATAATGAAACAAAAAAAGAATTAAAAGAACTGAATAGCAAACTAGATTTTTGTTTAATGAATCAGGAGAAAGTACAGGGTGGGGAAAAATTATTGGTCAAGCTTTTGCCAGTCGATTCTACTCGTCGAGATCGCCAACATTGCATCATAAACATGGTGCCGCAAAATTAACGTTCAAGGTCATTATCAATGTCAAATTTTTTTATTGGCTGTGGCGGTCTGCCGACCGCACAAATATACAATAACGCCTGCAAAAACAATAACCCGACGTACATGCTTTCCCGAGAGCGCACAACCGTGCCAACAGAAATATATAAACACGGACTCCAGGGGATGCTATAGCCAGTCGTATATCTCTACCTGAGATAACGTTCTGTGCATATGCTAATGGAGTCGCCGTCACGACACATAGCGTCGTGACCGGCATTTTTAGCCATCCATGAGACACGCATCGACAACGCGGAAGACCATGGACAGGGTTAACTACGGACACGCAGAAAAATTATAGGGACCTTCTATCTTGGAGGAACTCACGGAAGCTAGTGATCCTACACTTATCCATCTATCCATCTATATGAAATACCCTATAAATTGGTGACCCCGACGTGATCCAACCAAGCCGACGTGATCCAACCAATCTGACGTGATTCAACCAATCCGACGTGATCCAACCAATCCGACGTGATCCAACCAACCCGACGTGATCCAACCAATCCTACGTGATCCCACCTATTACACACGATGAAGCCACTCCACAACAGCAGCAACGAAAAAGTCCGATGACCAATCGGCAACACAAAAAGACCAGCAACCGCTGGCATCAACCAAGGCCGCAAGCTCGCCATAAAGTACGCAAGCCCGGCTAAGGTCTCTCAACCAACCAATTACGCTGACGAACAAGAAGAATGGCCAAACGGGGAACGGCAGCAACCACGCCAACAGCCTCGGCCAACGGGGAAAACGGGGACAGACCATGTCACCTACCTCGGCAACAAGGAACGGCAGCCACCGCGCCACTCACCTCGGCCAACGAAAAAGACGGATCCGCAATCTCGGCCAACGAGGCAAAACGACAGCGACGACGCCAACACTCCTAGCCAAAAACGGGGAACAACGACAGGCCCTGTCACCTACCTCGGCCAAACGAGGGACGGCAGCAACTATGCCCAAGACCTCGGCCATCCGCGCCGCAGCAAAAACGCAGAAGATGGAACTCGCTCTACCCGGGGCTTTCCTTCAACCAAGGGGGTCCTGTGGCGGTCTGCCGACCGCACAAATATACAATAACGCCTGCAAAAACAATAACCCGACGTACATGCTTTCCCGAGAGCGCACAACCGTGCCAACAGAAATATATAAGCACGGACTCCAGGGGATGCTATAGCCAGTCGTATATCTCTACCTGAGATAACGTTCTGTGCACATGCTAATGGAGTCGCCGTCACGACACACAGCGTCGTGACCGGCATTTTTGGCCATCCATGAGACACGCATCGACAACGCGGAAGACCATGGACAGGGTTAACTACGGACACGCAGAAAAATTATAGGGACCTTCTATCTTGGAGGAACTCACGGAAGCTAGTGATCCTACACTTATCCATCCATCCATCTATATGAAATACCCTATATTGGCTTAGTCGATTCTACTCGTCGAGCTGAACAAAAGTCTCAAAGGGACCATATGCCGGAAATCAATATTTTGTAGAGAAATCTTCGTTTGAAGTTTTTAGAAGCCAAAATTTCCTTCGTAAAATTAATTGTCATGGGTGTAAAATCTGCTTAATCTACTTTTAACGCTACCCAGGAACAACAAAGTGGGCGTGATAGATTTTTGTTCCCTTCGGGGTACCTTGGTACCCAGTAACATTTCAACGGCTGTTGGTTCCTTAAAGCAACGGTCATTTGCCTCGGAGAGGAATAATATATCGCTCCATAAGACATTCGTTACTTGTGCTTAAGAAGCTTTCCATCCATATCCAGACCTTTTTCGTGATTATTAGAAGACCGCCGCGGATCTTGAATCAATTTTCAGTGTAAAATTTAAAAAAATTGTTTTAATTTTTTACCAAATTTTTTCTAAGAATAACGTTGCTGTAGCATGCCTCGACGAGGTGGCCGTGGTGGTCGTGATCGGTCGCATAGGGATGGGCGTGACCAACGTCTAATGCTTCGAGCAATTGATCGTGTTCATGGTAATTACACACGAGCACGAGCTCTTTATGCTAGTTGGTTGCGACGCCAAGCTAATGGCAGACCATTACGTCTAGGGTCCGTGCCTGATCGTCGAGAATTTCAACGACTCGATGAACGATTCCATGATCAGGAACAAATAAATTTTGCAGGTGCTGGCCACCGTAGGGCAGGTCGTCCTCGTGTGTTTTGGAGAATTGAGGAATATGTGATTGCTCTAGCTCGAACTTATCCTGTCATGGGATCACGACGCATAGGCGCGCGAGTAGGGGTTGATCATAAAACAGTCTTGCGCATTCTCCGTGAGGAAGGCCTACGACCCTACAAAGTGCACGTAGTGCATGAGTTACGACCTGGTGATCGCACAGCTTGTCTTCGTTTTTGTCGGTGGATGCTTCGCAAGATCCGAAGAAATAGGCACTTTTTGAAAAATATAGTGTTCACTGATGAATCCAGTTTTTCCAGCACTTCCATTTTGAACCGGCAAAATGTTCGCATCTGGCGCAGACGCAATCCACACGCAATGGTCCAAAGAGTTCAACAGGGCCGTTTTTCAGTCAATGTTTGGGCAGGGATACTCGGGAATACTTATATTGGTCCTGTGTTTCTCTCAAACCAATTATCAAGCGTTGAGTATTTGCGGTTTCTACGTCATACTCTCCTGAATAGACTGCGACGTATGGTTCCGAGGAATGCCCGTAATCGAATTTTTGTTATGCATGACGGTGCTCCACCGCATTTCGGCAGGCAAGTCCGCGCTTTTTTACCACGAGCTTTTAGAACTCGATAGATCGGTCGTAATCCTGCGCCACACTTATGGCCCGCCCGTTCACGGGACCTGAACCCTCTGGACTTTTATTTCTAGGGAGCTCTGAAAGCCATTGTTTATGGGTCAGGCAGAGCTTTAAGGACGGCTCAGGATTTACGAGATCGCATTGAAGAGGCGGTTGCTACTTTAGCACGAAATCGAGCTGTGCTCCGTAGAGTGCGAGATAATTTAGTGGAGAGACTCCAAGCTTGCATTGATAACGGTGGTGGTCACGTTGAAGCTGGCAGACAAGCACAACTGCTCAGAGCTATTGGGGCTGATGGGTCAGTTTTGTTTGTTCGTAGGCAGCGTCGACGACGATAAAGTGAGAGGCGAGGGGAACAATAATCAAGTCACCCCAAAGTAAGAGGCGAGAGGAACTCACAATAATCAAGTCACCCCGAAGTGAGAGGCGAGGGGAACTCACAATAATCAAGTCACCCCGAAGTGAGAGGCGAGGGAAACTCACTATAATCAAGTCACCCCGAAGTGAGAGGCGAGGGGAACTCACAATAATCAAGTCACCCCGAAGTGAGAGACGAGGGGAACTCACAATAATCAAGTCACCCCAAAGTGAGAGGCGAGGGGAACTCACAATAATCAAGTCACCCCGAAGTGAAAGGCGAGGGGAACTCACAATAATCAAGTCACCCCAAAGTGAGAGGCGAGGGGAACTCACTATAATTAAGTCACCCCGAAGTGAGAGGCGAGGAGAACTCACAATAATCAAGTCACCCCGAAGTGAGAGGCGAGGGGAATTCACAATAATCAAGTCACCCCGGAGTGAGAGGCGAAGGGAACTCACAATAATCAAGTCACCCCGAAGTGAGAGGCGAGGGGAACTCACTATAATCAAGTCACCCCGAAGTGAGAGGCGAGGGGAACTCACAATAATCAAGTCACCCCGAAGTGAGAGACGAGGGGAACTCACAATAATCAAGTCACCCCGAAGTGAAAGGCGAGGGGAACTCACAATAATCAAGTCACCCCGAAGTGAGAGGCGAGGGGAACTCATTATAATCAAGTCACCCCGAAATGAGAGGCAAAGGGAACTTGCAATAATTAAGTCACCCCGAAGTGAGAGGCGAGGGGAACTCACAATAATCAAATCACCCCGAAGTGAGAGGCGAAGGGAACTCACAATAATCAAGTCACCTCGAAGAGAACAAAAATCTACCACGCCCACTTCGTTGTTCCTGGGTAGCGTTAAGAGTAGATTAAGCAGATTCTAAAAACTTCAAACGAAGATTTCTCTACGAAATATTGATTTCCGGCATATGGTCTCTTTTAGACTTTTGTTCAGCTCGACGAGTAGAATCGACTAAGCCAATAAAAAAATTTGACATTGAAAATGACCTTGAACGTTAATTTTGCGGCACCATGTTTATGATGCAATGTTGGCGATATCGACGAGTAGAATCGACTGGCAAGAGCTTGACCAATAATTTTTCCCCACCCTGTACATAGATATGTGCTTCCGGGTGAGAAAGTTATCAAAAGACCCACAGGATTCCCTTTACTTCCGGTTCAATCTGAACAAGAGCTCCATACTTTAGAAACATTTTTAGCTGATAATGCAAATTTATCAGCGGCAGTAAGTTTTTCATCGTATGTGCTTGACAAAGGTAATATCTACGTTTTAAATAAATTATGTATTAATTTTTTATTTCTTTTTGCAATGTATATATCTTGGAATATTTGTGGACAAAAATACTCTGGACAATTTGGTCAGAAAATTATTACGAAATGTTGTTAGTAACAATGTGGCAAGTAAATTCAGCTTTCAAGGAGCCAAGGGAAAACAAAAGTTTGAAGTACTGAAGACATTGGAACTAATTCTAGGTGAGCAAAAGTAGTGAAGGTGTTGCCAGGTATTTTTGTGACTTATTGTTAGTACATGATGGATTCATTTACAATGTTTAGGTGCACTACTGTTATATTTTGAAGCAGAAGATATGGCTGCGGCTGAAAAGATTGCAGGTTCTTGGCTGGCCTATGCTCCATGGCGCACACAAGCAGATGGGACTTTTCGTGGCAAGAAAACCGAATAATTCACCAAAGGTGGATAAATCTAAAGTCACCAAACCTAAAGAAAAGCGTATATGTCTAAATTTAGCTGTAGCTTATGTAGTTATAGAACTACAATTTTACATAACCTTTTATTAGTTTAGTGATTTACGTTTCATTACAATTTACATTGCGATTTAAATAAACAAAATAAATCCTAACACAAATTTCTACTAAAAAGAATTGTGCATTTTACTTTTGCAGTTTTGTATACATTTTAATTTACGCAAATTCTAAATAAAAGATCAATATACGAATATACTGTACGTATTTTACCAGCAGGCTTGTTTATACTTTTGTTCTTTAATGTATTGTGCCAAGCCACTCCAGCTATAATGAATAGAAGCCATTCATATTATATTTTTCCACCTGTAATATAATTTCAGTAAAGAATCTATAGTAATAATGCAGAATTATGTGTATGCTTATTATGTGTACTTATTAAGATCTTGTTGAACTAAGTCAATTTATGCATTCAAATTAATGTTTACGTTTTAGTTTATTAGAGTCATTATATTGGTAACAGACACACTAGTGTAACAGTTTTGTACTCATAAGTTGTCGGCACTAAGATGCTATAGTTCTTTTTATTTTTCTCTGGTTTGTGGTACTTAATTCGAGATGTCTCTCATAACTCCGCTGTCTCTACCGCGCCTTTTGTTCACAAGAGCTTTCCAGAGTTTTCTACATTTTATTCAGTTACACTTGTACCGTAATAAAGTTATACTTATACATTTAATCTCATCAAGTCTGTCTTCAGCATATTATTAATCCCAGCATCTGCTAATAGGTTATGGGCTCAGACCGATCGAAAGTAGTGCTTTGAAGACTGAAAGAGTTTAAAGAATTGCCTTAACCTAAAACGACCGACCGTATAAAAACGATGACGTCGGGGTAAATATGCATATTAGGTCAAACCTCACCGATGACCTTGACCTTGACATATGTTGTCAAGGTCACCCTCCTGAGTGACCTTCAGAAGGTTTTAGCCGGCGGTCATTGTTCGTTAAAAAGTTATTAACAAAAAGAAAATTGAAAATATAACAGTTATTTTGAGTATTGAAAGGCATAAACGACTTTGACCTTGACATATGTTGTCAAGGTCACCCTCCTGAGTGACTTCAGAAGGTTTTAGCTGGCGGTCATTGTTTATTTAAAAAGTTATAAACAAAAAAAATTTGGAGGGGAAAATTATTTAAAGCAGTGAATTGTTGGTATATTGAAAGGAAAGTTATTGTTCGGGCGTCGATTTACGACTGTCGCCCTGACGCTGAATTCTGCTCAGATTTGAGCAAGAAGCGTGAATAACGCGAGTCGTAAGTTCGCGGGAGGGATAAAGAGGAAGGCACTTGGAAACACAGATTTTTCCACGAGATATAGTCTTTATTTCAAGAACGGAAAAGACGCGAGGGGGAACAACGGATCGTGCCCCGAGATTTCGGAAATCTTCTTATTCGTTCGTATTGCTCTGCCAGATATCGCGAACGGAAATCTTGCCTCAGCTTATCGCATCGAAGCTTCTCGCGGAGCGGAGATCTTGTACGCGTCGAAAGGATATCTTGAACGCGAGGCAGAAGAACGCGCGAGCGGAGCACGAACTGAAGTCTTCGGCCCCCTCGCCAAATAGCACAATTAGGAAAATAAGATAAATATTTGGAATCCGCACTTTAAGGCAAAGCGGACGAATAGCGATTCACGACGCGATGTAAGAGAGACTGAGCCGTGTTGTTCTTAGATGAGGAATGCTACGCGGCGACTTTTGGCGACAAATTTCGACCACGATTTGACGCTACGCATCCTCAGCAACGACTGACTGTTCGGCGAGCAAGTTCTTCGTTTTACTCCCGAGGGTTGTTTTTCAGGACCGAACGCGCGATGCTAGCTGAAGCGCTATTCGTCCGTATAGTCACATCACGCGTCAAAACAACCGCTTCCGTGCTTCGACAATAACGGGGGACGCGTGTTGCGGACAAAGTCGCCGGAGCTTGAACGCGCTAACCGGCGAGACTTCTCGACGTTAAATATAAACATATTTTCGAGCCGATGTTTCGCGCAGAACAGTTCGACGGATCTCGAACAGTTATTTAAAGCAGAGAATAGTTGGTATATTGAAAAGTATATACACAATTTTGTATTAGAAAGTGTAAATACAAGTATTCTCTGCTTTAATCATGGCAAAAGCATGTTAAAGCTTTGTTAAAGCAGATAATAGTTGGTTATTGACAAAACCTATAGGTTAGTGACGCGCTTTACAAGTATGTTCTTTGTAAGTTGAAGCACACACAAAGCACACACTAATTGTGAAGCGCGTCACTAACCTATATGTTAGTGACGCGCTTTACAAGTATGTGCTTTGTAAGTTGAAGCACATACAAAGCACACACTAATTGTAAAGCGCGTCACTAACCTATATGTTAGTGACGCGCTTTACAAGTATGTGCTTTGTAAGTTGAAGCACATACTTTTCTATTCTCTGCTTTAAATAACTTTCCTTTCAATATACCAACAATTTACTGCTTTAAATAATTTTTTCCACCAAATTTTTTTTGTTTATAACTTTTTAATGAACAATGACCGCCAGCTAAAACTTTTTGAAGGTCACTCAGAAGGGTGACCTTGACAATATATGTCAATGCAAGGTCGTTTATGCCTTTTAATACTCAAAATAACTGCTATATTTAAAAATTTTTTTTGTTTATAACTTTTTAATAAACAATGACCGCCAGCTAAAACCTTCTGAAGGTCACTCAGGAGGGTGACCTTGACAACATATGTCAAGGTCAAGGCCATCGGTGAGGTTTGACCTAATATGCATATTTACCGACGTCGGAATCAAAGTATATTATAACGAAGTTGAATAATGGAAATTATTTTAATTGGCGATACAAGATGAAGATGTTACTGATCGAGAAAGGCGTTTGGACGGTAATTACAGCGGATCCGCCAAACCCGGTTACAAACGACTGGACAATAAAGGACGAAAAGGCACACACCGCAATTGCGTTAAACATAGAGGACGACCAGATTCAACACATCAGAAATTGCGATACTGCGAAAAGTGCATGGAAGAATTTGCAAGATTTCCACGAAAAGGATACGCCAAACAACAAAGTGAGCATCTTGCGACAGTTTATGACAACACGGTTAGACGAAGGCGGTAATGTCGAAACGCATGTAACCAAAATGACGGAATTATTTCAACGCTTTATAGCTTATGGAGATGATTTAAAGCCGGAATTAATTTTGTGTGTCACAATTCTCAGTTCACTACCGGAAAGCTATGATGTATTGGTTACAACGTTGGAGAATCGCAAAGATGAATTAACATCAAGTATTGTTTGCTCGGCCGTGATTGCGGAATATCGAAAACGCCTCGAACGAAGCCGTGATAATAATACTGAAGCCGTATTAAGAATCAGCTTGTCAGCCAAAGGGTCATCAAATGCAAAAGGTGAAGCATTTGACATGAGTAAGTCGAAATGTCTTTTCTGCAAGCGCAAAGGCCACTGGAAAAAGGATTGCCGTAAGTTACTCACGCATAGAGAGAAAAAGAATCAAGGTCAACAAAGTAAGACTCAGCAGCAGGTAAATTCGGCTGAAGCTAGCGGTACTACTCAACATTTATTCGCAGCAATGATGTTTAATAACGACGGCTGGTTGGTCGATAGCGGAGCAACTAATCACATGGTGAGTAGGCGTGAAATTTTTAACGACATGAAGAAGCATTCCGAAAGTATCTACGTAGCAAACGGTCATAAAGTAACTGCAGTCGGTAAAGGAACAGTCAATGCAAAATTCATAAATAAATCAGGCGACATTGCAGAGGTTACGATTGGAAATGTATTGTATGTACCAGATATACAAGGAAATTTTATTTCTGTACGGCGTTTGACCAAAATGGGATATACGGTGACTTTTGATAATGATGAATGCTGTATCGTTCGTGCACATGACGGAATACATGTTGCATTGGGCGAACCTTGTGGAAATCTGTACAAGCTGAAGACACCAAATATGATATGTGCAATAAGAAATTTAGATCCGGAACCAATGAAGAACTGCGTTCATAAATGGCATAGTATTCTCGGCCATAGAGACATCCAGGTAGTGAAGACATTGCCATCGAGCGATCTCGTTGACGGTATTCATTTTGACGAATGCAGCAAGGAATGTAACAACATATTAAACTGCGAGGTATGTCTTCAAGGTAAGATGAGCAGGATGAAGTTTCCGAATTCGAATAATCGAACGAAAGAAAAGTTGGACTTGATCCATTCGGATGTCTGTGGCCCCATGCAGACAGCGACACCATCTGGTAAAAGGTACGTTCTCACTTTTATAGATGACTATTCTAAATTTACTGCTGTTTATCTTATTAAAGAAAAATTGAAAGTTTTTGGTAAAAGAGAATTTGTGGAGATGTGCAAAACGATGTTCAGTCGTAAACCGAAAATGATTCGCACAGATAGAGGAGGAGAGTACATGAGTGTCGAATTCATCAAGTTTTTGGATCGAGAAGGCATTCAATACCAACGTACGGCGCCATACAGTTGACAACAAAATGGCGTTGCGGAGCGTAAAAATCGGACTCTCATCGAAATGGCAAGGTGCATGATCTTGGAAGCTAAGCTTGAAAACAAGTTTTGGGGCGAAGCAGTCGTAATGGCGAATTACATACAGAATTGTTTGCCAGCCAGGGACATCGTGCGAACACCGTTTGAAAATTGGTATGGTACCAAACCCAATTTAAATTTCTTCAAACGATTTAGATCAAAATGTTACGTACATGTACCTAATGAAAAGCGGAGGAAGCTTCAAAAGCAACAGAGGCAATTTTTGTTGGCTACAATGCGATTTCAAAAGCATATAGGTGCTACGTTCCATCAAGCGGAAAAGTAGTCATAAGTCAAGATGCTAAATTCGTCTACAAGGACAGCGATTGGAAGATTAATCAAGATCAGTTTAAGGAGGAGAGCAAAGTCACAATTACGTATCTACCTGAAGATGAATTCTACAGTGCTGATGAAGAGGATATAATAGAAGAGAACAATCCAGCAACGGGTGAAGCATCAAGAAATATTCAGCAGTCACCAATAGCTCAAAGAGAAATTAACGAACATGCTCCTGTTAACGATGAAGGTGAAATCAGAGTACCAGAACTTCGTCGGTCGACAAGATCGAATTTAGGGGTACCACCACGTTGCTACACTGAAGAAATTAACGTTGTCAAAGAAGAATTAATCGAGCCAAAGACATACAATCAAGCAATCAGTTCCGAACAAAAGAATGATTAGATTCAGGCAATGAAGAACGGAATTGAGTCGCTTAAGGAAAACGAGACGTGGGAGCTTGTGGACCTGCCGAAGGATCGTCGTGCAATTGGTTGTAAATGGGTATACAAAATAAAATCCCATGGAGAAAATGAAATATTCAAGACACGATTGGTTGCACAGGGTTTCTCCCAAAAATATGAAATCGAGTATGATGAAGTGTTTGCTCCAGTAGTAAGATATGCAACATACAGGATTTTATTCACTGTTGCGGCCAGAAAGCGAATGAAAGTCATTCATCTTGATGCAAAAACAGCGTTTCTAAACGGAAAATTAAGTAAAACGATCTACATGAAGCAACCCCCCGGCTTCAGTGAAGAAGGAAGAGAACATCAAGTTTGTCTCTTGAGGAGGAGTATATACGGTTTGAGACAATCTGCCAGGGTGTGGAATCAAAAAATTCATCAAACTCTAACGGCTGCGGGTTACGTACAAAGCAAGAACGATCCATGCCTGTACATTAAGTATAATAAAGGTAAAATCTGTTACATACTAATTTATGTCGATGATTTGATTGTAGCCAGCGAAGACAATAGCATGTTAGCAGAATGCGAGAAGATTTTGAGCGCAAAATTCAAAATAAAAAATCTCGGAGATGTCCGTAATTATCTTGGTTTGCAAATCAAACGCGACCTCAACGGAAACTTTGCACTTAACCAGAAACAGTACATCATGAAGATCATCAAAGATTTCGGTATGATGGAAGCGAAAACTTCAAATGTTCCAATCAGCGTGTCATACGGCAAAGGTGGAAATTCTGAGTTACTAATGGATAACAAAAATTATCGCAAATTAGTTGGTTGTTTGCTTTACATCGCTGTGAATACAAGACCAGACATCTCAGCGAGCGTGACAATCTTGGCACAAAAGGTGACAAAACCAACACAGGAAGATTGGAATGAACTGAAGCGTATTCTTCGATATCTTAAGGGCACAGCAGACCTTTCGCTGATGCTTGGCGGCATCAACAGTAAAACTGGTCTTGTCGGTTACGCCGATGCAAATTGGGCGGAAGACGTGGCATTACAACAACGCAAGTCAACTACCAGCTACGTTTTTAAGTATTTTGATGGAGTAATCAGCTGGTGTAGCAAGAGACAAACTTGTGTTGCTAAATCGTCCATGGAAGCTGAATATATAGCGCTGTCAGAGGCTTCGTCGTTTATTGAAGGACTTCAAACAGCCGGAAGAGGACCCAACTATAATCCACGAAGATAATCAGAGCTGCTTAAAACTAATCAAAGAAGAGAAGCTGTCAAATCGTTCCAAGCACATTGATGTGCATGCCTATTTCGTCAAGGATCACGTTGGCAAGAGGGCCGTCAAATGTGTTTACTGTCCAACAGAAAACATGGTTGCTGATCTATTGACAAAACCATTATCAGCTAATCGAATCGTAAAATTACGAGAGACTTGCGGCCTGATGGAAATTTGAATGAGGAGGAGTGTTGAACTAAGTCAATTTATGCATTCAAATTAATGTTTACGTTTTAGTTTATTAGAGTCATTATATTGGTAACAGACACACTAGTGTAACAGTTTTGTACTCATAAGTTGTCAGCACTAAGATGCTATAGTTCTTTTTATTTTTCTCTGGTTTGTGGTACTTAATTCGAGATGTCTCTCATAACTCCGCTGTCTCTACCGCGCCTTTTGTTCACGAGAGCTTTCCAGAGTTTTCTACATTTTATTCAGTTACACTTGTACCGTAATAAAGTTATACTTATACATTTAATCTCATCAAGTCTGTCTTCAGCATATTATTAATCCCAGCATCTGCTAATAGATCTTACATGTATAACTCTCTGTTATTGTTCTGTATGAAGATCTATTTATCTAGATAGTGCTAGTTTTACTTTTTGATTTGTTACATTGAAAACGTATTTTATTTTACTTTATAGATCTACCTTGTAATTTTATTAAAGATTTGCATACTTTTTGGATATATTATCCATATAAATAAAAAAGTTTAAAATTTAATTTCTTATTTAAATTGACAAGTTCAGTTTATTTATTGATTTTATATGGCATTTTATTGTATTACGTTGGGAAGCAGTAGCAAGTATTACGGTTCTTGAAACAAGGTAAAAATTACAAAAGTGAACAGATTTATTAAATCTGTTCACTTTTGTAATTTTTACCTCGTTTCAAGAACCGTAATAGGCCCCCAGGCTTATTTTTCTACTTTACTGGCTTATAGAATATATTTGACGTCATCTAGAAATGACATTTCGTTCGACATCGAATAATATCGTTTTGATGTCGATCGATATCGATCGATATCGATGAATCGATCTCCAAACCGCGGACACCTGAATCGAAATTGATTTGAGGATCGATTTTATATTGATATTGACATTTCGATATCCAATCGACGTGTTTTCGATGTATCATTTCTCACTGGGATAGTTTGTTATTGCGATAAATATTACCACATGCCTCAGTGGTCGAATTGGGACAACGCCTGCACTGAAAGCGGGAGGTTCCAGGTTCAAACCATGGCTGGGGTAATATTTTTCGCAATAAATTCTAAATTCTAGATAACATCCTATTAATAAACATGGCCAGTTGAATCGATTTTAAAAATTACTACGTATAAAAAAATTATTTTGTCATTATTTCAAAGTACTTTTAAAGCCATTTAACTTCCATTTTGGAAAATTTTTCTATCTCTTATAGTTTCGGAGATATTCGGCCCGAAAGAGAAAAACCGACTTTTTTCAAAGGGGTGTTTTATCCCCTAAACATGCGTATGGGCACGTATAAAATAATACGTGTCTCTTATTTTTGTCTAGACAACAACATAAGCTCATCAAAATCGGAGGGGGACACCTCCGTGGGTTTTCTTGTCAGAGTAAATAAAAGAATAATAATTTTCATAGTAATACTTTCATAAACTTTTTAAGGGTTGACAACGGCTAAAATACGTGTTTGAGATAACTTACCTTGAACGGTTATTTTGAATAAAGAAGATTATATTTATAAACTATGTTGCAATGATGGTTAATTATATATCAAGAGACAGGGTAGTGTCTCGCGCCAAGTACGCGCGGAGCGAGACCACCGTGGCTCTATATCATTAAAAAAATTAAGACACAAAATATGAATATATTAAGCAAAGTCAAATTTGTCGAGAGCACATTATGCAGTGTTTGCTATAAATAAATTTTGTCGAAAGAAAAACAGATTTGGTACAGAATTTGGCATGTACGATGCTATTGGCAGAATGTCATAGTAGATAATATATGTATAGTAAAGTTTGTTAACAAAATAAGGCAATTAATAATTTATAATACAAACTACACTGCACATTTAATTAAGGATGTCACTGTCAGATATAATTTTTGTGTTACAATACAAAAAATATTTAGATTTAATTTTATCAGATATAATTGATAGTCATTATTAGAGAAAGAGAGAGAGAGAGAGAGAGAGAGAGAGAGAGAGAGAGAGAGAGAGAGAGAGAACGCGAGCGGGGAACGCGAGCGTGACCGCGAGAAAGAGCAATACGTACAATAGATATAACCTCGCGACCTTCGCACAAGGTGTATCCCAGGAACCAGCCATCCGCAAGGCGCAAACTGTCACTCCAGCACTGCACTTTGTTCGGAGTGTTCGGACGCGACGACGCGGACGGAATATTTCTCGACGACGCGGACGTCTAAAGCGGCCCATAACATGCGTACGTTTCATTCGCGAGCCGGACTCAAACGTTTTTCACCACACACACACTCCCGAATAGTCCCGAAATTTGGCTCGTCGGACGCCGAGCCCGTCTCTTAACATCTCAAGCACGAACGAGTGGAAACCGAGCCGAGCCGGACTCGCGTGTATGGGCCACTTTACGGTTATGTTTACTTCCGTCACCTGACATGTGATTGATCGATCGAACTAAAGGCTATTCTACAATTGCGTAAGAGTAAGGAGTAAGAGTAAGAGTAAGAAATTGAACCAATCACAGTCGATTATTCTCTTCAAATTCGACTGTGATTGGTTCAATTTCTTACTCTTACTCTTACTCCTTACTCTTACGCAATTGTAGAATAGCCTTAACGCATCTCTACGCGTAGAGACTAGAGCGCCGCATAACGGCAAGGGTATGAACACAGTATAATACAGTAGCAAAACTCTCCCGATTTCAGCGTGGATGAAATTGAACTGCACATGCGCGTGCGAGGTGTGTAACCAATCAGGGTACTGATATTCTGTCTCACTTCTGCTCACTTTCTCTCTGCATTTTCGCTCTCAGTCAGCACCGTTGAGATGCTCATACAGGACATTTAAATGGCCGTTCAGTAGAAAGTGGCGGCAACGGACATCTGATGTGATCTGATGCGACTAATAATAAAGTGCTAAAGTGGTGAAGTGATAAGTCCTCAGTGAATAGTGTACAAGTGTTTAGTAAACGGTGCAAGAAAACCGAGAACAAATAATTGTCCTTACGGAGAATAGTTAATTTGTACAAAAATTGTACAGATTCTCGATTCTCTTAAAGGAAAAGCACTTTGATCTTAGCTTTGTTGCAGATATTAGTGAAGAAATCTTGAGGGAAAATCTGGAAGAAAAAAATGGCCCATCAATCAAGCGCATGGTGTGTTGTTAGGGAATGCAACAAAAATATTGTGGAAAAACGACATTTTTTTCGGTTTCCAAAGGAACATGAAAGGTATAATGATTTTATTTCATTTATTAATTATTATTTTTTTAAACACGTATGATTTTACATATGATATACTATTTTGATATTTTTAAATGTATGTATATTATTATGTGCATGCATATGTGTATATTATTACAATATTTCTTTGCATTTACAAATTGGAATAATATTTACAGATGGTTGCAATGGATACGTGCATGTGAAAGATTAGATTTGGAAGCAATGGGTGCAGAATATGCCCATCGCATTTACCGATTGTGCCACTTACATTTTGAAGAAAAGTGGTACAAGATAAGTAAGAATAGAGCTCATCTTCATCCAGATGCTGTACCAACAATATTTTTTGGAAGAAAGTAAGCCCATACACATCTTATAATGTACATTCTTTTCTATTCTAAATAATGTATTATAGTTTTTCATATTCAATAGTATATTACGTATATTAAACAATATTAAACAATATTTTTATATTAGATAGATAATATACACATTAATTAATGATATTGCATATAATTTATAGCAATGCATGTATTACAACATCAGAAAATGAGAAGATGGATGAAGAGCTACCTGAAGAAGAAAATATTTATATTTCACAACAAGAGGAAACAAATAGGTACTTAAATATCTGCAAATGTATTTATCTGTCTGTTACAGATAGTATTTTGTTTTTATAATTAACTTTTTTAAGACATTTTTTATTTAGCAATGAATAGTAATATGACACTAAAATGGTATGTTTCAGCGACTTACAGTCGAAATCATTCCTGCCTACAGAGAAGATGCCAAAATGTGATAAAGATGTCCACATTGCTAAGCCGTACGTTTTTGTATTTATATTATATATACATATATATGTATTTTTATAATATTATTTCTTTTATACAGTTTCTTATAATCAGTCTGCAGATTTTTATTTAAACTTACAACTTATTAAATTCCATTCTTCCATTTTATTTTGTTCCTTTTCTTTTAAAAATTGCATTCTGCATTTAATAACAAGATATAAATAATATTACGTGAGAGTAATTGTATTTATAAACATTTGTCTTATTTTAACATGTCTGCATATACATATATAAGGGATACATGCATATATAAGATAATTTTATTGTAAATAAATAAGGTTATCAATACTATCTCTATTTAATTATAATATACAAATATAAGTTTTTTAAGATTTTACAGCAAATATTTGGTTTATTTTATTTTTAAATATTTTCGTTTTTGAGATTTGTAAAGTTGTAATTAATACTTCAGCTTTCTTTCTAGAGTTTTATTATCTGCTTTTTTGCTATAATATATGTATATGTTATGTATAGGAGCACGTCCAGCAGCGCACGCTCAATAAGAAGAGAAGTAAGTCCGCGGAAGAAAAAATTGCAACAACGCATTGTACAATTACAAGGAAGAGTAAAAACACTGGACGAAAGAAACAGACGGCTTCAGAAGAAAGTGAAGATTTTAACTGTAAGGAAGAAGAAGTCAGAAAAAGAGAAGTTTAAGCACCATGAGATTCTACGTCAATTTGGCTGTAAGTTTTTTTCTCCAATTTTCGCACAATTGTTGTCTGCCCAAATTGATGCACAAATCAAAAGCAAACGTGGAAGACGGTATAATTCCGAATTTAAACAATTCGCTTTAGGTATATTCTTTCTAAGTCCGCGATGTTATAAAGAACTTCAAAAAGAATTAGCATTACCTGCCATACGCAGTCTACAACAGTTTACACAAACGTGGCAAATTAAACCCGGTATAAATGATAAAATTTTTGATGTGTTAGCTGTAAAGTTAAATTCATTGCCACTATTAGAACGACATTGCATTTTGTGCATAGATGAAATGAGTCTACAAGCTCATTTATTTTACAATGTTTCACAAGATGAAATAATTGGTTTTGAAGATACCGGTAATGATCAGAAAGAACCGTTACCTGCAAAAAGTGTTTTAGTTATTATGGCACGTAGCATTGCAGGTAATTGGAAACTCCCCCTTTACTTTTGTTTTGTCGAGAATGCATGTAAATCTAATGTATTGAAACCTATTCTCTTTGATGTTATACGTAAATTACAACATTGCGGTGCTACTGTGCATGCTTTAATTTCGGACATGGGATCTAATTTTACACAACTATCCCGAGAATTAGGTATTTCTGTACAAAACTCAATCTTCTTAGTTGACGGACATGAGATACTATATATATTCGATACTCCGCATTTAATGAAAAGAACTCGTGATAATTTGTTGAAACATAATATACAATTTGGAAATGACAAAGTTGCTTCATGGGATCATATTATTGAATTTTATAACAGAGATAGTAAACAGTGGATAAAATTGGCCCCAAAGTTAACTAAAAAGCATATCGAGCCAAGTAGTTTAGGTAAAATGAGAGTACCATACGCTGTTCAAGTTCTCAGTAATTGTATGTGTGCAGTCATGTGCACTTACTTGTCCTTCGGCCTTCTTCCAAGCGCAGCAGTTGGAACAATAGATTTTATCGACCATTTTGATAAATTATTCGATATTTTAAATTCTTCCAGTTTAAATAGTCCAAAGGAATATGCGCAAGTATTTACAGGAAGCGAAAAACAAATTAAATTTTTAGAAGAAATGTTATGTTTTTTAAAAACTATTAATGTAATTAATGAGAAAGGATCTCGTGTAAAAGTTAAATGCTTTGAATGTTGGCAAATAACTCAATAGCATGATGCAACTTTGGGAAAAATTAAAATGTCATAATTTTCCACATATTCGGACACGAAGAATTAATCAAGATTGTTTAGAAAATTTCTTTCGCTCTGTTAGACAACAAGGCGGTAATTGTTTAAATCCTACACCGATACAATTTAGTCGCGCCTTTAAAAAATTATTTAGTATGAAGATGTTACAACATTCAGATACGCAAAATTGTGCTGCAGATACTGATCGCATGTTAAGTTTAGTTGGTGTGTCAAGTTCAAATCCGTCTACTTCCTCAGAATTTATTCCATCTACGGCACGTGTAATTTTAGATATTCCCAATCACGATTATCATAACATGGCACTACCAGAAGAAAATGCCTTTAAATACGTTTGCGGATATTTAATTAAAAAATGTACAGAAATGCATACGTGTGAAGCGTGTACAGATTATGTAAATGAAAATACGACTGTCTTAGATGATACTGCTTTGTATTGTTCTTTCCGAGCTTACAATACAGAGGAAAATCCTTTTGGAAAATTAAATTTACCAAGTAATAATTTTTGTGCTTATATACATCAATTAGAGGAAATATTTGTGAAAACGTTTGA
The DNA here is from genome assembly GCA_030770355.1 of Harpagoxenus sublaevis. Taxonomy (NCBI): domain Eukaryota; kingdom Metazoa; phylum Arthropoda; class Insecta; order Hymenoptera; family Formicidae; genus Harpagoxenus; species Harpagoxenus sublaevis. Next base: position 175,041 of record JASTWR010000307.1, read on the forward strand.
AAGTAATTGTTTTATAAAAAACATTGGTAATTATTTATATCAACTTGCACAGAATGTAACTTTTGAAGCGCCGTGTCCACATTTCCCAACAATTTATTTAATGAAATTATTTTTCCGCACGCGCATTTATTATACTTTAAAACAACATAATAATGTAAACGTATTGGTAAAAGAAACAGAAAACTTTTGAATATTTTACATTTATAAGTCTTTTCTTTCATATATAATATATATTGCTTTTTTTATTTTACATATATATATATATATAGACAGTTTTATTTTTATACACCATTACTAATTTTGTTTGAAATATAGCGCGCTCGCGAAGCAACCCCGGGTAGCGACAGCGTAGCGACCGAGACGCGGCGAGGGGAGCTTGGCCCGATCGTACTTTGTTTTACCGGTCCGCGCTCGCGACACGATTCTTACAGCGACGCGTTCAAAGTGGCAGTCGGTCAGAACACGCGGAAGCGTTAATACGCGGGATATCTTTCCCGATTTCTTTGTTCGGTTTCGATTTTCTTTATCCTTCGATAGCTCAGTAAACTCTCGTGATAGAGTTCAAGAAAAAATACAATTCGGATCTCTGCTTTCTTAATAAACGAATAGTTATACTTATTTCTACTTAACGTTAACGTTTACTCGCGGCATTCATCGCCCGGTTTTAGTGTGTGATGGCCTGCACGGCCTCGGTGCGATATTCGCAATCGTCATAGATTCGGGGTGCAATACTTGTGCCAATAATATTCATGGTGCAATACTTGCGCCAGTAATCGAGCGATTTGCAATCCTCGCCTACACTATAAAGAAAGGGAGGGGGTTTTTGCTTCTTCACCGTACGAGACAACCCGGACATCGGCCTTTCCAGCCCAGTAGACGCTCTGAAACGTCGATCAACGACACCGTTCATCGGACGAAGGAAACGAGCAGAGCATCTCGTGAGATCTCATGACGTCTTCGCCCTGGATGATTCTGCAGTGAACACCTGCAATAAGTACACCGTATTCAGCGGTTTCGACTCCTCGAGACATCTCGTTATATATACGCGACGTGATCTTTCCTACAATTATTTACGTCATTATTCGCCGTGTACTTTTGTCAAGAATACGTTACGTTTAATGATTAACCTCGCGCTTTGTGCATTGATATTGTCTCGCGTAGTTCCTCACGCTACATTCTAGCACAGCGTTACTTACAATCAACATTTAGATTACATGTCATTCACAGTGTTTTGCTTGCGTTGTGTCATTGTATTATACTATTCGTGAGTTCATTGTCGTTGCATTGCTCGAGTCTATCGGTTTATATTGTGAAGTGTTCGTTGTTCTGTGCGCGTCAGATTGATGATCTTAATCTACCTGCCCACCGCTACTTGCGGGATCTTATAGGCATCACACGATGCACATAGTGATATTTGAGTGGCAATACCCACATTATATCTTTCATGTATTCACAGGTGTTATATTGCTCGCGAGGTTTTGCTTGATTTACTCGCATTGTATTAATGGTGCATTCTACTTAGTATTACTTTACTCACTTTAAATCAATTACATTATTTTTCACAGATTGCACTTCTTGTTTTTATTCTGTGTATATTTTTCTTGCCATATTGTACTTGCGTACCGATACTTGCTGCATTCCTTTTCACTATTATTACTATTCTGAATTCTCTTTTGATAGATTATGGCATTTTTGATTCTATGACATATGTCACCAGTTCTATGATTTCGTATATTGCTATACTTTTATGTGACTTGCGATATCCTATATTATTTATGGATTTGTGACGTATCAAAAAGCTATTATATTACCATTATTCAACGAATTATATTTGATTTAAACCTATCGAGAAGAGCTGTTAACAATTGACTGAGATAACTAAATCCCTGTTGCCTGTTCACCCGAATCAGATCCTAACAGTCTATTTCTGTACATTTTAAACAAATTTATATTTCTTAAGTGTATGACTGATTGTGAAATTGTTTTTGCGAGCATATACTTGGTTTATGTTATAACAGTTTATGGTCATGGTTCTAACGGCTCTTATAATTTTCTTACTCTTTATTTTCTTCATCTTTATTTACATGCTATTCTTATAATAAATAGATTTCATAGTCACATACAGTGTTATAAGTATTAAATATTAAATTTTTAACTGTAAATATTAAGTTTTTTTCTTTACCACTCTTTTTTTGGTTCGTACTGAGGTGGATCGAGTAACTGAAGTACGGACTAATGATTGAGTCGGACACAAGAAATTAATAAATATATTTTAGGTATAGGAACATTAGGAGTCAAGACATTTTGTTATGTTTTACACAAATTGCATATTTTTATTATTGTATACTTTTAACTGTAGTATGACGTTTTTTTATTTTCATTTATTAATATTAGTCAATGTAAATTTCTGTTTTATATATGTATGCTTGGAACTAACTTTGTGACTGACATACATATATTACTATGTGTTTTCTATCTGTCCGTATTAGCCCCGGTGGGGCTAGGTGTCATCATAAAGGAAGAAGATTTTCTATGTGTTTGGTTGGTGTAAGCTATCTTTGATTCTCTTTTTGCTATTTTTTTTCACTATTTGCATATTGTACCTGTTTTATATGTTTTGGAAAATTGTACACTAGAATAAAATTTCTTCATAACAATATGACCTTAATATACTATTTGCATTTCTATCTTCTACTTCAACTATATTTGCACACTATCTTTTACTTAAACTATATTTAACATTATTTTTGCATCTTATGCACTTTTTTATTATTTCTTATTTTGTTATACTATTCTTTAATTTGCATGATATTTACATACATATTATTGTATTATTTATATAATTAAGTCTGTATGTTTTGTTTGTTTTTTTATTATTTCAAATTTTTATATTTTTTTTCTTTTTTTGTTTCACAGAATATTGCCAACACGAGTCATCAACTTATTTACATAATTTTTATCCGCTTTTTAAAACGGCATGTAACAGATTTAACTGTTATTAGTTCTTTCATTTCGTTTACTTTGTTATTGCAATTATCATCGCAGAAAACATGTAACTTGACAGTTTATACATTTTTCACATATATACATATACCTATATGTATACATATACATAGTTATTATTGTGAATAAAAAGAATTAGATAAAATTAAGTTACAAGTTGTATTACATAATTTCCTTAATATTTCCTTGATATTTCCTTGATATTTCCTTGATGTTTCCTTTTGTGACCGTTCAAATATTGATGTATGATAAATTGATAGTATAAATAATTTATTGATTCGTGTTATACAACTCGTGTATAACACGACGAAGTAATATGGCACATTTGTACAATTGCTGCAATTGCAATACAAATTATTAAAATTTATCTGTATTTTGTATGATAATTAAAAAAAGTATAGTGCCAATAAATAAATATATGTATAGCGCGCGTCTGGTTGTACATTATGTTTTATTATTTCTATCTCAAATGTAACCTTTGTTGTTTATGCATGCGTTTCCGCGCGTTATAACACACGTCAAACATGCGTCTCCATACATTATCCCAATCAAATACGTACTTCTTTCAAACGCGCGCGTCTGACACGCAACGATAAATTAGAAAGAGAGAGAAACTTATAACAGTGAGAGAAAGTGAGACAGATTATCGGTGCTCTCATTGGTTACACACCTCGCACGCGCATGTGCAGTTCATTTTCATCCACGCTAACATCAAAGGTGCCGACAGAGAGTTGCGCTACTGTATAACTGTGGGTATGAACGCCACAAGAAAATCAGACCCCCCAGCAGCGCCGCCCCGCGCCATGGCGAGCACAGCAACCGTAATACGTGGACGTTTCTTAATTGTAAATTTTCAGCTTTCAGATTTGCATCGCGATATCTCCGCTCGTAGGGCACGTAGCTCAAAAATAAAAACACTTTTCTGATATAAATTTGGTCCAAGCTTTACGATCACCCTAGTTAGAACTTGATCTGTTCGCTGGTTATCGAGATCTAAAAATTTCGGGTACTCGCAACTCGTCGCGTCGCGTATATAGAGCCACGGCTGTCTCGCTCCGCGCGTACTTGGCGCGAGACACTACCGTGTCTCTTGATACGCGACGCGACGAGTTGAGAGTACCCGAGATTTTAAGATCTCGATAACCAGCGAACGGATCGAGTTCTAACTAAGCTTAATGGATAGCTGGGACCAAATTTATATAAAAAAAGAGTTTTTATTTTTTCGCTACGTGCCCTACGAGCGGAGATATTACGATGCAAATTCCGATCCTGAAAATTTTCATTTAAGAAACGTCCACGTCGTCGTCGTCGTCGTCGCCGGACATATGTATAACATATCGTAATATCTCCGCTCGTAGGGCACGTAGCGGAAAAATAAAAACACTCTTCTTATATAAATTTGGTCCAAGCTTTACGATAAGCCTAGTTAGAACTTGATTCGTTCACTGGTTATCGAGATCTAAAAATATCGGGTACTCGCATCATCTTCTATCGGCCCGAACGTTGTTTACGACGACGGATCGGGCCGGCTCGGCCTCGCTCGTCACGCATAACGCGGAGCGTGCGACATGTGGGGCGAAAGCGGGGCGCGAGCGCGAGCTCGGGTAGATACGCGATATTTTAAATTGTTGAACAAAATTGACGCTTATTCCTAAACAATGTCAAAACATAAATAATTTCAGAAATTACTTAAATGTGCGAATTTGCAAATATTTGAGGACCATGGTTATAATTTTTACTAGTTAAAATAGTGGTTAAAATAGGTGCCAACTTCTCAAATTTTTCAATCATTTCAAGAGCAAAATTTCATCTAATCGAAATATCTTGTGTAAAGTACAGTACCGTACAAAATTATTTTTTTCAAAAAGGTAAAAAAGAGACGCCAAGCACGCGTGGTGTACCTCGAAAAAATCCAAGTAATATCTTTATGAAAAACCTATCTTTGTACCTCGAAATAAACCCAAGTAGTAGTATATTTTTAACAAAAGTTGCGTTATATACTTTATTTAATCTAAGTGATTATCTATTACAAAAAAAAAGAAATGATCTTTAAATTGCGCCAATTAAATATACGGGGTGTTAGAAAAGTCTGGAAACGACCAAATATCTCGAAAACAAAACATTTTAGGAAAAATGTTTTATACGGAAGTTGTAGGGTTTAAAAAGATCTGTTTACTGACTTTATCAGTTTGATCTTAGGTGGCGTCGTTTAGGTCGTCAGGGTCACTTTAAATTTTTTAAATTGGACCCCCTATTTTTTATTGCAAATTCTTGTAGCCCTCGTCGAGACGTTTTTAAAACACTATAACAAAACTCTCTTTCGTTAAAAATTTTGTGAAATATTTCAAATTTTGTTATTAAATTTTTAATATAAAATATGAAATATCTCGTAAAGTATTCACTTTTCGATGACTTTACCTTAATACTTTTATACGTAGAATAATAAAAGAAATGGAACAATAATATTAATTTTTACATTTGCAATTTTGTAAAATTGAATGCGTCTACAAAATGCAATCAACTTTTTAAACATAATTTTTTCTGTTTTTTTTTTTACAACAATCGATTCTTTTCATTATTCTACGCATAAAAGTACTAAGATAAAGTCACCGAAAAGTGAATACTTTACGAGATATTTCATATTTTATATTAAAAATTTAATGACAAAATTTAAAATATCTCGGGGCATTTTTAACGAAAGAGAGTTTTGTTATAGTGTTTTGAAAACTTTTCGACAAGGGCTGCAAAAATATGCAATAAAAAATAGGGGGTCCAATTTAAAAAATTCAAAGTGACCCTGACTTGACCTAAACGACGCCACCTAAGATCAAACTGATGGGAGGGTCCCGTTTGCCTACAATCCCGATTGCCAACAGCTTTGTTTGCCCACAACATTTTGCCTACAGCTTCGTTTGCTGACATTCCCGATTGCCGACATTCCCGATTGCCTACAAGCATTATTGCGCACATGTAATAGTTAAAAATACGAACGTACGTTTGCGCACATGGCCAAACATATTGCACACATGATTTTATTGCACACAAGCAGATTGCACACACGACATTATTGCGCACATACACATTGCACACATGACTTATTGTGCACATTCACGTTATATTGCACACAATGTCGCAGGCTTATCGTAAAATCAGCCTTTTTGCAAAAAGGCTAGCCTTTTTGCGAAATGCCGGCCTTTTGCGAAAGCATATGATAGTTTATTTAATAAGACTAACGTATTTTAGACTTTTTGCAAAGTGCCTAACCTAACACCAGCCCATGTGTGCCAAAAAGCCTAAAGTGCGTTCAGTCTTATTGGGAAACGATCAGTGCTTCGCAAAAGGCCGGCCTTTCGCAAAGAGGCTAGTCTTTTTGCAAAAGGGCTGATTTTGCAATAAGCCTGTGACATATGTGTGCAATATAATGTGTATGTGCGCAATAAAGTCATGTGTGCAATGTGTATGTGCGCAATAATGTCATGTGTGCAATCTGCTTGTGTGCAATAAAATCATGTGTGCAATGTGTTTAGCCATGTGCGCAAACGTACGTTCGTATTTTTAACTATTACATGTGCGCAATAATGCTTGTAGGCAATCGGGAATGTCGGCAAACGAAGCTGTAGGCAAAATGTTGTGAGCAAACGAAGCTGTTGGCAATCGGGATTGTAGGCAAACGGAGCCCTCCCAAATAAATAAGTAATTCCAAAATTTGGTAATCTTAAAATAGTGTATTTTTCGCGAGAAAATTGTGGTGAAACTTAGCTTATATTATAATTTATATTTTAAAATATGATCGGGTAATTATTGCAAAAAGGTTAAACTTCACCGATCACTTTGATTTTCTCATATATTTTAGTCGGTTTTAGAGGTTTAACTTTCTCGCAATAATTACCTGTGATTGAAATAGAAATGACAGTCAGAACGTAAACGACAAGAGAAGTCATGCACTTACCAGTTCAGAGAATGTGAGAATGAGGTCATATTTTATAAGAATATTTATATGTTAAGTATATACACTTCTTTTACATAAAAAATCATAATGTTTTTAAAGATTAACAATATGTATAATATTTGCGTCGTTTTCAACCTATATGATATTATTATAAAAAATAACAAAGCCATGAAAATGTTTGAATTAATGTTTGAAAGGTAATTTATAATTTTCGACATAAATTACGAGGGTGTTTTTGTCATAAAGTTATATACATAATATAATACAGTTTTCTCGATTCTGACATCGTTTTTTAAAATTATTGATTAGATTTTGCAAATTTTTGTTACGATCAATATGAAACACAAATATTTTTTTCCAATAAGTTTCAAAAGTATATCTTAATGTTAAAAGAAAAATTTATTACAATTATTATTCCAGCGTCCATGATTGCTCGAACCAAGATCCGCCTTGTTGAAAAGATTTTCTTGAAATTTTTTTAAATTTTCACTATTAGGAAATCGGCCAGCAATACCAGAAATAACGATGTCTTCTTCAGCATTAACGCTGATATACGAGTTCAGACGATTCATAGTATCTTTAATTTTTCAAAACAGATAAATTTTACAACAGTATCATTATTTATTTTCTGAGGAAAGACATAAATGTAAAATAAAGAAAAAATTTAATACAATTTAAAATGACATACCAATAGGAAATGGAAACACCGTGGCAATTAAAACACTCAAGAGTAAAGTTAAAACGTAACTAAATTATATATTTCCAACCCTCTAATTTATAGTTTTTGTATTATGTACTACTTCTTCTACATACATATTAATGTTGCGGTCGATTAAAATTTTTAATAAACAACGAACAATAGGCAATAGGAGCCAGGCGCCGTACATACCCATGCGCACATTGGGGTCATCTTCAGCGTGAATATAAAATAATAAGTCAAGAATATCAAGAATACATAATAACGTCAAACGCAATGACTCGATGTCCCTAAAGTAGTCAACGATAAACGTGGTCAACAATAAAATCTTAGCTGAGTAAACGTCGTCTCTCTGATGCTGGAAGAGCGAGTGTATGCTCCGAAGCAAACCCAGGCATCTTCCGAATAATCTTCTCCTCGATTAGCAGGCCAAGAAGACAGGAAAAATCGCCATGTCCTTTTGTGTATCCAAACGGAACGCACAAATTTGAAAGATGCCTGAACAAGTATTCGGAGCAACACAATAGCAAAACTTTCTAAACTTTAAATTTCGCTCCGGTGCACGGGAGCACACATCTTTGTTTATTTCATGGATGTGGCTAAACTTCAAATGTATGTGTACCCATCTCTGTATAACTTTGTTTTGTCATCCCGACATTGTTTAAAAACTTAACTGTCATTCGCTCTCAAAACGTTGTCGGGATGCCACGCAATTTTACCGCTAAGAAATGTACGATTTATATTCGCCCTTTTTGTAAGTAGCTATTTAATTAATTATGATGTTATGCTGCGTTATCGTTTTATTGCATCTCGTGTTGCTCCGAATACTCGTTCAGGTATCTTTCGAATTCGTGCGTTCCGTTTGGATACACGAAAGGACATGGCGATTTTTCCTGTCTTCTTGGCCTACTAACCGAGGAGAAGACCATTCGGAAGATGCCTGGGTTTGCTTCGGAGCATACACTCGCTCTTCCAGCATCAGAGAGACGACGTTTACTCAGCTAAGATTTTATTGTTGACCACGTTTATCGTTGACTACTTTAGGGACATCGAGTCATTGCGTTTGACGTTACTATGTATTCTTGATATTCTCTTGACTTATTATTTTATATTCACGCTGAAGATGACCCCAAGAAAAGGTCAAAACGTTCGTGACTACTTTGTTTAATATTCTTTTAAATATACTGCGCATTATGTACGGCGCCTGGCTCCTATTGCCTATTGTTCGTTGTTTATTAAGTGAGCCTCTATTTATTGTATAAAATTTTTAATATTTTAATAGCTGACGCTTCCATTACGGTATGTTTATTACACAATCGTAAAAATTGCTGAGACAGACGATTTGCTAATACATAGACAACAGAATAAATTCAGAAACAGAATACCAAAGAATTTCTTGTTTGTTATTTTATGTTTGTGTATTATTATTATGTATTATTATGAGTTTTAGATATTTTGTAAAATAAGTTAATTAAAAAAGTAAAACGCGATTGTTGTTTTGATATTTAATAGATGAGAAGTAAACATTTTGAAATTTAATAGATGAGACATAAACGTTTTGATATTTAATTAATAGATGAGATATAATTATTTATATTATATCTTCACGTAAGTTTACGAACTAAATTAGTTAGAAACATTCTAAGTTTATTGAAAGAGGATGTTCTTTATATATTTTGCAACAGTTGTTTTTAATTTAAATATAAATATACAAGCCTGAATATGTTGGCAAGCGTAAATTTACTTATTCTACAAATCTTTGCACGCATACACGCACGCAGTGTATTTGTTTTAATTTTAATTTTATTCAAATTTTATTCTTTACCAATGTTGAATATTAGTTCATAAGTTATAGCGAAAATGGAATAAACTTCGAACTAATCCAAATATGCAAATATTTTTTTACTTGTAACTTGTTAAATTTATTATTGAAAATTTTTAATTATTTATCCATTTATTTTAATATTTAAATCAACCCTTTCCCCTAGAATCCGCCAGTGTGCAAATGTGCATTGATTTAATCACGTTGTCATATCTAGGGGAAAGTTGCCGAATGCGTATCACTTAAGTTATTTTTTATTATATTTTCCATTTGGTAGAGTGATTTGCAGCCGATTGCCTAAATCGTATCTGTGGGTTTTCTAAATTATATTTTCTTAATAATATCGAATTTATAAATAAAAATAATTAAAAATCTTAAGATTAATAAAAGGAATTATTAACTAATACCTATTTTATTAATAATTTATTACAAAAAAGAATCAAATACTTAACATAATTAAAGTGGTTCTTGCGTTTGACGAAATATTAGACAAGTCAATAATACAAACATAATACAAAAGTTAATTATATCAACAATATGTAGAAAAAATTTCATTGACTTCTACCGTTTTGTTTTGAAGATATTCGTTTTAAAAATTACAGAAATGTATTATGATATACCTGTGACATCGAGAATTGCAAACACGGATTTTTAATTTTTCAAGTTCGATTTTTTTTAATTTTTAAATGATTTATTTAAACAATATTAAGTATAAAAATGGGACAAAATTGCGATTTTACGCTTTTTCTAGCCCCAATAAGATAACATATTGTTTATGAATCATTTCTAAGACTAGCTTTACACTGTTTAATCATGAAAACAAAATTATATATGTATATACAGGGTGTACCAGACCTCGCGTATCACCCGTTAATGGTAGATTGCTGAGATCATTTGGAGACAAAAATCTTAATGCCCAAATGTCGAGGCTGCTACAGTGTTTAAGGCTCCTGGATGGTCACCGCGGCCATATTGAATTCTTACTATCGAGGCGAGAAAAACACCCAATTTTGTTGTGCGTGCCATTTTCAAATAAAAAGACATTTCAATAAAACATCACTCTAGGTCGTTTCAGAACACTTCCAAAATTTACCGAAAACTATCCTTTTCCTACGACAATAAACAAACAGCCATAAAACGAAGCCTAAATATACGGGAAAACAGCCGTTTTACGACTATCGAAAGGAGGTGAAAACGTTCCTTCCGCAAGCAAATCTTACTTTTCGGTAAATTTTACGACTTTCACGAATACGTCAAACGTTAGAGCACAAGTACAGAGCGAATAATAAGGAAATGGCACGCACAACAAAATAGGCTTGTCGACATGTCACTTTCCACGAATATGGCTATTTTCTCGCCTTATAGTTCTTATTTCTACCGATTCTGCCAATGTCGCCACCGTCAACGCGGAGTTCTCGGCTGAGCATCCAGGAGCCTTAAACGAGAAAGGTTCAAAGTTTACTAATGTGCTTGTCAAAATTTTACGCACTCTGGGACGTTGCATGTCAAAACAGCTTTTCCACACTTTACTCAACTCGATAGAAATATTTGAAATTATTATTTACTCTATTTCTTTGTACACTGTTCGCAAGACCGGCGAATATCGGGATGCCAATTTGGCAGCCTCAACATTTTATCATTAAGATTTTTGTCTCCAAATGATCTCAGGAATCTGCCATTAACGGGAAATACGCGAGGTCTGGTACACCCTGTATAGGTAACCGCGCCAACCTCCTTAATAAATAATAATGAAAAAGTAAGGACGTCACTGTTGTGTAAACATAATCTAAATTATGTCACGTGACCTAGAGACGCGTACGCATGAGTATACAACACGAGTTCCTTGACTGTACCAGTACGATATAGGAAAATCTTATGGTAGTAGATCTAGGAAATTTGATAGATTTTATTAAAATGTCGATTTAATCTTTAAAATAATTGCAAATATGCAGGAAAATTGTGCCCAAAATAACGACATACTTTTTTTAAAACACTAGACAACACAGACGTGCGCTTCGCGCGCGCTATTTAGCCTTGATACACACAACTGTTAAAATATACAATGACAGTCACTCACGAAGTAAGCACAATGAAAGAACCAATCGGCATTGCGAAAAAGCGGCAACAATAAAATCTCTTACATGCCTTTTTTAAAGAGGATTATGTAATTTTATTCTGTAATACTTAAAAATTATGTAACACGTTTAGATACACATTAGGATAAACATAGTTTGGTATTGTAATATTTAAAAACCATTATAACTTTGCATTAGTTTTGTAATATCTAACATATAAACAAAATACTACAATTATTTATTTGGCCCAGATATACCGGGCAAAATGATATAGTGCTAGTTTAGTACCTACTTAATATCGCTGCTAGACTGACAATACATTAAACGTCAAAATCCATCGTGTTTTTAGTACCTGTTGCAAGTTGATAGTGAGTGCACGCTTGTGAATGAAAATCATCTAATAAAAAACGTAAGTTTAAAAAATTAGTTCAGCACATTTTTCTTTAGCTCATTACTTTATTTCTTTGTTTGGTATCTAATCTTTTTATGTTTTATCATTGAGTTGTCTTATATAAAGCCATGCTGTTGCACTTTTTATATTTGGAGATATCAAAGCAATGTTGCATGCGGTTGCCGGCCTAAAATGATATAGTATATATCATTTTGCTCGGTTACTAGTAAAATTTTTCTATCCATAAAATAAAAAGTTAGATTGTTAGTTGTATTAGAAAAATATAAAAAGTGCAACAACATAGCTTTATATAAGAAAACTCAATGATGAAACATAAAAAGATTATAGATACCAAACAAAGAAATAAAGTAATGAGCTAAAAAAATGTGCTAAAATAATTTTTTATACTTACGTTTTCGATTAGAGAGCAAAATTCACATTTACAAGTGTACAATCATTATCAATTTGCGACAGGTTAATAAAGCATGAAGAATTTTAATGTTTAAATGTACCGGCGCTCGTCTAACGGCGATAAACTAGCACTATATGTTGTTTTGTACAGGTATGTGGTTTTAGGCACAATTCTTCTACACGCAAAAAATGTAAAATATTTTACAATAAGCTTTTTTTATAAAAATATTGTATAAAAATTTATAATAAAATTGTATGATTACATCCGGGAAAAAATGGAATAGATCAGAATGGACGTGATCCGATCTCATCAGATCTGATCCACTCAGATCTGGTTTGATCAAAATATTGGCCCGATCTGATAAGATCCAATCAGATCCAATCAGACATGAGTAGATCTGATCCGATCCTAGCGAACAGGGTCAGATATGTAACGAGAATAATCTATATCTGCTTGGATCCAATCAGACATGAGTAGAAAATTGTTATATTTTTAAATGTTATTATTTTTAAAGTGTGCCACTTTATTATAAGAGTGGACTCTACGATACATCTGATACAAAAGTTGTGCCGTTAAATTATATCACTTTTGGCGCGAGACACTGCCGTGTCGCCCGTGTTTCTTGGCGTTCTTATATACCATTGTTCGTCAAATTTTAAATATAAGGAACAGATCCCATCGGATGCCATAAATCGGATAATCCGAAATTAAAAATGTAATATGTGTTCATATCTGATTATGCATATATAATCAGATGTGTATATGTATAATATATTACGGTGTCCGTTATTTTTTCTCGAATTGTTTTTATCCCAAATCCTATAGATCTATGCAAACAGCAAAAAAAATGTTTTGTGCAAAATTTTAGCTAATTGTACTAATTTTCATGCCATTTTGAAAATTTTAAATATTATTTCTTTTTTCAAGAAATTACACAGTCATCTATATTTGTTATTAAAGTTATCATCTATATATTCTCACAGAATTATTATCTATATTTGATATAATGTACAACATTGGGTGTAAAAATTAATAATAATAATAAAAACAAAATTTTTTTAATAAGTTCTATACTGACAAGATTTGCTCAGATCTTAAGAGATCTGATGTGATATGATAATGTCCGATTAGATCGGAAGAGATCCGATTGGATCAGTAACCCAACTTTGTAATCCAAGATTGATCTGATCTGGTGAGATCAAGATATGTCTGGCTGGATTTGCTCAGATCCGGCAAGATCTGACGCGTAATGTCGGCTCGTACCTCAAGAGATCTAAAGTAATCTGATGTTGGAGATAGGTTGAAAGGCGAGGAACCAGTAAAAGAAAGTGAATTGTAATGCAAGCTTAACACTTTATTAGTATCAACTATACTCTCTGAATCTGCGAGTCTAACTGAACATGATCGTGCAGAAACGCGACATACATAAAACTCGACATACACACATACATAGAACGTCGCACGCAATTACAATATGTGGTGCGACGTGAGTTCGTAAACATACCTGAAAGTAATACAAAGGAAATATGGCAATAAGAAGGAATATAAATCAAAGAAAGTGCGAAAGCATTTTAGTTACTCCAACACTCTCACCGTTTGAGCGCTTTCGCATGATTCTCCTATACCTAAACTTTTACATAAGAATTTGAAAGGACATTTTGGCAACGCTTTCGTAAACAGATCGGCTCGTTGTTCGGTAGGAACATAAATGACTTTGACTGTCCCATCTTTGACCTTCTCTCTGATGAAGTGGAACTTTATATCGATATGTTTTGTACGCTGATGATATTCTGGGTTATGCACAAGTTTAATCGCGCTCTGGTTGTCTATATACAGCGGAGTTGACTTGTCACTAGCGCACTGAAGCTCTGTCAATAATCTTCTAAGCCAAACGCATTCTTGAGTCGCCAAGGCTGCAGCCACGTACTCGGCCTCTGTAGTGCTTAACGTGACTAATGGTTGCCTTTTTGAACGCCAAGTAATTATACCGTTTGCAAAGCAGAAGGCATAACCGGTAGTATACCTTCTCGTCTTGATGTCTCCAGCATAATCGGCATCCGCGAAACCTATCAACTAAGACTTGTTCCCACCAGCTCTATAAACTATGCCTAAACGCGTAGTGCCTTTTAAATACTTGAGAATGCGCTTGACAGCTTGCCAATGGCTTTCATCAGGATCAGCAAGGTATTTGCTAACATTGTTAACAGCGTAGGCCAGGTCTGGGCTCGTCACCACGGCCAAAAACATGAGTAAGCCAACTACTTCGCGAAAAGGAACTGCTAAGCGACTGCTTTTGTCTTCTGCTGATTTCAGACAGACATGAACATCAGCTGGGACACTCACAGGCTTGGCCTCGCTCATATTAAATCTATTCAAGATCTGAAGCGCGTAGGCTTCTTGGTGGATAAACATTGTTTTGTTAACTTTGTCTCTCTCTATTTGTACCCCTACAAAGCTTCTACCGTTTCCTGTCGTTATCTCGAATTTGTCACTCAACTTACTTAATACTAACTTTAAAGCAGTCTTATTTTTCGAAGCAATCAGTCCATCGTCTATGAATAACGCTAAATACACCATCTCATTCTCGACGTGACTTATAAAGATACATATATCGGAATTACACTGTACGAAACCGAATTGTGCGAGAAAATCTGTCAATTTATCGTTCCAGCACCGTGGTGCTTGTTTTAAACCGTATTACGACTTTTGTAACAAACAGATCACGTCACCTTTATCACCGTCGACATACAGACCTTATGGTACCTCCATAAAAATCTCTTCAATGAGGTCACCATGAAGAAAGGCGGTCTTCACGTCGAATTGTAACATTTCCAAATCTTGTTGTGTTACCATGGATAGAAAAACACGCAGGGAGTCGTAACGGACAACTGGTGAAAAGGTTTCTGAATAATCCACTCCTTCTCCCTGGCGGAAACCTCTCGCGCACAACCGCGCTTTGTAACGACAAATATTTCCTGCAGTGTCGTACAAAATTTTGAATACCCACTTCGAATCAACGGGTGTCTTGACGCCTTTTCACGGCACCAGAATCCACGTTCCGTTCCTTCGATGTGCTTCCAGCTCTTCAGCGATGACTTCACTTATTGCCGTCTGATCCGCTTATGGCTTCTTTGAAAGTTTTTGGGATGTGTTCCGCCACGTTGACTTCTAATCTGGAGGGTGGTTTAATGTTGCCCCTGTCTCTCAATTGCCGTTGGCTCGCCACTGATTGACCTCCCGGGCTAACTGCACTCCGCTCTCCGGCAGTGACTTTATCTGGTACACCTGGCGTGTCTCCTTTCTGCTCTCCTAAATCTTGCATGTCTTTGTGGTTCGCCTGAAATTTCAGCTCTTCTTTTTCTTCTTGTGTATTCTTAAGTTCCACTGTGGGTGAACTCTTTTCATTAAATTTGACGTGTTTCGAGACCAACACTGTCCTCTTCTGTGGGTAGTAAATACAATAATTTGACGAATCGCCTTCGTACCCCACTAGGATTCCTTTTTCTGCTTTGGAGTCAAATTTCCCTCGGAACTGCCTGTCCACGTAAGTATATGCATCTGATCCGAAAACACGCAAATGCCTTACGTCAGGCTTGTTGCCATGCCAGATTTCGTAAGGGGTTGCCAGATTGTTACCGGTTAAAGAGGTTCTATTCAAAACGTAAACAGCGGTGTACACCGCCTCTGCCCAAAGTGCCTTTGGTGAATTTTTCGCCTCAAGCATCGTCCAGGCGCTCTCGACGATGGTGCGATTCTCTCTCTCAGCTTTCCCATTTTGCTCGGGAGTACCTGGTGCAGTAGTTTCGTGGCGTATACCCTTGCTCGCCAAGTCTCTTCATATCACGATTACAATATTCGGTGCCATTATCGGTGCGTAGCACTTTCATCTTCCGTCCAAACTGGTTGTGTACTAAACACTCGAACTGTTTAAAATATTTGACAGTGTCAGACTTGTGTCTCAAAAAGTAAGCTTGCCGATAACCCGATGCATCGTCCACAAAAGAGAGGAAATACTTTGTTCTTCTAAGAGACTCCACCGACACTGGCCCACAAATGTCGGAATGGATGAATTCTTCTGGCAGTCTCTTCTTTTCTTCTGTCGAAATAAAAGAGGATCGATGTAGCTCACCCATTTGGCACGCTTGGCAAAAGAAATCTTGCATGTTCCTCAACTTCACGCCTTTCACTACTTCCTTTTTCACCATGTCACACACGGTACGGCTGTTCACGTGTTCTAGCCTCTCATGCCAAACTCTCAGGCTCGCAGTCGAGAGGTTGACCTCCTTGACGGCACCGTCAGCTTCCGACGTCTTGAAGAACATCCTGAACACTCCGTTTTCTTGCTTTACACCCTGAGCGACAATTGTGTCTTCCTTTAAAATTGAAACACTTTGTTCTCGAAACGTGACATTGAAGCCTTTAGAGGTGCACACTCCTACCGAAAACAAATTTTTTTTGATGTCCGGGACAAATAACACATCTTCGGTCACTGACGGGAACCACTGACTGGCCACCAATTTTTGAATTCTCACCGTACCTGTCCCACGCACTGCACAGACACCGTTGTCTCCGAGCCGTATTTCTTCTCCCGTAACTGGCTCATAATTTTCAAGCCACTCTTGTCTGTAGGTAATATGCCTGGACGCTCCGCTGTCCATTAACCACACTTCACTCGAATCAAAACTGAGCAACGCTTTCATTTGGTTGGCAGGCACCGACGGTTGAGTTTCGTCACATTGTTTATTGACTTTGGAAACAAGAGCACAGTTTTGAGAAGGCTTTCCGGACTTTTCGGGCTTCTGAATAACGTTTCTTCTCTTATACCTACATTTTCGGGCGAAATGTCCTTTCCTGTGGCAGAAATAACATTCAACCTCGCTCTAGTCTTTCGTCTGACCTCTCTGTGTGTTGCCTTGAAACGAATATTTTCCTTTGTGTTTCTTCTGTACACTCAACGCAGCAAATGCGTTTGCGGTCTCGTCGTCATAGGCTAATCGAGCCTCTTTTTTTAGCAATCTTTCCTGCAGATTTGAGATGGTTTGCTCCGATACCGTGACGCTGTCCCAGGCTGTTTTTAGAGGATTGTACTTTGTAGGGAGACTGGCTAATATCTTCGCCATTATGGCCACGTCAGACATGCATTCAGCGAGATCGGCTAGCTGAGCTGCCATATTTTGCACTTTTGCCACGTGCTGTATTGCCGAATCGCTCGGGCTCATCCGATATTCATGAAATTTTTGCGTTAGAATTAAATTATTGTTCGCTGACTTTTGCTCATAAATAGCGCTCAGCTTGATCCACATCTCGTGAGACGTCTTGCAGATGATTAAGCAACTCATTTGCTCTTCCTCGATGGACGAAGACAGGATGAATTTCGCTTTTGCGTCTTCTCTTGTCCAACTCTTCCCTTCCGCGGTCGTCAAGTTCGTCGGCTTTAATTTTTTTCCAATCACGACATCATAGATGCCGTAAGCTTGCAACGCTGCTGTCACTTAAAATTTCCAACACTGAAAATTTTTGCCGTTCAACTTGCCAATGGTTTTCACGGAAATCTCTTCCGCCATGTTCGTCGATTCTCTCGATGCCACGTATAAGTACACCTCGCGTTTAACTCCAGCGGCTACACTCGCGACAATTGCACGATTCACTCTAATCTTCGGATTCTACGAGTCTCTCACCCGAACCGAACGTCCTGGGCCCATAACCTGTTGGAGATAGGTTGAAAGGCAAGGGATTAGTAAAAGAAAGTGAATTGTAATGCAAGCTTAACACTTTATTAGTATCGACTATACTCTTCGAATCTGCGAGTCTAACTGAACGTGATCGTGCAGGAACGCGACCACTCGACATACACACATACATAGAACGTCGCACGCAATTACAATATGTGGTGCGACGTGAGTTCGTAAACACACCTGAAAGTAACACAAAGGAAATATGGTGATAAGAAGGAATATAAATCAAAGAAAGTGCGAAAGCATTTTAGTTACTCCAACATCCGATAATGTCCGATTAGATCGGAAGAGATCCGATTGGATTAGTAACCCAACTTTGTAATCCATGATTGATCTGATCTGGTGAGATCAAGATAGGTATGTCTGGCTAAGTCTATCTGCTCAGATCCGGCAAGATCTGACGCGTAATGTCGGCTCGTACCTCAGGAGATCTGAAGTAATCAGATAATACAATAAGATAATTATTTGCCAGTAATAAATTAATAAAATGTGAGTAGTCGGCCTGACTGGCAGTAATTTTACGACGTTTTGACCCGTACTTTGGGTCCTTGGTTGATGTTATATTAAAAATTTATATTGCGAAAAAATATTACCCCAGCCAGGGTTTGAACCTGGAACCTCCCGTATACCGTGCGGGTGTCGTGCCAGTTCGGCCACTGAGGCTATGGTAATATTTCTTTGCAATAACACATATATTATATAAGATGGAGCACCGATTTCTTCGGTCGACGGTGTGTATAACGTCTTTTCGATATGAACATTGAAAAAACCGTGAGCCAACTTGCTTTGTCGGTTTCACACAGTACTTTTTTCGGATCAATCGTTGAGACATCATTGAACCATCCTTCCGTTGGAACACCATTACTAGGCCAGGTGTATCAAATACAATAAGATAATTATTCGCCAGTGATAAATAAATAAAATGTGAATAGTCGGCCTGACTGGCAGTAATTTTACGACGTTTCGACCCGTATTTTGGGTCCTTGGTTGATGTTATATCAAAAATTAACATTAGTTGTACCTGAAATTTTAAAATGTTGTTAGCTTGCACAAAACAAGATGTAATTTGTTAAATTTTTGTCTATATTACTTATTTCTCATTTGTTTCATATTTTTGTTACTAAATGTGTGTGTGTGTGTTGCTTATATAAAGTAATAGAGGAAAGTATCCGATTATGAGATACCACATCTATTTTGTGTGATTGCCGGAAGTCTATGGGCAGAATTGAAAAATATAGTAGGTATCATTTTGTAGTAGGTATCATTTTGTAGTATCATTTTGAAGGGAATTTAATAAGCTTTAAGATGCTAAAATGTAAAATTTAATTTAAATATTAATTTTTCTGAAAATTAGAAAAATGTAAAAAATGAGCTTTCGGAAAAATCGAAAAAGTGTGCTCCTAATATGAGAGACCCCTGGAAATCGCTAATGAAGTACAAAATACATCGTATTGTAATTAGAAAACTTTATTTAAAATTTCTGAAAGACAAATGTAATGGAGAAGCATATTTGCAACAATCATAAACCTACTTATACCCAATATTGTACCTAATCTTCCCCCTGCACCCTTCCCCCTCAAATCAAGGTCAGCACACTCTTATAATTTCGTATAAACCTTCCCTTAACCTTAATATAATATTTTCTCTTATTCTATTACTGTACAATAACTTTCATACTCCAGCAACCCAAAAGTACCCTGAGTATCTCATGTTACGAGCCCCACGCCTTGCGGTTTTACGATTGCCAAATCTAATCTCTACAATTGAGCAACTCAACATATCCCGTATTTTCCTATTAATATGACCTTACTCTATTGCTGCATGAAGAACTTATTGCCAAATATTTATTAATTATATAATAAACAAGGTTTAAAGACTCATATCCATGGCACTTGACAACATCTAATTTCACAATTTCTTTCTCTGCAACGACTACAAGCACGATTAAACAATGAATTTTCGCCTAAAAAGGTTTTACCCCAAGGGCAATAAGTTTATGGTGGAACAAACAGATAGGACCTATTAGTTTAGCGGAAACCTCGCTATCGCATATTAGGATCGAGCCTATCTCATAATAGGGGACTTTCCTCTAATATAAAATCTTGAGGAGGTATGATCGATTTAGGCGATCGGTACGCATTTGCGCACGGCAACTCTCTTCCATTTTGCATAATATATTCACGCATATACACATTTATAATATGAATAGAGTATCCGCTAAACTTTGATATCTGGTGCATATATGCTAATTTTAATTGTATGTAAAATTATTGCCAATTGTCAAGCTATGCGAAGTTTACTAAACGGACGACTAACACGCGTGACTCTGTCGCGTCGTTGCATAAACGTCAAGGCGCTATTATGTTTATCCGGATCCGAAATTTTTTTACGTTAAACGAACTTTTGAATAAAATATCTTAGAGACTAAAACAGCTTTCTGACAATTAAAGGGTATTTTTCTGACAAAATATCGATATAAGCTGTCGATTGCAACTAATATAGTCTGAATAAAATCGGTGTAGCCAATCCCGAAATTTTGATTACGCAAGAAGTAATATTTTTGCGCTTCAGTTTTAATTTTAGTCATATGTACGCACACATTCACAGCAATTTTGTCTTTCAAGGAATTTACAAGATTTTTACAATACTTGCATACACAAAATTATTAAAATTATGCAATGTGTAAGTAAATTAATACGCATACACGCGTAATAATTTCTGATAATGCAGACGAGACAGACCAAAGAGGGGGGGGGGGGGGAAGAGCGAGAGCAAGAGAGAGAGAGAGAGAGAGCTTGCGTACACGCACATATTCACATACTCACGGTCACAAATACACAATATACACATGCAAATTGTATTTAGAAGATGAAGGTAATTATGAATTCAATAAAAACAATGAAATGCGTTGCTGATTGTGGTATATTTTATCCTTTTTCAAAAAGGTAAAAAGAGGCGCCAAGTACACGCGTGGTGTATACTTTGAAAAAACATATATCTTTGTACCTCTCGAAAAAACCCAAGTAGTAGTATTTTTATTTCAAAAAGAAATAAAACCCAAGTGGTACATATCACAAAATTGCGTTACCTTATTCAATCCAAGTGATTATCTAATACAAAAAAAGAAATAATAAATTAAATTGCCCCAATTACATACATATTATCTCGAAAAATAACTATTGTACTTTTAAAAAATTAAACCCAAAGGGTAGTATTTTTATTTAAAAAAGGAAAAATAAAATCTAAGTGGTACGTATCTATATGTATTCCTATTGAAGGGAAAAAATTATTTTAAAAAACGGAGCTGCTAAACAATTGCAGTCTAATATTGCAGTCAATAAAAATTTCAAGAGACGCGGTAGCGTCTCGCGCTAAGTATATTTTTTTATTAACATTAACATTATTTATAAACAAAAACAAGATATTTGTAACAAGAATAACAAGATACATTAGCGATATATTTTTCACTACATATGTTCAGTCGTGATGAGCGAGAAGCGAGACGCACGTAACATTTACAGGAAGAGGAACGCTTCTCGAGAAATAAATTATTGAATTTTATTAAATAAAAAAAAATTCGTTTTTGTTTATTAAATAAGTCAATATTATCAAAAGATTTAAATATTGGACAAAAATATAGATTTTTCTAATTACAATGATATAAAATTAATGCACATACAGGGTGTTGAAAAACTAAGAACCATAAATTTGTGTAATAAAAGAAGGGACCAATACAAGCATTTTAAGTATAGGAACCATGGGTCGACGACGCTTCGTTAAGGCGTGATGGGCGTTTAATTGAATTGTCACAACGTCTGCGATGCAATTATTTTATTCCGTCAATTTGACATATTTACAATAAATATTATTTAATACTTGTAAACACAATCAGGTTAGGAGTTTAGGACGCGTGTCCTTATCGAGGCGGCCATATTGGAGACGTGACGTCACGAGGTAATATCCCATAACCCTCAGCTCCTCTCTATGGGTCATTCGTGTCCAGCCAAAATCTATTTCAAATCATTTCAAATCATTTTTTTTTCGTGAATCTAACGACATCGAAAATACGCATTCTTCAATTGTAAAAAAAATACTATTTTTTAATAATACAAAATCGACGTATTTTTTTTCTTAAAGAACAGCTCTTCAGCTTCTATTTAAAATTTTTTTTTTATTCTACGTCATTTAAACCAGATATAATTTTTTAAAATTTTTACGTTTCTTTAGCGACTTTTCCGAGTTTATTTGTTTAAAAATTATTCAAAATTTTTTTTACTGTTCTAAAGTATTGTTTCGTATTCTATAAGGTTCAAACATGCTCCATGAATTTTTCAGATTTTTTAAACATTTTTAAAGTTATGTATGTTCTGAATGGATTGTCAAAATGCTACGAAGCTGATGAAAATTACAGAGATTGTGCACTTATGTATCCCAAAAACCTGTGTTCAGATCGATTATCTGACCCGTTTAAAAGTTATTCTAATAAAAGATGTATTAGAGGTATTTCAAATATATTCAGAAATGGCTATGAGATGTTTCTAAATTAAATTAAAAATACTTTATAAAATTTTTAAGTAATTTAAGAGTTATTCAAGATCATAGGAGAATCCTGTTTAGAATAAACCGCGCGGTCCCAACTAGCAAGCCCTTTAGGAACCCCAAAAGAACGAACTGGGAGACGTTTAGCAAACTCGTGGAGGGGTACGTGGATGGGGGACCAAGGTTCCAAATGTCAAAGTACCCATCTATCGAGGGAATAGAGGTTTTAGTTAGCGAACTAGAAGATGCATTAATGAGGGCTTTCAAAAAATCTTGCCCTGTTAGCCGCTCACGCAAGGCCACTAAAACCTGGTGGAATGGAGAGCTTAGGCAACTAAGGACAGAAACAAGGAAGCTCTACAACAATGCAAAAAGGGATAAGACAAAAGAGAGCTGGGATATATATAAAACTAGTTTTAATGAGTTTAAGTATAAAATAAGAGAAGCAAAATGGGAATCGTTTAAGGAGTTCAGTGAATCTCTTATGGATACTAGCGAGGCCGCAAGGTTCAGAAAGGTGTTATCAAAGGATCCAGCGATCCCAAAAGTAACATCATGAAGCCGGATGGCTCGTGGACTGAGTCCAACAGCGAGACCCTGGATCTTCTTATGAGCACCCATTTCCCTGGTTGTGGGAACATTGATTACAATGATGTAAGAAAGGATGGTTCCCACAGGCGGGGGGATTTGATGACCCCCGCGAAGAGAAAAACGAGGGTGGAAAAGATCATCACAGAGGAGAGAGTATTATGGGCGGTGCATTCTTTTGGCCCATACAAATCTGCGGGTTCGGATGGGATACTGCCTATTATGCTACAAAAATCTCTGAGCAGCATTATTGGGATGCTAAAGAGAATCTTCGTGGAATGTCTTGCATTAGGCTACATACCGAGAAGATGGAGAGAGGTAAGGGTGGCGTTTATAGCTAAGGCTGGTAAACCGAGTCACACTACGCCAAAAGATTTTAGGCCTATTAGTTTATCATCGTTTCTGTTGAAGACACTAGAGAGACATGCATATAAAAGAGACCACAAACATAGAAAATCTGTGCAAAATGCAACATGCTTATCTCAGAGGCAAATCAGTTGAAAGTGCACTACACGTGGTTGTCGGAACAATTGAAAAATCCCTCAAAGACAAGGAATACACATTGGCTGCATTCCTGGACATAGAGGGAGCTTTCAATAACGTCAAAACTGAATCTATGAAAGAGGCCTTAGAAACATTGGGGGTAGAGCATATGGTCACGGAGTGGGTGATAAGGATGCTGGAAAGCAGAGTTATTACCTCTGAAATAGGCAACAACTCTACTAGCAAGAAGACAAAAAGAGGCACACCGCAAGGAGGTGTGATATCACCGCTATTGTGGTTGATCGTGATAAACAAGATCCTAACAACCTTTAAGGAGAAAGGGATCAAAATAATAGCATATGCAGATGATGTAGTCATACTGATCACAGGCAAATACTTGTCTACAATTAGTGAAATTATGGAATCTGCGCTAAAAGAACTATCAAAGTGGGCAGGAGAGAATGGCCTAGGGGTAAACCTGAGCAAGACCGAGCTCATTCTATTCACAAAAAAGTATAAAATACCCAATTTCACACTACCAAAATTGGAGGAAAGGGCATTTACACTTTCAAAGGAAACTAAATACCTCGGAATTGTCCTAGACTCCAAACTCTCATGGAAAAGGAACGTGGAAGAAAGGATAAGAAAAGGAATGATTGCTTATTATGCATGTAGGAAAATGTTTGGAAGAAAATGGGGCCTGATGCCGCACATCATACATTGGATGTACACTGCGGTAATAAGACCGATCATTACATACGGAGCATTAGTCTGGTGGGAAGCCATGAATAGGGAGGTAAATAAAAAGAGCCTCACCAAGGTACAAAGGCTTGCAGGCTTGGGTATCACAGAAGTGAAGAATAATACAGCACAAGCTGCATTGGAGACAATCTTGAACCTACAACCACTCGATTTGTACGTTAAAGGCCAAGCAGCAAAAGGAGCCGTAAGGCTCAGGGAGTCAAATCTCTGGAAGCCGATCAACTACGGACATTCAAGAATACTGGAAGAGATCGGAAAACTGAGCAGTAACAAAGGACTAAACTTGAATAGTCCAACGGACTACTTAGTTGCCAGGCATAACTTCGAGGGGTGTGTTAACATACACATCCCTTCCAAGGAGGAATGGGAGGATAATTCGGTGATAAATGAACATGAGACATCAGTCTACACCGATGCCTCCATAACCAGAACGGGTGCAGGCATTGGAATCTACTCTGAGGCGCTTAACATCCAGAAGTCATACAGACCAAAGAACGGTTGCCGCGCTATACAGGCAGAAATCTGTGCAATAAGGGAGGCAGCTAAGCTAATCTGGGTGAGTGGCAAACCATTAAGGGATGTTATAATCTACTCTGACAGTCATGCTGCGCTCAGAAGTATTGCATCAAAAACAGTAAAATCAAAGGTAGTGATGAGTTGCCAAGAAGCATTGTCCTGGCTCCGAGGCGACAAGGTCGGTCTGCGCTGGGTTCCCGGTCACAGAAATGTGGTAGGGAACATAGGTGCGGACGGACTGGCAAAGCTGGGGGCGGGGGGGAGCAGTGCGGAGGTAATAGACTCCCCACTACCACCAATTAGTTCATATTGGAGAATATAAATCATATTGGAGAAACATAAAGAGATTTGGCAAAACCGGAATGATTGCGCAATAGCCCGAAATCTCTGGCCCAAGATAGACAACAACAGGACTGGGCAACTACTGAAACACAAAAAGAACCTAGTTCGCATAGCGGCGGGAGTTGTCACAGGAAACTGTGCGGTCGGAGTGAACCTCCAGAAATTGAAAATCACAAATGGGAGGGCTCCGATTGCCGACATTCCCGATTGCCTACAAGCATTATTGCGCACATGTAATAGTTAAAAATACTAACGTACGTTTGCGCACATGGCTAAACACATTGCACACATGATTTTATTGCACACAAGCAGATTGCACACATGACATTATTGCGCACATACACATTGCACACATGACTTTATTGCGCACATACACATTATATTGCACACATATGTCACAGGCTTATTGCAAAATCAGCCCTTTTGCAAAAAGACTAGCCTCTTTGCGAAAGGCCGGCCTTTTGCGAAGCACTGATCGTTTCCCAATAAGACTGAACGCACTTTAGGCTTTTTGGCACACATGGGCTGGTGTTAGGCTAGGCACTTTGCAAAAAGTCTAAAATACGTTAGTCTTATTAAATAAACTATCATATGCTTTCGCAAAAGGCCGGCATTTCGCAAAAAGGCTGATTTTACGATAAGCCTGCGACATTGTGTGCAATATAACGTGAATGTGCACAATAAGTCATGTGTGCAATGTGTATGTGCGCAATAATGTCGTGTGTGCAATCTGCTTGTGTGCAATAAAGTCATGTGTGCAATATGTTTGGCCATGTGCGCAAACGTACGTTCGTATTTTTAACTATTACATGTGCGCAATAATGCTTGTAGGCAATCGGGAATGTCGGCAATCGGGAATGTCGGCAAACGAAGCTGTAGGCAAAATGTTGTGGGCAAACGAAGCTGTTGGCAATCGGGATAGTAGGCAAACGGGACCCTCCCATCACAAATGACAGCTACTGCAGAGAATGCAACGAGGAAGAAGAAAGAATTGAGCATCTGCTGTGCAGGTGCCCAGTTCTAGAAAACCGACGCCTCCAGATAATGGGACAAGAATTTCTGGATGGATTGGAAGACGCAGCAGAGATGGACATTAATAACATAATGAACTTCGCACGGAACTGGAAGTGTTTCAGCGCGAGGTGGTAAAGACGGGTCAAGAGTTAACAATAGGGTATCACAATGGACCTCAGGTCTCCGAGTGAATAGTCACTAGATGACCACACCCTTTCACCTAACCTAACCTAAGAGTTATTCAAATTTAAAGTTGATAAAATTAACATTATCCCTTATGGAAAATAGACATTTTTGCTGTAAATCCACTTCTAGTATAAATAAAATGTCAGATATTTTTAAAACTTTTTTTATGTGTAAAACCTACATTATTGATATTGTATTTTAAGTTTCAAAATATTTTGTTAAAAAGATTTTTTTAATTGTTTAAACGATACAAATTATTTAAATGACAAAAAATTATACTCAAACTGTTGATGGTAATCCCTTGTAACATATACAAAATTTTGAGTTGTTTGACATACATTCAGTCTTCTTTTATTGAAAGTTTAACTTTTAGCAGGGATTGTATGTCAAATATATTCTTAATAAGCTCAGAACGCGAACGACCCATGGAGAGAAGTTACGTTGATCAAAAACAAGGGGAGAAGCTGAGGGTTAAAATAAATGGATAAGTAATTAAGAACTCGCGATAATGAAATTAACAAGTAGCAAGTTAAACAGTAGGCTTTGAAAGTGCAATCCGGTTAAAAGTGGGTATGTTAAAGATATATTAATAACAATTTAAAAACTTCTCGTCGCCAGCCAATAATTAAAAATGTATAATTTTTAAAATCAACCCAACTGGCCATGTTAATTAATAAGATGTTATCTAGAATATAGAATTTATTGCGAAAAATATTACCTCAGCCAGGGTTTGAACCTGGAACCTCCCGCTTTCCGTGCAGGCGTCGTCCCAATTCGACCACACACTGAGGCATGTGGTAATATTTATCGCAATAACAAACTAATGTACACATTATCTGCGCGCCGACTTGGTTTGTCAGACTTTCAACGCAGCTCCTACTGAAATATTATCTCCTCCCTCCCCTGTTAGTCCATCCAACATTAACTGCGTGCCGACTTGGTTTGTCAGATTCAACACAGCTCCTGTTGGAATATTAATCCCCTTCCTCCCTGACACGTGTGTTATATAACATTTATATTGTTGAGTCGGAAATTACAACTAACGTATATATAACATTAACTTGGTGTTTGCTGGGTAGAGCTGTCACTGACGACAATATTTGGTTATACAAAAATACTGCAGTTTATATACACAAAATGAGAATCTAGCCCTCTAGGAAAAACATTGAAGAACAATATCGTGCAATTACAACTACGATAGAAGTCTAGAAAAAAAGTGTCATTGTTTTAACTTTTATACATGCAAATATACATGCGGAATGACAAGAAGAGCAGTATGGCGTGTACACAATAGTTGCCGGATTTTCTCAGAGATGGCGCTGCTGCAATCTAACAAGGACAGATATATCGTAAAGGTATCCGTTAGACAAGGACAGGTACCTATAGTTCGGTAACACAGAAAACATAGAAAACGATCGAAATTATCGATTATTTTTAGTTCCGCGCTAGATGATGGCGCTTTCACGTTGGAGTTCGCCTGTCACTACAGGATCCCCTTAAAACCGTACAACTTTTGCTTAAAACATTTTTTTTGAAAATGCATAGTTTTCGTAAAGTTTATGGGTTGCCATACTTTTGGCAAACCCAGCTGTATGTTGCATAATTGCGTTACGTTCCATGTGCGGAAGTTTTCATGCAGTGCAGATCTGCACTCGAGTAGCACGGAGCAGTTTTCTTAGAAGAAATAACGCTTTATTTATTAATAGGTATGTTATTACTTATTAGTTTGTAACGAAAAGTTACGAAAAGTTAAACTTCTCTCTTATATAAACTGCGTTCCAAAATATATTAGTTGCTAATACTAAAAATCTTAAGTGTACATATAATAAAATGTATTAACTACAAATTTTCAGTATGGGCAGTGATTATTGGAACACAGTTGTACTTAACTTTGTAATCTTGCACGTACTCTTATGTTTGAAATATAATCAGATGTGAATAATAATTACTGTTTTTGTTTTATGTTACAGTGTTGAGTTACATTCCGTCAAAGGAAGTTTTCACGTAGTGCAGAGTAGTACGTAATGCAGAATAGCACGGAGCAGTTTTTTTTTACAAGAGATAAGGCTTTATTAGGTACGTAAGTAAAGAAAAGTTAAACTTGATATAAATTGCGTTCCAAATATTAATCGCTAATACTGAAAGTCTAAAGTGCACGTAATATTATTAACTACAGATTTTTAGTAGGCAGTGATCGAATATCGAAACACAGTCATACTTAACTTTGTAACCTTGTACTCTAATGTTTGAAATATAATCAGTTATAAATAATAATTACTGTTTGTGTTTTATGTTACAGTATTGCGTTATATTCCGTCAGCAGAAGTTTTTACGCAGTGCAAAATAGCACGGAGCTGTTTTTTAAAAGAAGAGATAAGGCTATAAATTCTTTTTTAAGTATTTTACCATATGTATTATATATTTTATATGTTGACAAAAATATAAATAAAAGCATTTATACCTAAAATAAAAATTTATGTATTTTTAAACAATTCTAATATAAGATACATTTTGTTTCAGGGTAAAGTACCACCTATACATATGTATAGAGATATGTATAAAATAAGAAAAAGCTTCATATTTAAACAAATGTTTGCAATAATTTTATATCTAAAATATATATTGTAAAGTTATACATAAATATATAATATATATATTACTTAATTTAGGATATAAAGACGCGTTTGAGAGTGCTTTAACGCTTAGTTTAATATAGTAAGCGCTTAACGCTTAGGTTATATTAAGATGCTATTCTATTTGCTCGCTATCCTAATCGCTTTTACGCTAAGAAATGGTTAATTTGTTTGATTAAAACATTTAATTCCGTTTTCGTTACAAAATCAAATTAATCAATATTTTTAACATTAAATTAAAAATGATATCTTTGACTCATGATTAAAAACGGTATCTTCTTTCTCTATCCTGCCTATGTCGTTTCTCGTTTCTTTCTTTATCCTGTCTCTTTCGTCTCTCGAATCTCTCTCTTCTTTCTCTTTCTTGTCTTCCTCCACGAGGCTTGGTTTGGGTGGCTATCGTTTTAAAATTCTCCTTTCCTGTTGCTTCCTTCAAAGTCTGCGTGGAGGCGTCCCTGAAATTTTTCCAGGCAACTCCTGCCTGTGTCCCCTCAGACACAATGCGGAAAGGCGAAAGCAACACGGGGGATTCCAGCGGCGGAATTACCACCCAATTGTACGTCGGTGATGATCCCGCGGAGCGAATTGGCGAGGTTTCGAAACTGACCAGGCTTTCTCGTGCGTTTTTAGGCGTTGAGGTTCCTAGATAGAAGCAGGAATTCTTTTTAAGAAAGGAGCGACTTGCGCCAAGAATCGGAGAGGAGAGATTCTGCCTTTTTGTGTCAAAAAGCGGCTGCGCGCTAGATGAAAGGCGTCTAGCGCCGGAGAGCGTCTGAGCACTAGTTGATAGGCGACTAGCGCCAGTGAGCGTCTGAGCGCTAATTGATAGGCGACTAGTGCCTTCTTGTGACTTGTGTGCTGGAAAATATTTTACCTGTAAAAGGCGTTCCTGCGCCAGTTATTTTTGGGCTCGTATTGAGACAGGGGAGAGAGCGTCCAACGATGGGTTCTTGCTGAACAACTCCAGGAGTCGGGAGCACCACTCCAGTTGAGCGTTTAACACTCTGCTCTTCAGCTGGCTGAGTCTTGGGGCGCTTGGCGCCAATCAGCGACTTAGCGCTGGCCGCTGGGATGGTCGCCGGACGTATCCTTGGGCGCTTGGTTCGGGAAAGCGGCTGAGCGCCAACTGCAGGTGGATCAATCAAAATCACCTTCCTCTGACTTGCGTACCTTTGGAGCGGTAGCGGGAGAGTCCTTCGGCGAAGCGTCGCTTGCGCTATGGCCTCCTCCTCGGCGGTCCGAGAAGGGCGTTGTGATTGCCCTGTGCTCTTCGTCTTGAGGCCGATGGGAGATCCGTCGTGGTTGACTGCTGCCAAATTACTCATTTTTTTCGAAGATTTGCCCGTCTTTTATACTGCGAAAATCCAGTAACAACCCCTGGTTGCTAGGCGACTTTCATCCCTTGAATCTTGCCCTCGATCATCGTGTTGAAATTCGCGCTGATTAATATCTTGAATGCTTCCGCGCTTTGTCAACTTGAAACTGTCTCGCGCGTATCGTAAATATTAACCTGTGCTTCGCACGTGCTGACGGGGAAGACGTAATCCCGATAGCCTTATTCTCGCGTGATTATGGAGAAAACGGCGCAAATACTTCCTGGTGGCTTGCGGAGCCGCCTCATTACCACCGACGACGAGGTTACTTCCTGGTGGCTTGCGGAGCCGCCACATTTAACAATATTGTATTTTAGATTAAGGCGTTGTATTTGTGTCCATAATACAAGTATCTACTTATATTTTATATTCCTTGCAGAATATATAAAATTATTGCAAACATTTGTTTACATTTAGCATTTTCTTATTTTATATGTCTATATGCTTCTGATATGTATACTTCATAAACAAAAATAATTTTATGTTACATTGCTTGATGATTGCAGCAATAATGCATTTTTGCAAATTTATTACATTGCAATATTGCTGTGATGTTTTGTTGCAATCTTTCTAAAAGCGGACATTTTAGCGTTGCTGCAAGGTTGCAATAAGATTGCAGCAACAGTTCGCACTGAAACCGCAATATTGCACCGTTGCGGCGGAAGATTACTGCAACATGGATGCAATATTTGTGTGCTGTATGGGTAGCGACAGAATGCTATCAATATTTTAGCAGGTCATGCCGTTTTAGTTAATGCCGTCAGAAACGCAGCAAAAATCAAGCACTACGTGCGTCACGATGTAATGGCAGAAATGCGGCAAAAGTTGAGCTAAGATTACCAGCATAAATAGAGCAAATTTCAAACATCGTATGCTGGCACAATGTGTCCAGCAGAATGCACACTGAGATTGCACATAACTTGCTCTCACAGTGTAACAACAGATTGTCAGCAGAAATCAAACTTGTCAGCAAGTACGCTATGATGGCAGAAACGCAGCAGAAATTCAGCATGCTCTGTCGTCGTATTGAATTAAATTGGATGACGATTTTCGGACTAATTTAATGCCAATAGATGGCATCCAATATGATCTGTTTCTCGTATTTAAAATTTGACAAACAATGCTATAAAAACGGTGTCAAGAGACACGACAGCGTCTCGCGCCAAGCAACGCCTAAGTTTAAGATAAATCATGGTACGACACAACTTTTGTATCAGTTGTATCGTAGAGTCCACTCTCATATAATAGAGTAGCACACTTGAAAAATAACATTTTAAAAATAATAATTCTCAATATGTATGTATAATGAAAATTTCTGATAAATTAACATAGATTTTCTTATATTACGAGTATATACCTACAATATATATTGGCGAAACATGTTATTCTTATTTTGTCTGAGTTTTTTTGAAAAACGTTCCAATTTGTATAAAAATTCTGAGAAAATATGAAAATTTTTATAAAAATTCTGATTAAAAAATATATATATATATTAAAAATAATTTTAAAAAATATTTTTTTTCATCAGGAAAATCCTGATTTATTTCTGCCGTGTTTCTGCTGCCACATCGTGACAACACATCATGCTCGATTTCTGCTATACATCTGCTGTTGATAACTAATATTGCAGGCTCTGTTTGTTATTAGCTGCATTTCTAGCGTCATATCGTGACGACATACCGTGCTTCGTTTCTGCTGCATTTCTGCTATCACATTGTGCTGGCACATTGTGCTGGCAGAACCAAAGCTTAATGAGGACGCAGCGGAGCGGAATCTGTTGCAAATTCGTGATTAAATCTGCTGGCATACTGCTGGCATACTGCTAGCATTTTGCTATCTGGGAATGTAATTACAACTTTTCAAACTATTTTTAGGTATTTTTACGTCAAAAGTACGCGATTTGGGCCATGTTTGTAGTTTTTTATAAATTCACGTAAAAATTTTTAAAAAGTTTTAGTTAAGGAGGTTGGCTAGTGTCCCGCTGAGCGGCAGGCGGCGCGGCAAGAGGGGAAAATTTAGAGATGTCTTCGCATTGCTCGTTTTACGCGTTGCTTGCACTTTTAATATTTTTGCTATGTATAAGTTATGTATAATGTTTCGCCCGATGTATAAGAGTATAATTTCAATAATTAATTACTTGACAACCATGCAGACAATTATCTTTAAGTGGTTGCTCAAATCAGCTAAAAAAAATGATAAGAATTAGTTCAAATTTATGGAGGATATTCGTCTATGGAAATCTGTCATTCATGTCAAGGTTGAAGACAATTGTCTGCATGGTTGTCAAGTTATTAATTATTGAAGTTATAATTAAATATCCTCTACAAATTTTAACAAATTCTTATCATTTTGATATACTCTTATATACGGGCGACATAGCAAAAATGAATAATTCAATAATTAATTACTCGACAACCATGTAGACAATTGTCTTCAATTTTGGTATAGACGACAGATTCCCATAGACGAATATCCTCCATAAATTTGAACTAATTCTTATCATTTTGATTTGAGCAACCACCCTCCTTAACCACAACTTTCTAGATATACTACAAAATAAAATATAAACTTTACTTCTCTCGTTAAACATTATTTTATTGCTGAAAATCTTAATTACGTGCAAGCTTAATTAAATAAATTTATATTGCACTTATAAAATTTGCTTACCACCGCTGGATTTGAACCTAAAACCCCTGGCTCTTGAGTCAGTCACCTTCCGCACTGTACTACAACATTGATTGATAAAGACGTTTCGTATTGTCTACATATGTTACACTTATTGTTAGCAGACGTAAAGATGTCAGCTCTTAAAAGGGTCGGCTTAATATATATATTTCTTACAAAATTGATGTCCGTCATTGATTCGATATCGAAGACTTATCGACATCAAAATTGAAAATCAGCCGATTTTGATCAAATTGTTTTTCTTTTCATCAAGAGTTGCTTCTTCTAATTGTAAGTTACCTGAAAAATTTTGTCTAAAATGAAGAGACTATCACCATATGAGAGCATGCAGATAGTCATCGATTTGATGTCGATCGATATCAAATCGATGATTATATCTGAATACTCTCATATGGTGATGTTCTCTTAATTTTAGACAAAATTTTTAGTTTTAAACACAGGTAACTTAAGCCTTGTGTCCACGATACTAGAAATTGCTCCGAGATCTCGGACAGAAAAAGAATTAGCCAATTGTATTGGTAAATTGGCCGAATTGTTTAAATGTGATTGGTCAATTTTTTCTCCGTCCGAGATCTCGGAACGATTTCTAGCATCGTGGACACAAGGCTTTAGGCAACTCTTGATGACAAAACAATTTGATCAAAATCGGCTGATTTTCGATGTCAATTATTTCGATGTCGATGAGTTTCCGATGAATTGACGTTGAATTGACGTCGATTCGACATCAGCCTTCTCACTGGGTAAATATGCGACATGGTCAACATTTTTACATCGGACTATACTGAAATCTACCACTTTCTATGAGCAATAAGGTCTGTTTCTATTCCTGCACACTGCTGAACTAGTGCACACTGTGCACGGTGCAATATAAGTTAGAGTGGGACAAATATACTCGTACTTTGTTTCACTCTAACTTACTGCAACAGTGTGCACTAGTTTAGCAGTGCAGAAACAGAAAACAGATCTATATATTGTTTTTATAAACATGTTCTACTTCTCCAACAAATTGCATTTAATCATAAAAATATTCTTAAAATGTTGTAGAAAGTTGTAAATAATTGTAATTTTTACAATAATTTACAACTTCTACAAATTACTACAATTTTCATAAAAAATTTTCTTAGAACGTTGTAGAAAGTTGTAAATAATTGTGATTTTTACAATAATCTACAACTTCTACGATTTACTACGGTCTCATAAAAAATATTCGTAGAATGTTGTAGATAGTTGTAAATAGGTGTGATTTTTACAATAATCTACAACTTCTACAATTTACTACGTTCTCATAAAAATGTTCGTAAAACGTTGTTAAAACTTGTAAAAATTTTCTATTACTTTTTACAACTTACTACAATTTTCGCAAATTTGTAGATTGTAATTTGTTGTAGAAGATTGTAATTTTTTGTAAAAATACGTAAATTGTTGTAAAATTATTTCCACCAAGGCAATCAGGCATGAATGCAGAACAATCGTGCATATGAATTAATCACCTGTCTTCCATGTCACCTGTCGCCCATGATCTGCTCTAACAAAGTCTTCTTTATTGAATAAATTTTCTCGTAACTGATTCATATTGTCTGAATCCAAAAATCTACCAGCAATACCAGAAATAAACAATCTCCTCGCCGGAGTCAATACCGTTCCACTATCTACATGTTTCTGTGCCATCCATAATATTTCTATTATTTTCTCGGATAATCTAGAAAAGTGCTATATGTATTTTATATACTGATTTTTTTTTACTTATCATACCGTACCTGAGGTGCGATTCTGTAACTCGTTATGCGGATAACGATGTCGTTATGTTGTCGTTGCGCAGCTTTTTTTCCGTATTATACCTGCGCAACGACAATCGTTATGTGCATAACGAGTTACAGAATCGCACCCCTGGTCTTGATGTTTGCAGTATTACTATTATATTAATTAGAAAATGAATACCTTGTTTAGTTATATTTATATATAATCCTCCTTGGTGTTAAAATAATATAATATAAGGATATTTTTGTCGACGTGCAAAATATAACACATGTACAGACCATGCAGTTCGGCAGCTAGCAAAGAAATAATACAGGTACGAAAACACGTGAAAGGGCTCAATCCCACGTGGAAGAAAAAGCGGAACGAGAAAGAACCATAGTGGGAGGTAACCAATCAGGTATAGCACATATTATGACATTTGGAATGGATTCTAATTGGAATTGTTCAGTTATTTCCCAGATTTCAATTGTGCTTTTTAGGGAAAAGTGAAAACGGAATCCAATCGGGAGGATCCCGTTTGCCTACAAAACGATTGCCTACAGCTTCGTTTGCACACACCGCATTGCACACAATTCCGATTACACACATTCCCATTTGCGCACAAAGCGATTGCCTACAAACATTATTGCGCACACGTCGCTTTGTCTACACGACGATATTGCACACAGCGCATTGCATATACGACCGTATTGCCCATAGCGCATTGCACACACGACTGTATTGCACACAGCGCGTTGCACACACAACCGTATTGCACACACGGCCATACTGCACACACGACCGTGTTACACACACGACCGTGTTGCGCACACGAACGTATTGCCCACAGCGTATTGCACATATAATCGTATTGCACACAGCGCATTGCACACACGACAGTATTGCACACAACGCATTGCACACACAACCGTATTGCCCACAGCGCATTGCATGCACGACCGTATTGCACACAACGCATTGCACACACGGCCGTATTGCACACACAGCTATATTGCACAGCGACCGTATTGCACACACGACCGTATTGCACACACGACCGTGTTGCACACATGGCTGTTTTGCACACACGGCTGTATTGCACACATGGCCGTGTTGCACACACGACTGTATCGCGCACAGGGCCGTGTTGACACACGGCCGTGTTGCAAACCTTGTAGGTATCAGGCAAAAATTTTAAGTAAAACCTCCCCATATTGTAGTATATTGATTGAAAGGGTATAAAAAAAATTTGGCGCAAGTTAAAGGTCGATACGTTGATCCGTTCAGGGGTTATTTAGAGTCAAAGTTGGAAAAAGCCAATTTTTAACTCCCGAACGGGTCAACGTATTGACCTCTAACTTACGCCAAAATTTTTCTTATTTTATGCCCTTTCAAACAATATACTACAACATAGGGAGTTTCATGTACAAAATTAAAGGTGATGTTCACGTGAGCTTCAAACAACTATCCAAGGTTAAAACATTACCACTATTTTATGTGCCCTTTGAAACCGTACAACTTTTTTATGAAACATTTTTCTTTAAAATGCATACCCAGCAAATACCAAGTTACATGTAACTATGGTGTTTGCTGGGTAGTTTTCCTAGAGAGGCCTGCACTTGGACACGGTACATTTGGACACAGTTTATTTGGACACGGTCATTTGGACACGATTTATTGGACACCGTTCGTTTGAACACCGTTCATTTGGACACCGTTTATATGGACACCGTTCATTTAGACACGAAAATACGCGACCTGTGCACTTGGACACGAGAACGCGCGAAATGTTCACTTGGACACGAAAATGCGCGGCCTGTGCAGTTGGACACGAAAATACGCGACTTGTGCACTTGGACACGAAAATGAACGACCTGTGCACTTGGACACGAGAATACGCGACCTGTTCACTTGGACACGAAAATGCGCGACCTGTTCACTTGGACACGAAAATGCGCGGCCTGTGCAGTTGGACACGAAAATGCGCGACCTGTTCACTTGGACACGAAAATGCGAAATAACTTTCGATGATAAATATGTCGCAGCCACATGGTGTACACACACACACACACACGCGGGGGGTGCAAGGGGGGCCTTTGGCCCCCCCTCCCGCACCCCCTCCGCCGGTAGGCAGGGTGGACCTGCCTTAATATCTCGGGTCCAACTGCACAGGCCGCGCATTTTCGTGTCCAAGTGAACAGGTCGCGCATTCTCGTGTCCAAGTGCACAGGTCGTTCATTTTCGTGTCCAACTGCACAGGCCGCGTATTTTCGTGTCCAAGTGAACAGGTCGCGCATTTTCGTGTCCAAGTGAACAGGTCGCGTATTCTCGTGTCCAACTGCACAGGCCGCGCATTCTCGTGTCCAAGTGCACAGGTCGCTTATTTTTGTGTCCAAGTGCACAAGTCGCGTATTTTCGTGTCCAAATGAACGGTGTCCATATAAACGGTGTCCAAATGAACGGTGTCCAAACGAACGGTGTCCAATAGATCGTGTCCAAATGATCGTGTCCAATTGAACGGTGTCCAAATGTACCGTGTCCAAGTGCACCTCTCCCGTTTTCCTACAAAATGCCTGACACGGGCGCTCTGATACACCCTATATATAGTAACTTTAGATAAAGAAAACATTTAGTCCAATACATTTAAAGAAAGTGATAAGAATTTTTGCTGGTGTTTCAAATTATTATTCCTAAAACATAAGATAATCCTAAGCATTGCGTGAATATATCGCGTTTCTATATGTATATGACTTGTTGAAGTTATAAGACGGACATTATGTAGTACATATTTCATAATTTTAATCAAATAATTTTTAATTTTTTAAAACAGTACTAAAGATGATTTTGTTAACGTGAAGTTATGTGAACATAAATAGCAACTACATATTTGAGGCTTCTGGATATACAACATACAGCACGTATTTTTTTTACATACCCAATTGCATGTTTACATGGTAAAACACTTCTTTCAAAAAGATCAGATTTTCTCTTTCGGGGCGAACATCTACGAAACTACTTATAAGATAGAAAAAAAATTTTTTATCAAAAGTTGAATGGTTTTAAGTGTATTTTGAAACAGTGACAAAAATGTTCTAATTAAAATATTTATTATTTTAGAAATTTAAAAGAAGTAAAAGGATTTAAAAACATTTTTTGTTACTGTTCTCTCTCTCTCTTTCGCCCCGTCCATCTT
The DNA here is from genome assembly GCA_030770355.1 of Harpagoxenus sublaevis. Classification (NCBI taxonomy): domain Eukaryota; kingdom Metazoa; phylum Arthropoda; class Insecta; order Hymenoptera; family Formicidae; genus Harpagoxenus; species Harpagoxenus sublaevis. The sequence continues at coordinate 213,176 of JASTWR010000307.1, forward strand.
CCATCTTCTTTCTCTCCCTCTCCTCCATCTCTCTCTCTCTCCCTCTCTCTCCTCCTCTCTTTCTCTCTCTCTCTCTCTCTTTCTCTCTCTCTCTCTCTCTTCTCTCTCTCTCTCTCTCTCTCTCTCTCGCTCTCTCTCTCTCTCTCTCTGTCTCTCTCTCTCTCTCTCTCTCTCTCTCTCTCTCCCTCCCTCCCTTTCTCACTCAAGTACGCTTCAAACCATTGAACTTTTGTTTCAAAATTTTTTCTATCTCTTATAACTTCGGAGATATTTGCCCCCCCCCCCTCAAAATCCGATTTTTTTAAAAGGGGGTTTTACTCACTAAACATGCTATTGGGCACTTACAAAAAAAACGGGTCCCTTATTTCGTCTAGAAAATGACATACTAAAAGCTCATCAAAATTTGGATGGCGACACTTCGAATTTTTTCCTTACATAATAAGTACATCTAAAAGAAAATCCACTTGATACAAGCAACGTACAAAAAGACAAAAGAGTGCAAGGTAAAAGGAACAAACAAATTTCTTATATATTTTGAGTTCTGTAAGGATATAATTATCGTTTTATTTTATGTAAATATAGCACGAATACGTGTTGTATATGTTTGCCGACAAAGTGGACATTGACTGTCTTCCAGATGTTCCAGATGTTCTTTGCAATCATTACAAATACATAAGTGTCCACATGGGACAAATATATATGTGGCATCGACGATTAAGCAGGTGCAGCATAAACCGCGGCTACGTTCGTCTTCGTTATCTCTGTAAAGTAATAAAATAAATAAATAAAAAGAAACGTTATTGATAAGAGAATTGATAAGCCAATTGATAAAACTGATCAAATACGAAAATATACAGGGTGTACCAAAAAGCCCGGTCACCGTTTCACTGACAAATTCTGTGGAACATTCTAAGAAGAAAATTCTTATGCAAAAATGTTGAGGCTATAATAGTTTTTGAATTATAAGCATTTAGAGTTAGCGAATCAGACCGCCTAAAGTTGGCGCGTTTAGGTGTGGTACATCGCATAGCAAGTGAAGGTGCTCTTGTACATTTTACTTTGACGTCTTTTTATTATTTATAGGCTTTAATTTAATGAATCATTTTTATTGCATTATTAAATGCTTTGCATTAATTATTGCACATTTTTTGCACAGAATTTAGACTCGCTATGCCAACCTTTTGTGCTGCAAATCGCTGTACTAACAACAGTAATAAAGGTTACTCGGTATTTAATTTTCCATCTAACGAAAATTTACGAAAAAAATGGATAGCAGCTCTTAAAAAGAGCACCGATTGGCGACCCACATCTCAAAGAATTTGTTAGGTGAGTGATAAAAATTAATTTCTATTAGTTTATTATCAGCTGTAAAAGGAATAGAGCTTTTAATAACTAGTGTTTCTAATTTATATTTGTCCTATTTCTCAGTCCTGTAATATTTATTTAATATTTCAGGTTTATTTCAATTTAATCGATGTACAGTTTGTTGCTGAACGGAAGCAACTACGTAAAAATGCCATACTATGTCACTTTTACCTGTCCCAGCTGTGCTAGTACCGAACGGCGATGTTTGTGCCGACGTCCCAAAAAGACCCGTTTGCGGACCCGTTTAAAAAAAGAAGCAAATATAAATATTTTACTTTTCATTTTGGCGCTGAAATTAATAGATTGTATAATATACCTTTTCTCCCAAGTTGATAATCTTCAAAACGTAATTCCTCGTAAGACTCGGATTCATATTCCTTCATAGCTGTAATGCAACAAAAACGGACTGAAATGCTATGCGATATTCCCCTTTTTGACATGGAATCAGTTGTAATGACAGGCGTGAATTTCACTGCAGTGCCGACTAGTACAGTAGTTGGGTTAGTATTGCCAAAACCTGCACAGAAAGGAAAATTTTAATGTTATTAATCTACCCAGCAAACATTTTGGTTGTGGGATGTTGCCAAAAGGGAAACAAATGCCAGCAAAACGATAATGCCAAAGCCAGGTCCTACTGTGTCCGCAATTGCTCTCCATATGAACGAAATCTTAAGAACATATTCTGCAGTCAAATTGACGACAACACCAGAACAAATCTGACAACATTACGACGTCAGATTGACACAATAAATTGATTTTTGCAAGATGTTTGCTGACACTGTTTTGCAATAGCTAAACTGCGTAGCATTTGCCATCAATATGCCGTCAATATGTTCGGTATCTGCTTGCTGTTAACCGCTATTCTGTCATATATTTTGCCGACAAAAGTTGTTGCATATTGGCGGAAGTGTGCTAACAGAATTGACAATACCAAATTATGTTTCACATTTGCGGCGTTTTGGCAAACATAATTTGTTGCCAACGTTTGCGATTACAGATTGTGTTAGCTGGGTAGGTATACGCAAACACGGTTGCGCTAGTAACTTACCTGTGGTTGTACCAAAAAATTTGTGTTTGTAGTAGTATTTTCCTTACCAAATGGAGTAGTTTGTTGCGCATTCTGTTGCGATTGTCCGAACAGATTAGTTCCAGATGATGTGCCAAAGTTAAAACCAAGATTATTTGCTTGACCAAACGCCGATGTCCCTGTGTTTGTACCGAAAAGATTTGTTCCGGCATTTTGTTGGGTGCCAAAAAAATTGGTACTTGTATTTGTTGTCCCAAAGCCTGCAAAAACAAAAATACATATTGTTAGATTTAACAATATAGAATAAATACAGTATCATGTAAATCAAAATTAGAATTACGTTTATTGTTTGCACATTATATTTAATATTTATTAATTTAATGTCTAATAAAGTCTGTAGAATAAATTTCAGATGTAAAATACTGTGTAAAAAAAATGTACACAATGTATACATAAAGATGTTTTATACCACAGGAAATAATATAACAGACATAAATTATATCATTTCGAAAGAGATTAATGAGACTAGTTTTAAAACCAATTTATAATCTTTTAAATTTGTCTTTTACAATTTCATATACGAATAATCTAATATGAATAATCCCTATGATATAATTTGCAAAAATTACTGTCCAATATAATGACATTTCGAGCAATCCTTGGATCGCGAAACGTTCTTCTAAAAAAATAAGTAATAATCGAGAATGTTTTATCAAATGCATGAGTATCTTGCATACGCACAAATATACATACAAGGAAGTAGGTTTTCACAACACCTGCACGGAAAGTCTGACTTTCCATGCCTGTAGAGCTGGGCAAAAGTGCCCAATTTCACGCCAAGACTTACTTTCTCTCCCTATGGAGGGAAAGTAAGTCCTGGCGTGAAATTGGCCACTGTCGTCTCGCTCTACAGGCATCGAAATTTGAACATTTCCGTAAAGGTGTTGTGAAAAATATCGTGTGTACCACGGGGGAGAAAGCTTTTTTTTCAGACTCGTGTGATTGCCGCCCTCACCCGAGAAAAAATAATTTTGACTAATCGTATATAATTGTATATGATTATGTATAGAATCATAAATGAATATATATGGGTATATTTATGATCATGTATATTTACATCTTGCTCCTTGTATGATTATATATGAATCCATATATGATTAGATCTGACCATTTTTATGCTGATATGACTAATATATTCTAATTCATATGAGTAGGTACAGATTCATATATAATTAGACCTAATCAAGCCTGACTCATGCCTGACTGTATATGAATTCATATATGACTATATTTAAATCTATGTATGATTCTATCTAATCATGACTGGCTAATATATATGTTAAAGAGACAATTTATTGAAGTTATTATAAACGTCTTTATAGATGGCGCTGTAGCCAATTCACTTTTAGTTTATTCAGGTTCTTCTCTAGTTTTATATAGTTTTTGTTCTTTCTGGGCTTCCCGCCAGGCTCTTCCAAAAAATACGTTTGTCGTCGCTGACGCTTGTAACTTGTGTGTGCAATTAAAGACTCACTCCTGTGTTCAGTAAAACCGAATACTGTTTATTCCTACACCCATCATCAATATTAAACTCGCACCTGACTGTATGTGAATTTATACATATATAACTAGAGTATACAGAGTGTTTCCGGATCTTTGCGACAAACTTAAAGAGGTAATAGAATCTCAATAAATGGAACAACTTTGTTAAGCAACCCGTGTTCCGGCGATGCCTCCTTAAGGCGCTAGGCTGCGTTTGAACATTTACGGTTGCGTGCCTTGATTTTTCTGTTGGGGGCATATCAAAAGTTTAGTGTTATACAACCTCTGTTAATACCCGACAATGAGCTTATTGACTGGATTATAACGCATTTGGTACGATTCGCAATAATCCTGGAATTTTTCAGAGGGTGCTTCAGTCAATGCACCGTAGATGCAATGCTTGTATTGAGGTTGCAGGTCGCTATTTCGAACATTTATTTTAATAAAATAAACAAAATATAATTAGAAAAACGTACAATTTTTTTAAATTTTAATCTAACCATATTAGAAATCAAATAGCATTCATGCCGGTTTAGCGCCTTAAGGAGGCATCGCCGGACACGGTTTGCGTAACAAAAGTTGTTCCATTTATCGAGATCTATCACCTCTTTAAGTTTGTCGCAAAGGTCCGGAAACACCCTGTATATCCATATATATAATTGTGCGTAATCCTGTCTGGATATTATTGACTATAATATAAATTCAAACATGACTAGATATATATTCATATATGATTGCATATGATTATATATATCTTTAGGTTATCATATATATCAGCTGTATACACACACACATACACACGCGCGCTCGCGCGCGCACATATTTATATTTATATTTATATTCAATAAACAACGAGGTTATATATACGGAAAAATAAACACTTTTACCATATAAAATTGGTCCAATTAGCTATACAATAAGCTTATTATAGTTCTTGTAATAAAATTATCAATATCTTTACTCTTTTTTTTAATATTCCAAAGACCTTTTTTATCAAACAACAATTTAATAAGTTGTTTTACTACCCCAAGAAGAACCGAGTGCATGTACTCAGGTAAAAACATGTTCCAATATCAATCAGCGGCACACAAGACAATCTAATACTACGGAAAATCTACGGAAAAATATAATTCTTAATCAAATTTGTTACATTTTTGTAGAATTAAATTATATTGTTAGAAAATTATACAGTATCTATGTTTGACACCTTCCGTACATCTACTAACAATAAGTGTAACATATGTAGTACAATACGAAACGTCTTTATCAATTAACGTTGTAGCACAGTACGTACGGTGACTGACTCAAGATCCAGGTGTTCCAGGTTCAAATCCAGCGGTGGTAAACAAATTTTCTAATAGCGTTTTTGATTGAAGCGGATTTGATCGACCCGAGAGCGATTAATGACGTCACTTCAGCAAATCGAGCAATACTATTGGTCGAAATGCAAAAGTGACGTCATTAATCGATCTCGGGTCGATCAAATCCGCTTCAATCGAAAACGCTATAAATACAATATAAATTTAAATTAATTAAACTTGCACATAATAAAGATTTTCGACAATAAAATAATGTTCAACGAGAGAAATTAATTTTAATTTTGTTGAATAAATTGATAATATTTTAATGGTCATATATAAATAGATATGACAGTCTATATGATTTTGTATGAGCATGCATGGTCAGACCTGGCCATTTTCAGATCTGATCATATATGAAATAATATATGATTATATATAATTAGTCAAAATTATTTTTTTTCTCGGGCACCTTCGGCTCGGACGGCAAAAACCTTCTCACTCGTCTGAAAAACGTAACTTTTTCCCCTGGTGTACAATATACTATTTAAGATTAAGTTGTTGTACATTCAAGTGAAACAGTTTATAAATTGCTACCTCCAAAAGACGTTGAGTATTAGGCGTTTTCGA